>CM064481.1:15025630-15036516 GCA_032716605.1 Paralithodes platypus
AAAGCAATATATTTGACTGATATTTATGAAAGTGTTCCACAAACAAGCAAAACGTTTGGCAAAAAGCATGGCCCCTCGTGGGCTCCACCACCTTGGTCACGTAGCCTACACCAGAGAATGCTCGGCCAGTAATAAAAGTGTTTTCACTATAAACACTTATACAAGTAAAATACACTACTTCAAGTGATAAATAGCAATATAATTGACTCAATATGGTATGAAAGTGATCCAAAACAAGCGAAACCATGGCCCCTCGTGGAGCCCACCTTGGTCACATACACCAGACTAGCAAAACACTTCACTAACATGGTTTTTATACCCTAAATAAGAATAACACAATAATCCATCGATAACCCAACGATATAGCACTTCGTTTGGGTTATATTAGGGCGGTAATACCAGCCAGGCTGGGCAAAATATAATAAGTCCATATGACGCGATCGCGTCATATGTGTTTTTGGTTCACTCTGCCATATGACGCGATCGCGTCATATATGTCTGGGAGAGTTAACAATAACGACATAAATACATCTTGGAAGTTATTCGAAACCACTTACCTAAAAGCAGTGCAAGACTGCATACCATTGAAAATACGGCATCCAGGCCATAATAATAAGCCCAAATGGTGGTAAAATGCCCCAGAACGAGAAGCCCACCACAGAAGCCACGAACGAACACCACACAGAAACACCCAAAGGAAAGGTCCACAGAACGAAAGGACCAACTGACCGAGCCAGCCATTTCAGACAGGCCCAAGCCCGCTAAGCAGCTCCAGGCTGCACCCATTTACCTTTTCTAAACTGACCATTTTCCACACCTCACGTACACTAACCCCCTCGTGTCCTACACTCCTAACTACAAAGATGATGAACAGGAATATACATTCATATTAAAAACACCCATGCACTGTCCCGACGTTGAGCCAATGCCAACACATCAGACAGCCATAATTATATCTATGTATGTTCTTACATCCGAGAAGTAGATGTTATATATCTTAGAAGTTAAAACACCCACGCTTGTCCCTAGACCTCGTATATCATTTTCCATGACTAGTATAGATATATGTAACCCGTGCTCAGTCGCCCCTTGCATTGTTCCTCTAGTAACTAAGTCTATAATATTAACTGCCACCAGCATTGATAAGACATAGCGGCACTGTCCTTGCTACAAAGATGATGAACAGGAATATACATTCATATTAAAAACACCCATGCCCTGTCCCGACGTTGAGCCAATGCCAACACATCAGACAGCCATAATTATATCTATGTATGTTCTTACATCCGAGAAGTAGATGTTATATATCTTAGAAGTTAAAACACCCACGCTTGTCCCTAGACCTCTTATATCAATTTCAATGACGAGTATAGATATATGTAACCCGTGCTCAGTCGCCCCTTGCATTGTTCCTCTAGTAACTAAGTCTATAATATTAACTGCCACCAGCATTGATGCGACATAGCGGCACTGTCCTTGTGTCGTATTGTGCCAAGTACAGATCAACCAGGTTTCATCACCTTATTAGGACGACGACTATAATGTCATCGTTCATCGATGTATGCAATCCTTATGTTAAGTATTTTTATCCGCCATTGTGTTCACCTTTTTCCATTTACTTTCCACAATTGTCATACGTCTTCCCCTTGCCTCCTTCGTATCCACAGTCCACACTACGCCAATTTACTTTGTGTCTTACACCTCTTACCCCAACCAGAGATTGTATAAGATAACCTGGTTACCAGTATCTGTCATAAGTACCCCGAAACAATAACTAAGTACCCCTACGAACTGCCGCTGTTGTTGGTATATTTATATTTAATAGAAAACGCAGTTCCCAGGGCCAACTAATAGTATCCATAACCCTCGGACTGATCACATAACTCTATCTTTTCCAGACTCATATACCACCCCATAGTTGCATTCCCCGGTAGCATTTGGCTAACGTATTCTACTGCCTTTTCAAACTTCCATATCAATTGTAGCCTAATGCCACCCCCACGCCCAGGGACCTTAGGGGCAAAATTTCCCTGTAGCCCTTGAACTCTCCCCCCCTCTCATTAAGACACCCGCGCTTCTCGACTCTTTTCCGACCTAGCCTCTCTCTCATACCTCTTGAGGATCCTTGAATTGTCCGTTGCTAACGCTCTCCAACTTTTTTTTATTATACTCCTATCCAGCCTACCTTCACTTAGTAGGCCAGAACAACATTAGAACTTTACTAGCCCCTTGCATGCCATCTATTCTCTTACAACCCATTCACAACCCTGCACCAAATGGTCGTCGGTGCGAGGCTAGCCGCCCCGCCAGTAACTAACTTCTATTGCCATACTTCCAGATAAATGTGGCAGAGTTAGCAACCCAGTCTCCACCACATCCAGCAAACCCTACAATTAACAACCAGCCGAGTAAAACCAGCTAGCTAAGGCACCTTCGGTTTTGGTATTAAGGACACCCACATCTGTCTCATACACAGAGGGTTATTACAAACACTGGTGATATGGCAAGCCCCTAGCCACAGCCGCCGGACGACTATCACAGAGAGAGGGCGCCCAGCTCCCCCTTTTTGCCCACCCGAGGAGGGAGACCCCCACCCCCGCGGAGGTATACCTGACCCCTGTTTTGACTTTCGAGTCATTGCCAGGTAGCACAGGAATTCTTCCTATCAATGCATGACTAACACCTTTACTAACCTCTATTTACTCACAATAAACCATTTACCTTTCTTGCATGCTCTGATCACTAAATTAGCACCTCAGCTATACCATAGAATGAAGATTGAACAATCTAGAGAGACGCTCCTATCACAGCTGTCCCCATCCTCCTCGCAAAGTAGATCCAGTCTCTCTCCCCTAAATACTTCCAGTATAGCCAAAATAGTACCTCTTACTAAGGCTCAGTTATATGAAAATATAAAGGCTTCCTATAGCCATGTGCCACAACAGTAAATACCATCTTACCTAGTCCCCATATCTATTGAGAGCTCAATTAAGTCCATAAGACTCGAGATCCCTACTGTCTACAGGGTCCAGAACCGAGCCTATAAATCTAACTCCCGCCCCCAGTCAAATCAGTTGAAAGCTAGACACCAACCAGGGGTCACTACCCTGCAGTTAACTTGTGTTGTTCCGGAGTGAGATCCCAGAGCCGGCAGACTCCGTGGCAGATTTGGATAGAAGGACCTGCCCACCACGTATTTAAGAACTTCACACACCCTGGACGGCCGCGGAACCAGTCGTTAGCCCCCAACATCATGGACGCAAGATAACCAGAACCAGACCCATCAGATGCTACCCAAGATTCCCTTTAGCAGTACTACATATTACTGTGCTGTTTAGAGATTCACTAATTAATATTTCTACGAAGTGGCTATCTCTTTGCCCCAGTATAATTCATATAACCATTCAATTAGGAAGTGCTAAGCTTATCAGTGTTCATTATTTAACAGGCGATACTAACTCTCGTAATCAACCATATGCCCAGATATTATTACCTAGAAGGAAACCCTAGTGATATCTGAAGGTTCGCCCACTGATTTGCGTTCTATGTATTTCTGAGACAAGAATAGAAAACTTAGATCAGTACCCCCTGAGGTTACTAGAATTCCCATGCTCTAAAATACGCGTGTCTAATCTAGTCTGTGAACTACTACTTGTGCACCAGAGCTACAAGTAAGAAATCTAACAGTGAATATGATTCTATAAGTAACATTGATGGTCTTCGGTATAATAAACCTGTTAAATCAAAGCCAGTGATCAGAGATTAATACCTGAAACGTTGGAAGTGGGAGACTAGGCTCCATCCAGATCCACTTATGCTAGTGTTGTTCGATTCTATTATATTGTCTTACACAAGTATTCTGCAGTGGTATATCAATAAACGTGATCGTGTAACTTGTTACCATGTGTTTCTTTGTGTTCTCTATTCCTCATATCTTGTATTGTGCATGCAGCCTTATATACCCAGTCAATTAGAACTCACATTACCCAAGTTAAACCTGTAGAAAAACAGGGCATAACATTGGCGGCAGCGGTGGTTCTTGATTCGGATAAAAGGTTGCATTACACTGCAAGTTTGGAATAGTAGAAGCATGGCAACATCGCGAAATCTTCAGTGACTCGCGCACATTCCCAAGTATGATGTAAACACGTATGATATCACCAGTTACTTAGACATAATAAAGCCAGTGTACGATGTGGTACTTCATAATGACCGCGAAAAAATCGCCGTTGCAATTTCGCATATTATACAGTTGGGAAAAGCCGTTTCCCAACTTGTTGATAAGCCTACCTTTAAAGAATATTCGCCAAACTGTGACACAGAATACGCCAGAGTTTACCTTGAACCAGTTTCGATCCTTCGTGATCCGGACCTTAGATCCACTTTTGGGTTCCCCCGTCGCCCCCAAAATAATAAAAGTCGACAAGATCAAGTATGAAGGGGATATAAATGTGACCCTCATACAACTCTACAGATACGTGAGGACCATGTATAGCTATGAAGATTACGACCAACAAAATGAACTCTTATTCACCGCATTGTTAAACATCCTCCCACCCCACATCACCGCCCATTTCGACCCGTATGGCTTATTAGCTCCTTGCGACATATTATGTTCCAATAAGTCCGAGGAGGCGGTTGACAAGTATTTTGGGTCTTGAATTTGGCTCATGAGTGTTGTCGAAGCCTTACATTTTTCGCGATTTCCATCCACCAGAATGCTGTTTATTGTGATGTATCATATATCAGTGGAAAGAGGAATATTTATAGTACATGATAAAACAAAACAAAATGTAAATAAATCGAAATATGAAAGTGTAAATGAGTCCGGAATACAATTATTTCCCATGCAATTGTCTTCACACCGTCCTAGCTCTAAATTGTGAGTGATGACCATATATTTTTTTTTGCTCAAATAATAGTATTTTTTCTCCTCTTTCCAAATCTGAAAACAGAAATTGTTTATCTTCAATAGTTCTCAAGCCAAGTGACCGAAAACAAAAAATATATGATTTTGATTTATATGGTTTATAACATTTTCGATTTATTTCGTTGCTACGAAGTGTATGGTTTTAAATTTAGGCTGTATGAATTCGGCAAATAATGCTGATGAGTATAAAACAAACTAGAAGTTCCTAGGACAAATACTTTTTTGCGCTATGAATATTTGAAATGAAGAGCCAAAATGCGAATATTTACGCTTCACCCATCTCTGTTTCCGGCGATGGTAGCCGGGTTCCGAGCTGTTTCCCCACATCGTGGTTGCATTATTTGCTCGGATATGTATATAACTGTATATATCACCGGAATCGGAAAATTGTGCTCTTTCCAATGGTGGAAGCATAAAGAATATAACGTAATTGGTTCGCGTACTAAGCACAATTGATTCCAGGCAATGACCGAAATAAAAAAATATATGATTTTGAATGATACGGTTTATAACATTTTCGATTTATTTCGTTGCTCCGAAGTGTATGGTTTTAAATTTAGGCTGAATCAATACGGCAAATAATGCTGATGAGTATGACACAAACTAGAAGTTCCTAGGACAAATACTTTTTGCGCTATGAATATTTGAAATGAAGAGCCAAAATGCGAATATTTACGCTTCACCAGTCTCTGTTCGGGCGATGCCTAGCCGTGTTCCGAGCGGTTCCCCACCTCGTGGTTGCTTTATTTGGTCGGATAAGTATATAACTGTATATAACACCGGAATCGGAAAATTGTGCTCCTTCCAATGGCGAAAATCAAAATAATATAGCGGAAATGGTTCGTGAGCTATGCGCAATTGTTTCCATGCATTGTTATTGTTATGAAAATATATGAGAATGTTTATACAGTTGTATATCTTTGCCACAATATACACCCTTTCCAACGAAAGGGAAATGGATCCTGGGTTGACACTGAAAAAACAAAATAAGAAAGCCAGGTAATCTTCAGGTAATAAATTCAGAAATAATTCTATTGTACACGTAAATAAAATAAAGTAATGTATAGATATATATATATATATATATGTATATCTATATATATCTATATATATATCTATAGACCGTATATATATATGTATATATATACATATATATATATATATAGATATATATATAAATTATATATACAAGGTGTCAAACAAAATATAAAGAATGGTAAATGGTAATGGTAATGTATGTGTGTGGATATATTTATATATATATTATATATAGCATATATATATATATATATACAGTATATATATGGTGTCAAATCAGAGAAATATGTGCAAATTTCCAAGCCAAACCCAAAGAGGTACTGCACTGGACTCGTTATTTTTTTAGAGTGGTTTCCCCAGGAGGCCTATATCCACTGTAGTGCAAAATGTAGTAGAAATTGATTTTTTTTTTTTTTTTTTTTTTTTTTTTGATGATGATGATGATGATGATGATGATGGTGGTGATGATGATGGGTGAATGAAGGTGGGCCCCGAACCTCGGAAGTGATGATTGAATGAATGAATGAATTATATATGGGGGGAGGGGGGTATAATGGGGGAAGAGGGGGAGGGTGTATAATGGGGGAGGGAGGGGGCATAACTTAGATAAATACATAAATACGAATGATATATATATATATATATATATATATATATATATATATATATATTATCTCAATCTCCGACTAGAAAAATAAAATTAAATACAAATAAAAAATAACCCTCCCCCACCCCCCAATAAAAAAAAAAAAAAATATATATATATATATATATATATATGGGGGAGGGGGAGGGGGGGAGGGGAGGGGGGAGGGAGGTATAATGGGGGAGGGAGGGGGGTATAATGGGGGGGGGAGGGGAGGGGGAGAGGGCATAACATAGATAAATACATAAACACAAATTATATTATATATATATATATATATATATATATATATATATATATATTATATCAATCTACAATTAGAAAAATAAAATAAAAATAAAAAATAACCCTCCCCCACCCAAAAAACATAAATAAAAAAATAAAATAAATATATATTATATATATATAATATATAATATATATATATATATGGGGGGAGGGGGGGAGGGGGGGGAGGGGAGGGGGGAGGGAGGTATAATGGGGGGGGATGAGGGAGGGAGGGAGGGGAGGGGAGGGGAGGGAGGTATAATGGGGGGGAGGGAGGGGGAGGGGCATAACCTAGATAAATACATAAACACGAATTATATTATATATATATATATATATATATATATATATATATATATTATATCAATCTACAATTAGAAAAATAAAATAAAATTACAAAAAATAACCCTCCCCAACCCCCCCCAAAAAAAAAAAAAAAAAAAAAAATTATATATATATATGTATATATGGGGAAAGGGGGAGGGGGAGGGGGAGGGGGGGGAGGGGGGGGGAGGGGAGGGGGCATAACATAGATAAATACATAAACACGAATTATATTATATATATATATATATATATATATTATATCAATCTACAATTAGAAAAATAAAATATAAATAAAAAAATAACCTCCCCCCACCCAAAAAAAAAAAAAAAAAAAAAAAAAATATATATATATATATATATGGGGGGAGGGGGGGGGGGGGAGGGGGGGGGGAGGTAGAGGGGGGGGAGGGAGGGGGAGGGGGAGGGAGGGGGGGGGGAGGGGAGGGAGGTGGTATAATGGGGGGGGAGGGAGGGGGAGGGGGCATAACATAGATAAATACATAAACACGAATTATATATATATATATATATATATATATATATATATATATATATATATATATATATTAATATATTATTATTATTATATATTATTTATTATTTATTATTATTTATTATTATACCCAATATAAATGTCCCCCACCACAAACTCTTATTATATATATATATATATATATATATATATATATATATATATTTATATATATATATATATATATATATATATATATATATATATATATAATTAGTTATATATATAATTATATATAATCTATAATCTATATATATAATATAATTCCTGTTTATATATATACCCATAAAAAAGTATTTATATTTGTATTTCATTTATATTTTTGCTTTATTATATTATAATTTATTATTATTATTATTATTATTATTATTATTATTATTATTATTTATTAGCATTATTATTATTATTATACCCAACATATATGTCCCCCACCACAAACTTGTATTATATATAATTATATATCTACTATATATATATATATATCTATATATAATATATTATATATATATATAATTAAATATATAATCTATATATATATATAATATACAAATATAATATTATATATATAATATATATTATATTTTATATTATTATATTATTTTATCTTATTTATTATTATTTATTATACCCCAACATATATCCCCCACCACAAGACTCTTATTATATATAATTATATATATATATATATATATATATATATATATATATATATATATATATATATATATATATATATATATATATATATATATATATATATATATATTATATATATATAATCTATAATCTATATATATATAATATAATATATATTATATTATATATATAGATTATAGATTATATAGTTATCTATATAATAATTATATATATATATATATATATATATATATATATATATATATATATATAAATATATATATATATATATATATATATATATATATATAATTATATATAATAAGAGTGTGGTGGGGGACATTTATGTTGGGTATAATAATAAATAATAATAAATAATAAATAATAATAATAATATAATAATAATAATAATAATATATTATAATATAATAAAGCAAAAATATAAATGAAATACAAATATAAATACTTTTTTATGGGTATATATATAAACACGAATTATATTATATATATAGATTATATATAATTATATATATATAATATTTATATATATATATATATATATATATATATATATATATATAATTATATATAATAATATATATATATAGATAATATATATATATATATAATTATATATAATAGAGTTTGTGGTGTGGTACATTTATGTTGGGTATAACAATAAATAATAATAAATAATAAATACTAATAATAATAATAATAATAATATAAATCATAATATAATAAAGCAAAAAATATAAAGGAAATACAAATATAAATACTTTTTTATGGGTGATCCCATACACAGGAATAACAGGTATAATAATAAATAATAATAATACAAATAATAAAATAGGCCTAAACACAAAAATAATAAACTAATAAAATGGTGGTGGTGGTGGTGGGGATGGTGGTGGTGTTGGTGGATATGTTGGTGGTGTTGACACAAATTGGGTTGGCTTCATTTTCTGACCTGGCCCACGGTCAGAAAAAGGGACCCTACCCTATTGGTGTCAACACCAACACCATCACCACCATCTCCAACACCATCTCCATCACCACCACCATCTCCAACACCATCACCACCATCCCACCACCACCACCACCACACCCCGACCATCCCCACCACCACCGATCACCACCACCACCACCGATCACCATCACCACCACCACCACCACCACCACCGATCACCATCACCACCACCACCAAAAATGTTGACTGTACTTACTCACACTGCTGAGATTCCCTCGTGGCCACCAAGGCCGTATATGTAGAGTGCTTTTGCCCATAAAAAACTTACCTCCCAAGCACTTTCCACCAATAAATTATCGAGCAAAAAATGCAAGCACTTTCCACCACTAAATTATCGAACAAAAATGCACAGGGCTGAGGGAGCATTGCGACCTATGCTCGACCAGTAATGAAAGTTTTTTCACTAAGAAACACTAATACAAGGTAAGATACACTACTTGAACGGATAAATAGCAATATAATTGACTGATATTTATATGAAAGTGTTCCACAAACAAGCAAAACGTTTGGCAAAAAGCATGGCCCCTCCCTCCACCACCTTGGTCACGTAGGCTTCACCAGAGAATGCTCGATCAGTAATAAAAGTGTTTTCACTATAAACACTTATACAAGTAAAATACACTACTTCAAGTGATAAATAGCAATATAATTGACTCAATATGGTATGAAAGTGATCCACAAACAAGCGAAACCATGGCCCCTCATGGAGCCCACCTTGGTCACGTACACCAGACTAGCAAAACACTTCACTAACATGGTTTTTATACCCTAAATAAGAATAACACAATAATCCATCGATAACCCAACGATATAGCACGTCGTTTGGGTTATATTAGGGCGGTAATACCAGCCAGGCTGGGCAAACTGGAGGCCCCTTGGTTTAAAGGGCTGCACACACCCACCTACTAGGCTGGCTGATGGGAAGAAACTGACTCTCTCTACCACCGCGGGGCCCGCACAGGGACGCTAGGGGGTTGCTAGATTTTTCCACATGTACATCTAACTTATCGGACTTACCAGCCAAAAAACCGGCTCAATTGCGTCATAAACTTATTTTCAAGCAATATAATAAGTCCATATGACGCGATCGCGTCATATGAGTTTTTGGTTCACTCTGCCATATGACTCGATCGCGTCATATATGTCTGGGAGGGTTAGAAGAACATATGCTCTCCATCAGAGAAGAATGCCTACGCAGTTCGATGAATCCCCTATCCAACCCTTCAGCCCCTATCCAAGACTCCGTGCACCCTTCCAAAATGACTTCCGGTGAAAGTCCAACCCCAGTGCACTCTTCCTTGCCTCTATCCTCTCTGACCATCCCTAAATTTGCCCCTGGCCAGCCATCCACCAACGATCATCTTCCATCAATTGTGTTACCTCATAAACCCCATCCTTTTCTAGCCTGCCAAACAAACCCCCAACCCGATAACCGCTAACCAGACCGTGACTGCCAAACCAAGAAGATTCCCAAAATTCG
>CM064481.1:15036616-15359116 GCA_032716605.1 Paralithodes platypus
CGTCCTAGCTCTAAATTGTGAGTGATGACCATATATTTTTTTTTGCTCAAATAATAGTATTTTTTCTCCTCTTTCCAAATCTGAAAACAGAAATTGTTTATCTTCAATAGTTCTCAAGCAGTGACCGAAAACAAAAAATATGATTTTGATTTATATGGTTTATAACATTTTCGATTTATTTCGTTGCTACGAAGTGTATGGTTTTAAATTTAGGCTGTATGAATACGGCAAATAATGCTGATGAGTATAAAACAAACTAGAAGTTCCTAGGACAAATACTTTTTGCGCTATGAATATTTGAAATGAAGAGCCAAAATGCGAATATTTACGCTTCACCCATCTCTGTTCCGGCGATGCTAGCCGGGTTCCGAGCTGTTCCCCACCTCGTGGTTGCGTTATTTGCTCGGATACGTATATAACTGTATATATCACCGGAATCGGAAAATTGTGCTCTTTCCAATGGTGAAAACAAAAATAATATAGCGTAATTGGTTCGCGAGCTATGCACAATTGTTTCCATGCAGTGACCGAAAAAAAAAAATCTGATTTTGATTGATATGGTTTATAACATTTTCGATTTATTTCGTTGCTACGAAGTGTATGGTTTTAAATTTAGGCTGAATGAATACGGCAAATAATGCTGATGAGTATAAACCAACCTAGAAGTTCCTAGGACAAATACTTTTTGCGCTATGAATATTTGAAATGAAGAGCCAAAATGCGAATATTTACGCTTCACCAGTCTCTGTTCCGGCGATGCTAGCCGGGTTCCGAGCTGTTCCCCACCTCGTGGTTGCTTATTTGGTCGGATACGTATATAACTGTATATATCACCGGAATCGGAAAATTGTGCTCTTTCCAATGGTGAAAACAAAAATAATATAGAGTAATTGGTTCGTGAGCTATGCGCAATTGTTTCCATGCATTGTTATTGTTATGAAAATATATGAGAATGTTTATACAGTTGTATATCTTTGCCACAATATACACCCTTTCCAACGAGAAGGGAAATGGCTCCTGGGTTGACACTGAAAAAACAAAATAAGAAAGCCAGGTAATCTTCAGGTAATAAATTCAGAAATAATTCTATTGTACACGTAAATAAAATAAAGTAATGTATATATATATATATATATATATATATATATATATATATATATATATATATATATATATATATATATAATATTATCTACAAGGTGTCAAACAAAATATAAAGAATGGTAAATGGTGGTAATGTATGTGTGTGGATATATTTATATATATTATAGCATATATATATATATATATATATATATATGGTGTCAAACCAGAGAAATATGTGCAAATTTCCAAGCCACCCAAGAGGTACTGCACTGGACTCGTTATTTTTTTAGAGTGGTTTCCCCAGGAGGCCTATATCCACTGTAGTGCAAAATGTAGTAGAAATTGATTTTTTATGATGATGATGATGATGATGATGATGATGATGATGATGGGGGAATGAAGGTGGGCCACGAACCTCGGAAGTGATGATTGAATGAATGAATAAATTATGGGGGGGGGGGGAATAAAGGGGGGAAGAGGGGGAGGGTGTATAATGGGGAAGGGAGGGGCATAACTTAGATAAATACATAATAATATAGATATATATATATATATATATATATATATATATATATCAATCTACGATTAGAAAAATAAAAAAACAAAAAAAAAAACCCTCCCCACCCCCAAAAAAAAAAAAAAAAAAATATATAGATATATATATAAGGGGAGGGGGGGAGAGGGGGGAGGGGGGAGAATGGGAGGATATAATGGGGGGGGGTGTATAATCATAATATATATATATATAATCTACAATTAGAAAAATAAAAAAAAAAAAACCCTCACCCAAAAAAAAAAAAAAAAAAAAAAATATAAATATATATAATATATATATATATATAATATAGGGAGGGGGGGGGGAGAGGGGGGGGGAGGGGGGAGGAGGGAGGGGGGGGGAGAGGGGGAGGGAGGGGGGGAGGGGAGGGAGGTAATGGGGGAGGGAGGGAGCATAAAAAAAACAAACAAACACGATTATATATATATATATATATATATATATATATATATATATATAAGCGACAAGGAGAAAAAAAAAAAAAAAAAAAAAGAACCCTCCCCAACCCCCAAAAAAAAATAAAAAAAAATATATATATATATATATATATGGGGGAGAAGGGGAGGGGGGGAGAGGGGAGGGGGGGGAAGAAAACATAGAAATACATAACACGAAATATATATATATATATATATATATATATATAAATACAAAAAACAAAAAAAAAAAAAAAACCCTCCACCCAAAAAAAAAAAAAAAAAGAAAAAAAAAAATATATATAAGAGGGGGGGAGGGGGGGGGGAAAGGGGGGAGGGGGGGGAGGGGGGGGGAGGGAAGGGAGGGGAAGAAACATAACATAGAGAATACATAAACACGAATTAAGATATATAATATATTATATATATCTATATATATATATAAATAGAATAATAAATATTAAATTTTATATTATTTATTATAATTATCCCAATACTGTCCCCCCCACAAACCATTAATATATATATATAATATATAAATATAATATATATATTAACTGATATATATATATACCTTATATAAATCTATATATAAGATATATAATCCAAATAAAATCATAGAATACCCATAAAGAAGAGATAAGATTATTGTCTAATGATTTAAATTATTATATTATATTATGTATTATTATATTATTTATTAGTCTACCCAACAGATATGTCCCCCCAAAAAAACGCTGATTATATAAATAATATATAGAGATATGATATATATATTATATAGAGATATATTAGATTTTTATAAGTATGCTATATAGCTGATAGATAGAGATAGTATAGATATATATAATGATTAGCATAGATCTATGATATAGTATATATATCATTAAGTAATATAGAGAGATATAGAGTATATATAATTGAGAGAGATAATTATATATATCTATATAGATTTATATATATATAGAGATATCTATGATTTAATATATATATTAATATAATATATATATCTAATATATATTAGTATAATAAGAGTTTTGTGGTGGGGGACATGTATGTTGGGGTATAATGAATAAATAATATATAAATATATAAATAATAAAATATTCTCTATAATATAAATAATATATACATATTATAAATTTTATATATAATAAAGCAAAATATAAATGGAAATACAAATATAAATACTATTGTTTATGGTGGGGGTTATATATAAACACGAATTCATATTATAATTATATAGATTAATTAGCTTCTATATATTGTGTATATACTTTTTTTGGGTTATATCATTAATTATATATATATAGAGATATATATATATATCTACCTATATCTATATATATCTAATATAAATATAAATATATATATTATATATATATTAGATATATATTCTATATAATAGAGTTTGTGGTGGGGTACATTTGTTGGTATAATAATAAAATAATAATAAATAAAAATAATATATAATAATATAATAAATGATTATAATAAAGCAAAAATATAAAGGAAAATTACAAATATAAATCCGTTTTTATGGGGGAGCCATACCAAGGAATCAACAGGTATATAAATAAATAATGATTATACAAATAATTAAAATAGGCCTAAAAACAAAATAATTAAAAATAATAAAAAATGGTGGTGGTGGTGGTGGCGATGGTGGTGGTAGTTGGTGGAGATGGTGGTGGTGTTGACACACCTTGGGTGGCTTCATTTTCTGACCTGGCCCACGGTCAGAAAAAGGGACCCTACCCATCAACACCACCACCATCTCCACCACACCATTACACCACCACCAACACCACCACCACCACCAGAACCACCACCACCCCAACCACCACCACCATCCACCACCACCATCTCCACCACCACCCCCACCACCACCACCACCACCACAACCACCAAAGACGTACTTACTCACACGGGGCGGATTCCCTCGTGGCCACCAAGCCGTAAGAGTGCTTTTGCCCATAGAAAAAAAACCTCCCAAGCACTTTCCACCAAAAAGCAAAAAAGAAGCACTTTCCACCACTAAATTATCGAACAAAAAGCACAGGGCTGAGGGAGCATGGCGACATATGCTCGACCAGTAATGAAGTTTTTTCACTAAGAAACTACTAATACAAGGTAAGATACACTACGTTAAGGAAATAGCCAATAATGACTGATATTTATATGAAGTGTTCCACAAACAAGCAAAACGTTTGGCAAAAGCATGGCCCCTCCACCTTGGTCACGTAGCCGTCACCAGAGAATGCTCGATCAGTAATAAAGTACTATAAACCGTATACAAGTAAAATACACTACTTCAAGTGATAAATAGCAATAAGTACTCAATATGGTATGAAAGTGATCCACAACAAGCGAAACCATGGCCCCTCATGGAGCCCACCTTGTCACGTACACCCAGACTAGCAAAACACTTCACTAACATGGTTTTTATACCCTAAATAAAGAATAACCACAAATCCATCGAAACCCAACGATAGCACTTCGTTTGGGTTATATTAGGGCAGTAATACCAGCCGGCTGGGCAAAATGGAGGCCCCTTGGTTTAAAGGGCTGCACACACCCACCTACTAGCGGCCTGATGGGAAGAAACTGACGTCTCCTACCACCGCGGGGCCCTCACAGGGACGCTAGGGGGGTTGCTAGATTTTTTTACTGTACAGTAACTTATCGGACTTACCAGCCAAAAAACCGGCTCAATTGCGTCATAAACTTTTTTCAAGCAATTATAATAAGTCCATATGACGCGATCGCGTCATATGAGTTTTTGGTTCACTCTGCCATATGACTCGATCGCTCATATATGTCGGAGGGTTTAGAAGAACATATGCTCTCCATCAGAGAAGAATGCCTACGCAGTTCGATGAATCCCCTATCCAACCCTTCAGCCCCTATCCAAGACTCCGTGCACCCTTCCAAAATGACTTCCGGTGAAAGTCCAACCCCAGTGCACTCTTCCTTGCCTCTATCCTCTCTGACCATCCCTAAATTTGCCCCTGGCCAGCCATCCACCAACGATCATCTTCCATCAATTGTGTTACCTCATAAACCCCATCCTTTTTCTATGCATGCCAAACAAACCCACCAACCCCAGATAACCGCTAACCAGACCGTGACTGCCACCAAGAAGATTCCCAAAATTCGTCCTGTTAACAACCCCCAATCAATACATCAGTCCTCTACCAATAACCCCTGTTCTACACCTAACTCTTCCCCCACCAACCCTCCGCAGCCCCCCCAACAAGCCCCGTATTCTAGCTATGCCTACCTATGTAGGCCTACCACAACATATTTTCCCCATGACCCCAGAAACCAAACCCACCAACCCCAGATAACCTCTAACCAGACCGTGACTGCCACCAAGAAGATTCCCAAAATTCGTCCTGTTAACAACCCCAAGTCAATACATCAGTCCTCTCTACCAATAACCCCTGTTCGACACACTAACTCTTCCCCCACCAACCCTCCGCAGCCCCCCCAACAAGCCCCGTATTCTAGCTATGCCTACCTATGTAGGCCTACCACAACATATTTTCCCCATGATGCCAGAAATGTTCAGCTATCCCCCCACCAACAACATTTCCCTTGTGACAGTTTTCCGTCGGTAGCTTGTGACAGTTTTCAGTCAGTAGCTCCCTTCCACCCCCACACAATTCACACTCCTAGAAAACTTCGAAACCCCACACTTGACTCGCCCTCTCATGTCAAACAAACTCACCAGTCCCAGATAACCTCTAACCAGACCGAGACTGCCACCAAGAAAATTCCCCAAACTCGTCCTGTTAACAACCCCAAATCAGTACATCACTCCTCCCTCAATAACCCATGTCCTATGCCTAACTCTGCCCCCACTAATCCTCCCCAGTCCCACATAACCTTTAACCAGACCGAGACTGACACCAAGAAAATTCCCCAAATTCGTCCTGTTAACAACCCCAAATCAATACATCAGTCCTCTACCAATAACCCCTGTTCTACACCTAACTCTTCCCCCACCAACCCGCCGCAGTCCCCCCAACAAATCCCGTTTCCTAACTCGCTCACCTCTCACCACCCTGACCCTCCCACCGTCGCCGTTAATCCTCCCCTCACGCGTGACGACCTAGGGACCCAACCATGTTCCCCCCCTTCCCCCCGAAATGCTCAGCTATTTCCCCACCAACAAAATTTCCCTTGTGACAGTTTTCCGTCAGTAGCTCCCTTCCACCCCCCCCACAATTCACACCCCTAATAAACTTCAAAACCCCACACTTGACTCACCCCCTCATGACAGACAAACCCACCAATCCCATATAACCTCTAAACAAACCGTCACTGCCACCGACACACCCCACCACTCTGATCCTCCCACACGCGCCGTTAATCCTCCCCTCACGCGTGACGACCTAGGGACCCAACCATGTTCCCCCCCTTCCCCCAGAAATGCTCAGCTATTCACCCACCAACAAAATTTCCCTTGTGACAGTTTTCCGTCAGTAGCTCCCTTCCACCCCCCCACAATTCACACCCCTAACAACTTCAAAACCCCACAGCTGACTCACCCCCTCATGACAGACAAACCCACCAACCCCGGATAACCTCTAAACAAACCGTCACTGCCACCGACACACCCCACCACTCTGATCCTCCCACACGCGCCGTTAACCCCCCCCTCACGCGTGACCGCCACCAAAGTGGTTTCCCCCCCCGCATGCGTACCGAACACCTGCTCACCAGTCGGTCCCCCACCATCATGAGCCCAGCTAAACTTTCAACCTCCCCCTCTTCACCGTTACCCCACCCGCCCCAAATTCCACCCCCAAAGATCCCGCTCTACAAAATACCACTCCCATCCCAATCCAACCACAAATTTTTTCCACCTTGGCTAAACCCCAAAATACTCTCTCTCTCGCCCCAAACAACATAATCAACCTCTCAACTTCAACCACTCCTCTAAATCCCATCCATGTCTCTCCCGGAAATAAAATCAGTCCAAATTCAACCCCCTCTCAAACCACAACCCTGGTTGTCATGCTCAGCTATTCCCCCACCAACAAAATTTCCCTTGTGACAGTTTTCCGTCAGTAGCTCCCTTCCACCCCCCCACAATTCACACCCCTAATAAACTTCAAAACCCCACACTTGACTCAAATACCACTCCCATCCCAATCCAACCACAAATTTTTTCCACCTTGGCTAAACCCCAAAATACTCTCTCTCTCGCCCCAAACAACATAATCAACCTCTCAACTTCAACCACTCCTCTAAATCCCATCCATGTCTCTCCCGGAAATAAAATCAGTCCAAATTCAACCCCCTCTCAAACCACAACCCTGCCTGCCCAGACCCCCCCCCACCATCTCCCTATCAAATCCCCACACCCCAAACCTCCAAACCACCCGATCATAGTAAACTCTCAACCTTCAGCCTTACTCACCCTTCCCCAAACCCCACTCACGACCACAACTCTCTACACAATTCAACCCTCCCCAGCACCAACCTCTTCCGCAACAACAACCCCGACTCGACCTGCCCGTTTCATCTTTAAAACCCCCCTATCACTACCCCCGACCGAAACCACTTAGACCCCCCCTCCAAAACTGGCCCCGGGCCAGCTCGCCCCCAGACCCACATTCCTAATGACAAGAACTAACGGTATATCCACCCCGCCCTTCCAAACTGAAAGTGAACCACCACCCCCTATTACCAGACCGTCACCCAGACTAACGGCGACCCTAAATAACCCCCCCTGATGATGATGATCAACAGAATTTTATATCCCCCCCGCCCCTTGTCAAACCTCCTTCACCCCAACAACAGAGGCACCCATTCCAATATTCACTTAAAATCAGGATTGGTAGAGGAGGTGGGTCATGCCGGCTCGTCCACAGTCCAGCCTCCCTACCACTCTTGACCTAGATTCCTAGCTTCACTTCCCATTAAAATGTATAATTTCACAGACAAAGTACAAGACAACAACCTTTTAACGTAACTTCTTACATTGTTAAACACTTTACCTCTTCTTATTTTCCTGTGTTCTTAATTATCTGTTCTTTCTTAAATTTACATGTTTTCCATATACTATATATTATATTTTTTTTCCCCTAGTCATACTACTTTTCTTGTTAACCTACACTTTTCTGACTATGCTTCTTTTTACTTCACCCTTGAGGCTCGAGGACGAGCCTATAATGAAGGAGAGGGAAGTAAAATGCCCCAGAACGAGAAGCCCACCACAGAAGCCACGAACGAACACCACACAGAAACACCCAAAGGAAAGGTCCACAGAACGAAAGGACCAACTGACCGAGCCAGCCATTTCAGACAGGCCCAAGCCCGCAGGGCTAAGCAGCTCCAGGCTGCACCCATTTACCTTTTCTAAACTGACCATTTTCCACACCTCACGTACACTAACCCCCTCGTGTCCTACACTCCTAACTACAAAGATGATGAACAGGAATATACATTCATATTAAAAACACCCATGCCCTGTCCCGACGTTGAGCCAATGCCAACACATCAGACAGCCATAATTATATCTATGTATGTTCTTACATCCGAGAAGTAGATGTTATATATCTTAGAAGTTAAAACACCCACGCTTGTCCCTAGACCTCGTATATCATTTTCCATGACTAGTATAGATATATGTAACCCGTGCTCAGTCGCCCCTTGCATTGTTCCTCTAGTAACTAAGTCTATAATATTAACTGCCACCAGCATTGATACGACATAGCGGCACTGTCCTTGCTACAAAGATGATGAACAGGAATATACATTCATATTAAAAACACGCATGCCCTGTTCCGACGTTGAGCCAATGCCAACACATCAGACAGCCATAATTATATCTATGTATGTTCTTACATCCGAGAAGTAGATGTTATATATCTTAGAAGTTAAAACACCCACGCTTGTCCCTAGACCTCTTATATCAATTTCAATGACGAGTATAGATATATGTAACCCGTGCTCAGTCGCCCCTTGCATTATTCCTCTAGTAACTAAGTTTATAATATTAACTGCCACCAGCATTGATGCGACATAGCGGCACTGTCCTTGTGTCGTATTGTGCCAAGTACAGATCAACCAGGTTTCATCACCTTATTAGGACGACGACTATAATGTCATCGTTCATCGATGTATGCAATCCTTAGGTTAAGTATTTTTATCCGCCATTGTGTTCACCTTTTTCCATTTACTTTCCACAATTGTCATACGTCTTCCCCTTGCCTCCTTCGTATCCACAGTCCACACTACGCCAATTTACTTCGTGTCTTACACCTCTTACCCCAACCAGAGATTGTATAAGATAACCTGGTTACCAGTATCTGTCATAAGTACCCCGAAACAATAACTAAGTACCCCTACGAACTGCCGCTGGTGTTGGTATATTTATATTTAATAGAAAACGCAGTTCCCAGGGCCAACTAATAGTATCCATAACCCTCGGACTGATCACATAACACTATCTTTTCCAGACTCATATACCACCCCATAGTTGCATTCCCCGGTAGCATTTGGCTAACGTATTCTACTGCCTTTTCAAACTTCCATATCAATTGTAGCCTAATGCCACCCCCACGCCCAGGGACCTTAGGGGCAAAATTTCCCTGTAGCCCTTGAACTCTCCCCCCCTCTCATTAAGACACCCGCGCTTCTCGACTCTTGTCCGACCTAGCCTCTCTCTCATACCTCTTGAGGATCCTTGAATTGTCCGTTGCTAACGCTCTCCAACCTTTTTTTATTATACTCCTATCCAGCCTACCTTCACTTAGTAGGCCAAAACAACATTAGAACTTTACTAGCCCCTTGCATGCCATCTATTCTCTTACAACCCATTCACAACCCTGCACCAAATGGTCGTCGGTGCGAGGCTAGCCGCCCCGCCAGTAACTAACTTCTATTGCCATACTCCCAGATAAATGTGGCAGAGTTAGCAACCCAGTCTCCACCACATTCAGCAAACCCTACAATTAACAACCAGCCGAGTAAAACCAGCTAGCTAAGGCACCTTCGGTTTTTGTATTAAGGACACCCACATCTGTCTCATACACAGAGGGTTATTACAAACACTGGTGATATGGCAAGCCCCTAGCCACAGCCGCCGGACGACTATCACAGAGAGAGGGCGCCCAGCTCCCCCTTTTTGCCCACCCGAGGAGGGAGACCCCCACCCCCGCGGAGGTATACCTGACCCCTGTTTTGACTTTCGAGTCATTGCCAGGTAGCACAGGAATTCTTCCTATCAATGAACTAACCATGCATGACTAACACCTTTACTAACCTCTATTTACTCACAATAAACCATTTACCTTTCTTGCATGCTCTGATCACTAAATTAGCACCTCAGCTATACCATAGAATGAAGATTGAACAATCTAGAGAGACGCTCCTATCACAGCTGTCCCCATCCTCCTCGCAAAGTAGATCCAGTCTCTCTCCCCTAAATACTTCCAGTATAGCCAAAATAGTACCACTTACTAAGGCTCAGTTATATGAAAATATAAAGGCTTCCTATAGCCATGTGCCACAACAGTAAATACCATCTTACCTAGTCCCCATATCTATTGAGAGCTCAATTAAGTCCATAAGACTCGAGATCCCTACTGTCTACAGGGTCCAGAACCGAGCCTATAAATCTAACTCCCGCCCCCAGTCAAATCAGTTGAAAGCTAGACACCAACCAGGGGTCACTACCCTGCAGTTAACTTCTAGCTCTGCCCTTGTGTTGTTCCGGAGTGAGATCCCAGAGCCGGCAGACTCCGTGGCAGATTTGGATAGAAGGACCTGCCCACGTATTTAAGAACTTCACACATATGGGCCCCCTGGACGGCCGCGGAACCAGTCGTTAGCCCCCAACATCATGGACGCAAGATAACCAGGACCAGACCCATCAGGTGCTACCCAAGATTCCCTTTAGCAGTACTACATATTACTGTGCTGTTTAGAGATTCACTAATTAATATTTCTACGAAGTGGCTATCTCTTTGCCCCAGTATAATTCATATAACCATTCAATTAGGAAGTGCTAAGCTTATCAGTTTTCATTATTTAACAGGCGATACTAACTCTCGTAATCAACCATATGCCCAGATATTATTACCTAGAAGGAAACCCTAGTGATATCTGAAGGTTCGCCCACTGATTTGCGTTCTATGTATTTCTGAGACAAGAATAGAAAACTTAGATCAGTACCCCCTGAGGTTACTAAAATTCCCATGCTCTAAAATACGCGTGTCTAATCTAGTCTGTGAACTACTACTTGTGCACCAGAGCTACAAGTAAGAAATCTAACAGTGAATATGATTCTATAAGTAACATTGATGGTCTTCGGTATATAAACCTGTTAAATCAAAGCCAGTGATCAGAAGATTAATACCTGAACGTTGGAAGTGGGAGACTAGGCTCCATCCAGATCCACTTATGCTAGTGTTGTTCGATTCTATTATATTGTCTTACACAAGTATTCTGCAGTGGTATATCAATAAACGTGATCGTGTAACTTGCTACCATGTGTTTCTTTGGTTTCTTTGTGTTCTCTATTCCTCATATCTTGTATTGTGCATGCAGCCTTATATACCCAGTCAATTAGAACTCACATTACCCAAGTTAAACCTGTAGAAAAACAGGGCATAACAGGTGGAATAAAGATATTTCAAACTGCCTGCTTGCTAAAAAATTTGCTAATGATAGATTAAAATCCTCACAAAATGACGAAGAACGGGTGAAATTTGTAGAGCTACGACGCAAAGCCAAAAAGTTAATTAAGTAAAGTAAAAAGACCTTAGAGTTACATAGTGCGAATCAAAGTAAAACAAACCCAAAAGAATTATATAGTTATATCAGAAAGAAAAAAGTAGTTACTTCAACTGTTGGACCGTTAGTCGATGAACATGGAGAATACACCAAAGACGAAGTACAAATGAGTAATGCCCTCAATACCTTCTTTGCATCAGTTTTTACAACAGAAGACCTCAGTGATATCCCTACACCATCACCGATTCAGATTGATAATTCAGATGTTCTAATCAATATCACCGTTACAGAGAGAGAAGTATTGAATTGTTTAGATAAACTCAAGGTAAATAAAACGCATGGACCTGATACAATCTCGCCTAGAGTTCTAAAGGAAGCTAAGGATGAGCTCTCCAAACCACTGACATTACTATTCAATAAATCCTTGCAGTCTGGAACTATGCCTGATCAGTGGAAGCTAGCCAACGTAACACCGATATTCAAAAAAGGCAGCAAATCCCTACCCAGTAACTATCGTCCAATTAGCTTAACCTCAGTTGTATGTAAAATGCTAGAAACGGTCATACGAGACAGACTCGTAAATCACTTAGAGGAAAATAACATACTTAAAGATACTCAACACGGCTTTCGTAAAAAACGTTCCTGTTTAACAAACCTCTTAGACTTCTTCCACGATATCCTCAACCTCTACGATGAGAGTAAAGCTGTAGATATTATATACCTTGATTTTCAAAAGGCCTTTGACAAAGTTCCCCACAAACGTTTACTGCTAAAACTAAAAGCGCATGGAATACAAGACGGTGTGTTGAAATGGATAGAAAATTGGCTCAGCAACAGAAAGCAAAGGGTAGTCATAAACGGTAAGGCATCTAAATGGACCAATGTAAGTAGCGGGTACCCCAGGGATCGGTACTAGGACCAATTCTCTTTCTAATTTACATCAACGACATAGATGAGGGTCTCACCTGTACAATCTCAAAATATGCTGACGATACAAAAATTGCAAAAAGCGTACTCTCAAAAGAACAAGTTGACGATATGCAACACAATCTAGATAAATTGTCATGTTGGGCCCAAATTTGGCAAATGAGTTTCAATGCGGATAATGTAAAGTACTACATGTCGGATACCTAAATGAGAAAGCAAACTATTCGATGAATGGCACTCAGCTTAAGAATGTAAACAGAGAAACCGATCTGGGAGTAACAATATGGAGTAACCTAAAACCGAGTCAACAATGTTCAGAAGTTGTTAAGAAGGCAAACAAAAATTGGCTTTATAGGCAGGTCTTTGAGCATAAATCCAAAGAAGTTATCCTAACCCTTTACAATTCCTTAGTCCGCTCTCTTCTGGAATACTGCGTTCAATCCTGGTGCCCTTATTACCAAAAAGATATAAACAAGCTAGAACGAGTTCAACGTAGAGTTACCAAAATGATACCTAGCCTAAAGAACAAACCATACGAAGAGCGTCTTAGAGACTTAAATCTATTTCCTTTAACCCAGCGCAGATTAAGAAGTGACTTAATTCAAGTGTTCAAAATCATCAAAGGCATCGACAATATGAACTGTAGTAAGTACTTCACTATCGACCAATCTAATTACACGCGGGGAAACGGTTGCAAAATTATTGGTAAATCTTTTAACTCGCACGAATCTAAGAATTTCTTTTTCAATCGAGTTGTCAACTTGTGGAATGGGCTTCCCCGAAACGTTATAGACTGCATCACCATTGATTCATTTAAACTCCGCCTAGACAAATATCTTTCATCAAACCCGCGACCGACTGCGTTTGTAAATGAATAACTTTATTTTATCCCCCCCTCAGTTACTAACCCATCTGTCCTCTACTAACTTCCTAATCCTGCCACGGACATTAGTTCCAGGGCAGTAATTCCCTTTCCAATGTTCCCTTTCCCACTCTAAACCACTGTTTGGACACTTGATCCTCAGTGTTTTGGAGGACAAGCAACTTTGAAGGGTCACTAGATCTGTTGTTGCTTGATTTCCTTTGTACTCCTTTGTACTCCTTTCACCCACCCGAGGAGGGAGACCCCTACCCCTGCGGAGGTATACCTGACCCCTGTTTTGACTTCCGGGTCATTGCCAGGTAGCACAGGAATTCTTCCTATCAATGAACTAACCATGTATGACTAACACCCTTACTAACCTCTATTAACCCACAATAACCCATTAACCTTTCTTGCATACTCCGATAACCAAATTAGCACCTCAGCTATACCATAGAATGAAGACTGAGCAATCTAAGAGAGACACTCCTATCAAAGATGTCCCAAACCTCCTCGCAAAGTAGATCCAGTCTCTCTCCCCTAAATACTTCCAGTATAGCCAAAATAGTACCTCTTACTAAGGCTCAGTTATATCCCATTATGAAGGCTCCATACAGCCATGTGCTACAACAGTAATCACCTTACCTAGTTCCCGTATCAATTGAGAGCTCAAATAAGTCCATCAAAACTCGAGATCCCTATTGCCTACAGGGTCCAAAACCGAACCTATAAACCAAGCTCCAGCCCCCAGTAAAATCAGTTGAAAGATAGACACCAACCAGTGGTTGGTCCCTTCAGTTGACCTCTAGCTCTATCATTGTTTGTTCCTGAGAATTGAGTTCCAGAGCCGGCAGACTCCGTGGCAGATTTAGATAGAAGGATCTGTCCACGTAAAAGAAATCTATGTGCACCTTATAACCTTCATACAGACCGGGAAGCTGAGCGATCGACGTGAGATGCGCTTGGCATTAATTCCGATCCAGATTGACAGGAAGATCCTAATATCTGTGATTAGGTCTAGAAACCAGAGGGTATATAAGAGTGTAACCAGCAACGATCGCCAAGAGATCCGTCTTGAGAACTTTCTACATATGGACCATCTGGACGGCCGCGGAACCAGTCGTTAGCCCCCAACATCACGGACGCAAGATAACCAGGACCAGACCAATCAAATACTACCCAAGATTCACTCTATCAGTGCTACAGTGTTACAGTGCTATTTAGAGACTCCCTTATTAATATTTCTATGAAGTGGCTATATCTTTGCCCCAGTATAATTCATATATAACCATTCCATTAGGAAGTGCTAAGCGTATCAGTGTTTATTAATTAACAGGCGATATTAACTCTCGCAATTACTCATATATCCAGATATTATTACATAGCAGTGAAACCCTAGTGATATCTGATGTTCGCCCACTGATTTGCGTTCAATGTGTTTCTGATACAAGAATATAAAACTTAGATCAGTACCCCCCTGAGGTTACTAGAATTCCCGTGCTCTAAAATATGCGTGTCTAATCTAGTCTGTGAACTACTACTGGTGCACCAGAGCTACCAGTGATAAATCTAATAGTGAATATGAATCTATAAGTAACATTTATGGTCTCCAGTATATAAACTTGGGAATAAAGCCAGTGATCAGAAGATTAATACCTGAATGTTGGAAGTGGGAGACTAGGCTCCATCCAGATCCACTTAATGCTAGTGTTGTTCAATTCTATCATTTGTCTTGTACGAGCATTCATATCTTCTTATGCTTCATATTAATCATCAAGAAAACTACAGAAGTGTGTACATCAATAAACGTGATCGTGTGTCGTGCTACCGTGTGTTTATTTTGTGTTCTCTATTCCTCATACCTTGTTTTGTGCATGCAGCCTTCTATACCCAGTCAGTTAGAACTCACATTACCCAAGTTAATCCTGTGGAAAAACAGGGCATAACATTGGTGGCAGCGGTGGTTCTTGATTCGGATAAAAGGTTGCATTACATTGCAAGTTTGGAACAGCCAGAACACGATAACATCATGGCGCACCGTTCTCACATCCCCATCCCACATTATGATTGGGAGACTTACGAGATCGAAACGTTCATGAACATAGTGAAACCCGTACTTGACCTAGTTGATACCACGGACGCAGAAAAGATAGCCGTGACATTAACGCACCTGGGAAAAGCCGTTTCCCTGGTTGCCTACCAAGTGGACCCTGCTCTCACATGGGACGAATTTCGCCCAATAGTGATAGAGGCCATTAAGCCTTCGTTGGGCGTTTTCGTGGCCCACACCCGTCTCCAAGACACTAAATTCGAAGGCGATCTAGATGCCACAGTGAATAATATCGGCCAACATATCAAAGTGTCTTTCCCCACATTGACCAGAATCCAGCAAGAACAGCAGATTCTGGTCAACCTTGTATCAATATTGCCCTCAGCAGTAAAGGATCATTTCCGTGTGCACGATTTCGTCGGATATCAAAAAGATCTAATCACGATCCGACGTATTTTGGCCGTGCACACAGAAACACCCACCCAAATCGCTGTAATCAAGAGGTTCCCCACACACCCGCAGCACCTCGACAACCAAAACCCCAAGGCTCAAACCTTCAACTCCAAGAATGCCTACCCTTCCTCACCTTTCCACAACAAACCTACCTACCCTTCCGGCAAGCCCCAACCCAGTAGGCCCCAGTTCCAACCTACCCAGCCATGCAGAATCTTCAACCGGAACAAAACCTACAACACCTACCAAAGTAAGAACCCTACATTAGTGATTATCAACCCCTATGATTTCCCTGCCTGTAGTGCTAAGTGTGCCCTCCATCAAATTCGTGACTCTGCCAAACCTCGCCCCTTTACTCCTCGCATTTCTGTAAATGAAGAGGAGTGGGGACAAGAGGAAGAAATGGAGGAAATGCACACCGAAGACATAGCCCATATCATGACCTCAGACGATACCGAGGAAACCCTGGAGGAGGTAGATACCGACCCCCAGGATTTTTAAAGTATCCCCCGCCCACGATGGCCTCGGCGGGGGACGCCATAACTGATCGCACTGCCCCCATTTACTACATGGCCAAAATCAAGAACATTCCTGTCCACTTGTTAATCGACATGGGAGCTGCTAAGTCATGTTTGTTCAAGTCTTATTATGATCAACACCACCGACTATTTGGCCCCTTGTTACCTACCAAAGCAGAACTAATCTCAGCTGCTGATACCTACTTAAATCTCCTAGGAGACACTTTGCCCCTGTCAGTAACTACTCCTGCCCCCCATGCCCGTTGTTATCACCCATTCACAGTATTTTCCTCCCACTGTAAACATTACGATGGTTTCCTTGGACTTGACCTCCTTTAAAAACTCCAGGCCCAGGTTGACTGCGGCCAGAGGCTGATCTCATTCAAAAAAAAAATCCAACCCAAAGCCTCTGACAAACCCATCACGCAGAAACCAGTTCACAAAAAGAAAAAACACCTCACCCTCAACAAATCCTGAGTCAAGATTACCAAGTTGCAGCTAGCACTAAGGTAACTCCTAACCCCCCCCCCCCCCCTTGCCCCGAGTTCTCTCAAAATATCACTCATTCCGTTGAAAAAATGCCTCAGCAAACGAAAGAAGACAAGTCCAAGCAACTCAATGATGTAAACCCACCCCATTTCTCCTAACTCTGTTCAGGATCAATCCTCCCATGTTCCCAGGACAGACTCTTATGTATGCAAAAACCATTTTACCAAATATTTATGTACACATGTTTCCAGGGAAAATGCCGACCTATGTACCCAACAATGTTTTCCCCATGCCCCCAGAAATGCTCAGCTATTCCACAACCAACAAAACTTCCCTTGTGACAGCTTTCCGTCAGTAGCTCCCTTCCACCCCCACACAATTCACACCCCTAAAAAACTTCAAAACCCCACACTTGACTCACCCCTTCATGACAGACAAACCCACCAATCCCATATAACCTCTAAACAAACCGTCACTGCCACCGACAAAACTCCCCAAATTCGTTCTTTTAACAACCACAAATCAGTACATCAGTCCTCCATCAATAACCCATGTTCTATGCCTAACTCTTTCCCCACCAACCCTCCACAGTCCCACCAACAAATTCCGTTTTCTAAATCACTCACACCTCACCACTCTGATCCTCCCACACGCGCCGTTAATCCCCCCATCACGCGTGACCCCCACCAAAGTGATTCCCGCCCCCTCATGCGTACCGAGCACCTGCTCACCAGTCGGTCCCCCACCATCATTAGCCCAGCTGTAGTTCAAGATAAATGTCAAATTCCCCCCCGCCATCAAAAATGGGTTAACCTTCGACCCATACCCCAAACTCACATGATATTTTCCCCCACTACCACGTCCACCAACCCCAATAGTTGCCTCCTACAACCCGCCATCATTTCCGCTCGTATAAACCACATTCTAGTGGCCAATATCTCTGAACAACCCCTGACATTACCAAAAGGCCTCATCATAGGAGACCTCGAAACATTTGATGACCTCCCCATAGATTCCAATGAAACCCCTACCAGTCTCAAATTACCCCCTGTCCCTGACACATTATTCGACCACCAAAAACACAGCATGTACGAACTATTGCTAGAGTTCAGTGACGTATTTGCCCAATAACCCACTGAAATAGGACAGACCGATGTTGAACAACACATTAACACCACAGGCCCCCCCATAAGACAACCATCCCGTAGAAAAAATCCCATACAACGCCAGGAAGAGGAACGCCAAGTCCAAGAGATGTTAGAGGCCGGAATTGCTACCCCGTCCATCAGCCCCTGGTCTTCCCCTGTTGTCCTAGTAAAAAAGAAAGATGGGTCAACCCATTTTTGCGTAGATTACAGGAGATTGAATGACGTAACCATTAAGGACGCTACGCCATTACCCAGGATAGACGATTCCCTTGACTCCCTATACGGATCCAGATGGTTCACTACCCTCGACTTGCAAGCAGGATATTGGCAAGTGCCCATCAAGGCAGAGGACCAAGAAAAAACAGCATTCTCCACTAGTGGTGGCCACACTACGAATTTAACGTCCTACCGTTTGGCCTCTGCAACGGACCCGCCACTTTCTCCCGTTTGATGGAAGCGGTATTACATGGCCTTACCTGGGAAACCTGCCTAGCGTATCTAGACAATATCATTGTGTACTCACAAACCTGGGAAGAACACCTCCTCAGGTTGAAACAAGTTCTTCAAAGAATCCGAGCCGCCGGGCTGAAATTGAAACCCTCAAAATGCGAGATTGCACGAAATAAGGTAGATTTCCTCGGCCACGTAATGGGAGGTTTGACGTACCTCCCAACCTACCAAATAGGAAAACCTACTATTTGGTAGTAGTCTTGGAAAATCCAACGTCAAGGCTATTAACCTAATTGCAATGACGACTTGTCTATTTTGACTGCTATGTCGTCATTCCAACCGCGGTTAAAAAGAAAACGTCTAGAGTCTACTCCTTATCTTGCTCTAGGAGACGTTGTACATTAACCAAAACTACCACCGAAGGTGAAAAAAGCATAGAAGAGAAGAAAAAGGGGTTTACCTTAGTTACCGCTTAAGGCCCATCCTGTGTTCCGTCATGTGCAGATCCCTGTCGAACGTGCGCATGAGCGACCCTCTCTTGTCATCACATCTCACGTCAGCAGAAGAACGCGGATGGGCAGGGGTCCGGCGTGAGGGAGGGTATTATGTACGTTGGATTTTCCAAGACTACTACCAAATAGTAGGTTTCCCTATTTGGTAGGTTGGGAGGTACGTCAAACCTCCCAATTTGTTAGTAGTCTTGGCAAATCCAACGTCAAGGCTGCATAACAAATAGGAGGAGGACATCCAAGCCCAACCTACCAAAAAAAACCAATGCATAAAACAAAATTACGAATGACAAAGACACAATGTAAACAAGAGAGTTTAATAAAAGAGTGAAAAACTGAGGAGTAGCTAAAAAGAACAGTTTTAACACATGCCCGTCATTCATAGTAATGCAAAAACATAGACTTGTCTGAAACCAAAAAGGTACTGTACCCAAAATCCCATTTCTTCAAAAACCAACAAAAACACTGAACACAAGAACAAAACACAATTTTCAATGTGGCAAAAACACTTATGTACTGGAACAATACATAATCCCAAACTTGCAATCCAGTGTTGCAAACCCATACACCCCCCCCCCCCCCCCCTTTGTCAAAAAAAACAAAGGAAAAGAACGAGGGACAAGGGGGGAAGACCAGGGATCTTCGCCAGAGCACCAGGAAACACGACCCCCGAGAGCAATCACCGGCCGAGGGGGTCGAACACTGGACACGGAGAGGTAGGAGGAGATGAAGGAATTGATAGAAGACCACAAAACCGCTGAGGCGATGGCAGGGAAGGATCGACGTGGCAGGAACCGGAAGGAGGCAGCAAAGGATCTGACATCGTGCGCAGAACCCCTACAAACAGGGTGACGGGCACGAACGGTCCGACAAACGTGGCGGCCCATCTGCACCTGCGAGAGCCTCCCACCTGTCCGAGGAGACACCCACACAGCAGTACCCGAAGGCGGCGCCACAGACGCAACAGAGGAGTGCAAAGCTGACACCGGGCACAACACATGGCGAGGATGCCCACGCCGTAAAGCCTGGACGGCGAAAGGCTGGAAAACGGGGGCCTCCCTCCCATGCGTGGTAACAAAAGGAGGGGAGGAGGCGAACGAGACGCCATGCAAGGACGGGGAGAAGCGCACGCAGTCCCGGGGCCGTGACAATGCCGCTAGTGCAGACACCCGATCCCCAGTGGCCAGAGCGACAAGGAAGAGTGGACGCCCGAGCAACGGAACCGGCGTAGCGGCCCTTGTATACGTGGGGGAAGCCAGAAGGACCAGAGCCCGCCCCAGATCCCACTGCGGAGGGACCTGGCGCGGAGGCGGTCGATCCCGGAAGGCAGCCGTCAGGAAGGAATCCAGCTCCCGTGGCGGAACGACCAGCCCAGCGACGGACCCAAAGAACCCCCCGGACGGCAGACAAGTGGGTACGTATAGCGTCGACTGGAAAGCGACGTGTACGGAAGAGGTGAAACAAGGAGCGTAGGACGAGGGAAGGAGAGCCAACTGGCAGGCGAGTGGCCTGTAGCCACCTAGTAAAAAACCTCCAGCGGGACCCGTAAGGCCCCCAAGGAGAAGACGGCCAGGAACGCTGCAGGAAGTCAGTCAGGGCCCGGCCGGGGACCGGGAGCCACCGTGCCTCATGAACAAGCACGATGCGAAGGCCAAAGAGGTCCGCAGGACCCCAACCTAGCCCAAGTGGAAGCCGGAGACAGGGAGAGGGACCGGACCCGGGCACCACCGCGGCAACCGGGCGGACCAAGTCCGTGCCGGCCACAGAGGCGCGAGGAGCCAGACGCAGCCGTGGTACAGCCGCAGCTTCGCGAAGACTGGGCACATCAACAGCGCGTCTGGTGGCGGAAAGATGGATATCGACCGCCACCTGTACCAGGCGACCATGAAAGCGTCCGGACCCCCCCCGGAGCGCGAGGCCGGAGGGAGAGGTCCAGAGGCAACTGGCGCGGCACCCCCGATGCGAACAAGGCGACCTCCGGAACACCTCAGGAAGCCGCGAGGTCGGCGAACACAGTCCGTTTCAACGCCCATTCTACAAGAACGCCCTGCCCTCTCGACAGGGCGGCCGCCCAAAGGGTGGCAGGCCCGGGCAGGGAGGAGGCATGCAAGGAGAAGGAGTGTCGGTCCGCGAGGAAGAACAACTCCACCGAGACCCCTAATAGAGTCAACGACCTGGAGGACCCCCGCATAAGGAAACAGGGGACAGCTTGTCTGAGTGTCCAACCTGAAGGCCACCGACTCACCCCGAAGGGCCAGCGCGTGGTCCCGCAGGAAGAACAAAGGAACCAACAATCCGAGGGCATAGACAGGTAAGAGGAGGGAGACCCACCCATCTGCCGGGAAGTGGACGTCCCAGGTTCGATTGGGAACCTCACCCAACCTCGCTCGACGTATCTGTGGTTACCCAGACCGTCGGCGGGGGGGTCGGTCCAGGGCACAGTCGCAGAGAGCGAGCCCCGAGCAACCCAGCGACCGAAGCGTCGGCGAACGGTACGCGGGAGCGGCAGGAGCCGATCCATAGGGGCAACGGAAACACCGCGGTGCCCATGAGGAGGAGGCGGCGTAGCCAGAGGCTCCCTAAGGGAAGGGGCAGAGCGGCCCAATGCAGCGAACCCACGAACGAGTCCCAGAGCCACCCCGGGAGGGAGACCGAGTGCAACACGGCGAGGACCGTCCACCGAAGGTGCACCGCGGCCGGCAGACCCCGGGTCACCGTAGCGCCGGACAAAACCCATGCGAGACCGACCCATGGCACGACACGCGACGGGGTCAAGCGTGACTTGGGAACATCGAAGGGGAACCCTAACCGTGCGATGTCGCGAACGACTGTGAGGGCGTCGCCAATGCACAGGCCTAGGGCGTCGGAAACGACCAACCAAACGGCCAAGGAAAACAGGAGCTGGAGCCCGCTCCTGAGGAGAGGACCCAGAGCCTGCCCCACCAGTGCGGAGAAGATCTGCGGCGCGATGTGGAGACCGAAGGGAAGGCCGTCGAACAGGAACACACGATCGGAAGTCCGAACGGCCAAGAATCGCTGGAAGCGAGGATGGAGAGGAACGAGCCAAGACACATCCTGGAGGGCCAGCGACACTACCCACGACAGAGGGCACAGGGCCAGGCGTACCAGGGGTACCGGCAGCATCCGAAACCGTGTGTGCACGATGTGCCCGTTGAGGGCCAACAGATCCACCACCGGTCGCAGGTCGGCGACGGAACCAGAAAGACACGGGAGAGGAAAACCGGGTGACCGGCGGTCAACTCCCTCGACGCTACCCAGCTCGGGCATGGAAGTGAACACGTGGGCCACCTCTGAAGAGATGGGCCGTTGTCGGTGACAAGAGCGGAGTGGGGGTCTGGACGTCCACCTCCAGGTGAGACCCCTCCGCGCAACCCGCCGCCCCCAACGTCCTTCGCGGCTACCGAGGGGCGCAAGGGCGAAAACAACCCGAGGGAGCACCCGAGAGGAGGGGAGCGACCCGGTACGCCCAGGCGAGAAGGAGAACAAGGAGGCCGACCCAGAGAACTACACATTGTGTTGACATGGAGGTACCCCCGGTACGGGCCGTGCGGGCATGAGCGCCACGTTGACCTCCTCTACCCCTGCCCCCCCCCCCCCCCAACCTCGTCGAAAAGGGCGGGCCACCCCAACCCCAGGCCGGCGCGGGGCTGACCCCTTCGGAGTCGGCCGGAAGCGGAAGGCCGGCCAGCCCCGACACAGAGGGGATGAAAGGGGCAAGAACAGAAGAGCGAGGCGGAACCGACGCACAGGCCAGCAACGTCCCAGTCCTGCGCCCGTGCAAGGCGGCAGCACTTGCAGCAGCACCCCGAAGAGGACCGGCAGAAGGACGGGACTGAGAAGACCCCGCGCGCGGCACAGCGCGTCGGAGCGTGACGTAAGCAGGGGCCGTAACGACACAGCGCGGCGTCGCGTGTCGGAAGCAGGGGCCGCCGACAGAGAAGCGTAGCATTCCCAAGCATCCTGCTTAAAAAACCCCGACGTATATAGCGCAGAGTACAACAAACCCTGACGAATAACCAAGGGGGCCGGCCGGCAGAACGAAGACCGTACCGTCGTGCGGTGCCGAGTTGCCGCGCACAAAACCGCCTTCAGCTCGGGAACCAAAGACACCGCGAGCTGAAGGTGGACCCGCTGAACGCGGTCCAAACCCTCGCGAAGATCGCCTGGCGCAGACACCTCGAAAAGCCGCAGGTGGTGAACAGACGTCTGGAGGGAACCTAAAGACAAGACAATAAGTCCGTCACCCTCCGTCGCAAGGGAAAAACCTCGGCGACAGAGGGCTGATCCGGGTGAGAGAAGAACGGGGTAGCAATAGAACAAAGTTCAAGAACGGGCGTGCTCATTCAGGACCAGAACGCGCCGTCCAACCCGCCTACAGACACAAGAGGAGGCAAAAGCAGGGACGACTCCGGGGGAGGGACGGAAGGAGAGCCGTCGACGGATCGGTGGGTGAAGTCGAAGGCCTCAGCAAACCAGGCCTCCAATGAGAGAGGGTGACCGAGCATGATGGCTAAGCCAGGCGTACCGGCGTCGCACAAACCTGTCCCATAGGAGGACAGACCCGTCAACACAGCCAGGGACTGAACAGCCGGAAGGATGTCAGGGCGGCTGAAGTCTGACCAGAGCGTAGGCCTGCAGAAGGGAGGGGGACCGTAGCAGGGGTAGGTAGGGCGAGGTGCTGAGGGTGAGGCACCGCCAAGAAGGGCGAGAAGAGGGAGTCTTCCATCGACTCCAAGCGCCCGTCGAAGCGTGACACAACCCAGCCCTGCATAGCCGACAATTGATCCGAGAGAGGCTACCCCCCCCCACCCAGATTGGTCGGCCCGCAGGGGCGAGCGTGAGCGGGAGCGAGACCCACGACACGAACCAGCAGCGTCGCGGCCCAAGGAAGGCGAGCGACGACGGTTGTGTCGCCGTTGAGGGACTCGTCCCCGATCACGAACGGCCGAGGGGGAAACAGCACCATTCCCCTCTTCCAGCGACACATCAGCTCCTGAGAAAGGGGACCCCGAAACCTCGCGAAACCCCACCGAGGCAAGAGGAGGGGTACCCCCCTGGCGAGACGGTAAGTGAAGGTCAGGAAGAGAAGAATGAGGAGGAGCAGGACGACGGGAGTGGGAAGGCTGGCCGGGTGAAAGGAGGCCAGGAGCCGCGGGGGGAAACAGAGCAAGGATCCCCGGGGCTGAGATAACAGGGCGGCCCGACACCGAGGCGGAGGAGGGAGGGACCACCACCGTGGGACGAGACCGTGAAGGAAGAATAGGCACTGAAGCAGGTGAAGGAGGAGAAGCAACGACATCCAGGCGGACCCTCCTGGACAGTGTAGGAGGAGGGAGCAGAGGGCCAGCTACAGCATGAACAACCGCGCGCGGAGAGGACAACGTAAGAGGAAGTCGTCCGGGCTGGGGAAGCGGGCGGAAGGGAGTAGAGCCCCTATCCGTAGAGGCCAGGGGAGGGCGCACAGGGGCAGAGCCGCTAACCCCGGCCTCAGGGCGAGAACCATGACGAGGGCGATGGGCGTCGTCAAGGCGATCAGGAGGACGACGAGGCGAGCGAGAGCGTGGACGGAGCCGGGGAACCCCCCGACGATGGGACGACCGGCTGCGGGACCCAGGGGAGAGGGCCCGAGCAGGGAGAGGGCCAGGTAAATGGCCGTCAGTCGGGTCAGGGATACCCAGGGCGACGCGGATCCGGTCGGCAACAAAGGCCGGGGAACGGTGGCCCACAGTCCTAATGTGGCGGGAGACCATCGTCCACACCGACGGAAGGGAAGCAGGAGGCCACAGCCGCCGCCGAGGAACCAGGGCCATGGAGCAGCACAACCACCAGGGCCAGACACGTGCCACACAGAGCAGGGAGGTAGGCCGTAGAGGACACACAGAGCGAGTGGCGCAAGCAGGACTTGTGGCTCTCCAAGCACGGGGAGCGACAACCAAGGCGAAAGCAAGGCAGTCTACCTGCACTAGAAGAACACACACCATAATCAGCACGTCGAAGGAGTAAGTGGAGAGAATGTCCAAGAAGAACCAGGGAAGGAGCATGGGGAAACAGGAACACACATGCAAACAGGTATCCGTACTCACCCTAAACTGGGAGCACAGAGGTAGGTGAGGAGGGCGGCCGAGGTGGAAGAGCACTAGCAGAACCTGCAAAGATGGAGAAAGTGTTAACCACCACTCAACATCTTACATGCAGGGCCTATAACACCAGTAAAGTGCATACACCAATATAGTATCAGGCAACAAGATGACATAACAAAAGTCAATAGTGAAAGCCAACTATTACCGCAAATTTGCGGGCCAATGGAGGCATAACCGTACCGACACCATCCTCCTGCAATTTCGCGGGACCCCCCCCAACGATCTCCGCAAATTTGCGGGGAACCGAAATGTCCCAGAGGACCGAATCGAGCACCCCGCAAATTTGCGGGACCGGCCGAGATGGTCCGGCGCCGAAAAAGCGAGAGGAGCGTCTAGGAAATACCAAAAGAGGCCCAGAAAAAAGCGTCATCTCCTTATGAACTCCAAGCGACGATGGCCATCAAGCTGAGCAGTGTCTTCCTTGATAATATCCTGACTCAACCGGTCAAGGGAGAGGCAAGGAAGACACACCAGGGGAGAGGAGGCACATCCCCTAGGAACCACCCAACCCACAGAGATAGAGCAAAGCCCATGAGGAGAAGTGGCAGGAAGGGTGGTTTGGCACAAACAGGGGCCCCTGTAGGGTACCCCAGGATTGGGCAAAAGGGTATGAAAGGATGGAGGTGAAAACAGTAAGGGAACACAAAAACCAGTAAATGAAACTGGCGAGAAAAAGGGTGGCCTAGCCGTGAGGAGAGAATGTGTCAGGGGCGAAAAACCCTGTGGTGTGAGGGAGGGGCCCCCGTGGGGTACCCCAGGATATCACGAACCACCAAGCGCCCAGGCCCTTGAGACACAGTGAAGGCTCGAAAGGGGGGACTCGGGAATAACGCTAATAATGCGGCCGACACAAACCCTACAAACAGCACCGCCACCACGAAATCTCAGATCGTGAACCAACTGTACACCTAGGCTATGAAAATATGAAAACTCATAGGGGCATAGCAATTCCTGAATGAGAAACAAGCTAGGCTAAAATAAGCTAAAAGCTAAACGATGCCCAGACTAACAGGAAAAAAGAATATGAAAAGAGAAAGGAATGAAAAACACACGAGGAACGCCAGGCGCCCCCGTACCTTCGGTAGCTATTTCCACACGCGTCTCCATTAAACACACTGAGGAGCCCATTTACGTGTGCCCTAGATCACGTAACATCTGTCTAACAAAAAAGAAGGCCAGATAAGCCGAAACGAACCTAAACAGGGTGAATTAAAGGAGCACAACAAAAGCGACTGCATTCAATGGAGCGCGTGAAAAAATGATGACAAGAGAGGGTCGCTCATGCGCACGTTCGACAGGGATCTGCACATGACGGAACACAGGATGGGCCTTAAGCGGTAACTAAGGTAAACCCCTTTTTCTTCTCTTCTATGCTTTTTTCACCTTCGGTGGTAGTTTTGGTTAATGTACAACGTCTCCTAGAGCAAGATAAGGAGTAGACTCTAGACGTTTTCTTTTTAACCGCGGTTGGAATGACGACATAGCAGTCAAAATAGACAAGTCGTCATTGCAATTAGGTTAATAGCCTTGACGTTGGATTTGCCAAGACTACTAACAAATTATCTGAACATGGCATTGCACCAGACCCCAAGAAACTTCAAGCCATACAAAACCAACCCCCACCCACCACCGTTAAAGGAGTACATTCTTTTCTAGGTTTAGCCACATACTACAGACGTTTCGTCCCACACTTTGCCGCAATAGCCAGACCCCTCCACCAACTCACCCACAAGGACACCACATTCACCTGGACACCTGAAAGAGACCTCGCTTTTAACACTTTGAAACAAAAGCTGATCCAATCCCCTATTGTCGCTTTCCCTGATTACCATAAACCTTTCCGTCTTTATACCGACGTATCTCTGTACGCCATTGGTGCAGTTTTAGCTCAAGTAAGAAACGGAGAGGAACATGTGATAGCGTATGCCAGCTCCACACTCAACCAAGCCCAACAGAATTATGCAGCCACCAAGAGAGAGTGCCTAGGGATCATTTGGGCACTCAACCACTTCAGGCCATTTGTGTTGGGCGCGAAACTAGATATAATAACCGACCATCAATCTTTGCAATGGTTGCGTAGGTGCGAAACCAACTCAGCCATCTTGGTCCGCTGGAGAGAGACACTAGAGGACTACGATTTTACAATACAGTATCGTCCAGGTAAACTTCACACCAATGCAGACGCCCTGTCATGTTTGCCAGTACCGAAAGACCCCCCCCACCACCTAGCCGCCTTACAAAACACTGAGCTCTTACATACCCCCATCAACCAACATAATTCCCCCCCAGCCCCCTCACTAATTCAATCTTGGGAAACAAGGATCAGACCACCCTGGATACCGTTAAATATCTTCCAAGAAACTAACTCGCTGGGGAGATCAACTTGCCACAGACTCCGGTCACATAGTCCTAGACCCCACCATTGCCCACGACTACATGATTGCCATCCACGAGGGAAACGGCATACACCTTGGACAAAAGAAGATGTTAAAAATCTGCGCGGATCAGTACTGGACCCCCAACCCCTCCAAGATTGCACAACGCGTGACAGAATCCTGCAAACCTTGTTTATTGGGGAAGGATAGATCACGCACCCCAGGCCCAGCTGGTACCATTTCTGCCAACAAACCGTTCCAAGTCCTATCCCTCGACATCATGGGCCCGTTTCCTTCTTACGCTGGCAACCGCTATATCGTCACATTTGTTGACGTATATTCAAAAATTTTAATAGCCTGCCTAGTTAAAGACCACACAGCCACCACCGTCGCCACACTGCTTGCCACAGAAGTGTTCCCTATATTCGGCCTTCCCCTTGCTCTTCTATCCGACAATGCCCCCGAATTTAGTGGACACGTTTGGCACCAGTTCACCCAACAATGCGGTATTAAGATCAAACACTCATCCCCGTACTGGCCTCAAGGAAATGCTATATGCGAACGCAGCCATCGCACCATAAACAACCAGTTACGTACCAAAATTATTGCTCTTAACACCTCAGACTGGCCATCACAGATAAAAATTATACAATGGGGCATGAACACCTGTCCCCGAGAAGACGGCATTTCACCTCATGAACGTGTTTACGGCATACCCCCCCTGTTACTGCCGTTCCACCATCACGCTCCCCTCCCCTCCAACACCTCCACAATTGACCCATTGCAACATCTGCAAAACACCCTCCATACCGCTCAAACCTGTCAAGACACCAAAAATGATAACCCCGATGATAAAAACCCTTTCGCCATCCATGACACCGTAATGGTAGCCAACCTCCCTGTCACCAACAAATTAGGCCCTCGCTATGTCGGACCCTACACCATCATCAAAGTCCCAAATGCCTATCAAGTCATCATTGATTATCACGGCGTGACTCGCACGTTCAGAAATAGATTCGTCCGAGCATTTAAACCTCTAAAACCACAAGACATTACCCCACCCCACACGTCCGACCCTGAATTGAACACCCCTACTACCCCTCCCACTCAGGCTATGAATGTTCCCCTACAAACCCCTAAAGGCCTAAACCCTCCAGCACAGAACCTGCCGATCATTCCTCAACATACCCCCCAAACTAACCTCCACAAACCCCAAGCCCCCACTATTACACCTTCCTCCACCATGACCAATTCCTTCACTTCTGAGTCAAGTACCTCCCCAAAATATCAAAGTACGAAAACCTCCACCCACAACCCCGACCACTACAGAAACCCTCCCGTCTAGCCCTGAAGTACCTCCACCAGGCACCACAGTAAGAAAACCACCACCCCCTCCTAAAACCAAGTACACACCCAACCGCACCACACAATCTACCCCAGTCACCTCACGCTACAACTTACGCCCACGACTGAAATCCTTTAAACCCTCCAGAAAACACACCCTGATAACAAAGTTCCGTAGAGCTGCCAGACCACTATCCTCCTCCTCCTCTTCTTCTTCGTCGAATTCTCCTCCACAAAGGGAAAGAAGAATAATCACAAGCAAACACCATCACCCCTCTAACTATATTCCAAAAATAACCACCCCCACCCTCCCACGAGAGCAAATACCTTCCCCTTCAACCTCATCCCTTCTCAACCCCCACCTCATCACCCCGAATGACCTTCTAGATCTGCCCCCCCACCAAGCTCCCACAAAACCACCTATTTCCACCATTAAATCACCAACCCCACCAAAGAACGCACCCAACACACTTTCCTACCCCCAACCCTCCAAATTAAACCTCCCCTCACTACCCACTCGTCTAGCCCCCCCCGCATCGACCCCTTTCCCCTCCACTATCCCTGCGACCCCACCCACGCATGAACCAACCTCATCATCTCATAAAACCCCCAACCAACCTCCCCCTAAAGACTACCCTATGCCAACGACCATCCCCTCCTTACCCACCACGTCTACCACACACGTAACTCCCAACCAAAGCCCCTCCAAAATGACGTACCCGACCTCCACACCCCCACTTAAATCCCCCCACAAAGTCGCCCCTCTGAGAACCCCCATCAATACCCCCACCCAATCCTCTCCCATTCCTCCTACCACCCTCACTCGACAAAAACCTCCACACGCATCTACCTCTCAAATAACCCCCTACATCACCCCCACTAAATGCCCTCCACCTGTAAAGCGTTCTTCCCCTCAATATAAAACATCGTCGAGCGACTCAAGTCCCACTACAAAAATCTACCTTCCCACCAGAACCTCCAAAGGTAGAATCATCAACAGACCCATCAGATTTGAAGACAGTTATGTAAAAACAAAACCCCTTTCTTCCACTAAAAGCCCAAGCCACACAACACACACCTCCATCACACACATTACCTAAACCAATATTGCACATTGCCTCCATATATTTTCCCAGCCTGCAACACCACCCAAGACAACCCCAAAAACCCCAGACTCATATCCCCCCTTCACCCCCAGCTCCGCCTTCACGCGTTAGTCCCTCCCCTACAGTTGTTAACCCCTTCACCACACTGAAGAGGCCTCCTGTCAGTCCCACACACCTCACTCAATACCTGACCTCCACCATGAACACATCCACACCATTCGTCGCTCCCGTCCCTACCCCTACTGAGGACGAATACACACCGTTCATAAGACATATTAAATAAAAAACGTCCACAGGACGCTTAGCCCATCTACAACGGCCACATCAAGCCCGGGCAGCCGCCCTCCACAAAACCGACAAATGACCCACCATGACTATACTTCTCTTTACTTCACCTTTGAGGCTCGAGGACGAGCCTACAATGAAGGAGAGGGAAGTAAAATGCCCCAGAACGAGAAGCCCACCACGGAAGCCACGAGCGAGAACAACAAAGAAACGGGAACAGAAACACCTGAAGGAAAGGCCCACAGAACGAAAGGACCAGGTGACCAAGCCAACCAGTTCAGACAGGCCGAAGCCCGCAGGGCTAAGCAGCTCCAAACCACACCTGCCTATCGCTTCTAACCACTGACCCTTCCCCCACCTCGCGTATCCACTACCCCTCGTGTCCTACACCTCTTACCCGCCAGACTCTACCTACATGATGATGAACATGAATACACCTTAATTTAATACACCCATGCCCTGTCCCTAAGTTAAGATATCAATATCAACATACCCTAAAATACCTTGTCTTGCCAGACTAAGTTTCTGAAGACCAACCGCCCCCATAAATCTATGTATGTTCTTCCATCCGAGAAGTAATATGTTAACCCCTGTCTTGCCAGACTAAGTTTCTGAAGACCAACCGCCCCCATAAATCTATGTATGTTCTTCCATCCGAGAAGTAATATGTTAACCCCCTAAAATACCTTGTCTTGCCAGACTAAGTTTCTGAAGACCAACCGCCCCCATAAATCTATGTATGTTCTTCCATCCGAGAAGTAATATGTTAACCCCCATGTCATAATTGATAAGAAACTATGATACCCACAGGTACACCATTGTATATATAACCATTATTCCTGTAAGACCTAGACAGAGATAATGACTGAAGATGTTAGCAACCATGCAGTAACTCTAATTCTTACCCCAACCAGAGATTGTATAGATAAGCCTCTTTTACCATTGTCTCGACGCATATCTACCACGAAACAATAACGAAGCTACCCCTACGAACTGCCGCTTTCTTTGGTATATATTTCATAGAAAACGCAGTTCCCAGGGACAACTAGATCAGCAAGAAATCGTGTCAACTAATAGTGTCCATAACCCCTCGTATTGACGAGTAATAGTACACTATGTTTTTCTCTACTTTTATCCACAGTCAAGCACACACCTACAGCTACCCTCATCTTCCCCACAGTCCACATGATTCTATAATTTCCAGACTCATATACCACCACCTATTGCTCATCCCCCGGTAGCGTTTGATTAACCTACCTTCCCTGTCGGTAACCCCCAGTCTAAGATACCAACTGTAGCCTAATGCCACCCCTACGCCCAGAGACCTTAGGGTCAAACTTCCACGTAGCCCCCCTTAACCCTCTCTCTCTCGTTAACCCCCCACGCTCCTCAACTCCCTCCTAACCTAGCCTCTCCACCATACCCCCTGAATATCCTTAACTTTTCCGTTACTAACATTCTCAAACCATACTCCTATCCAGCCTACCTTCCCCCAGTAGGAAGGAACACCATTAGAACTTTACTAACCCTTTGCATGCCATCTATTCCCTCACAACCCATTCACAACCCTGTAACAAATGATCGTCAGTGCGAGGCTAGCCGCCTCGCCAGTGACTAACTTCTATTGCCATACTTCCAGATAAATGTGGCAGAGTTAGCAACCCAGTCTCCACCACATCCAACAAACCATGCAATTAACAACCCAACCAATTAAACCAGCTGATCAAGGCACCTTCGGTTTTGGTATTACGAACACCCACATCTGTCTCATAAACAGAGGGTTATTACAAACACTTGTAATATGGCAAGCCCCCAGCCACAGCCGCCCAGACGACCATCACAGAGAGAGGACGCGCACCTACCCCTTTTACCCACCCGAAGAGGGAGACCCCTACCCCTGCGGAGGTATACCTGACCACTGTTTTGACTTCCAGGTCATTGCCAGGTAGCACAGGAATTCTTCCTATCAATGAACTAACCATGTATGACTAACACCCTTACTAACCTCTATTAACCCACAATAACCCATTAACCTTTCTTGCATACTCCGATAACCAAATTAGCACCTCAGCTATACCATAGAATGAAGACTGAGCAATCTAAGAGAGACGCTCCCATCAAAGACGTCCCAAACCTCCTCGCAAAGTAGATCCAGTCTCTCTCCCCTAAATACTTCCAGTATAGCCAATATAGTACCTCTTACTAAGGCTCAGTTATATCACATTATGAAGGCTCCATACAGCCATGTGCCACAACAGTAATCACCTTACCTAGTTCCCGTATCAATTGAGAGCTCAAATAAGTCCATCAAAACTCGAGATCCCTATTGCCTACAGGATCCAAAACCGAACCTATAAACCAAGCTCCAGCCCCCAGTAAAATCAGTTGAAAGATAGACACCAACCAGTGGTTGGTCCCTTGAGTTGACCTCTAGCTCTATCATTGTTTGTTCCTGAGAATTGAGTTCCAGAGCCGGCAGACTCCGTGGCAGATTTATATAGAAGGATCTGTCCACGTAAAAGAAATCTATGTGCACCTTATAACCTTCATACAGACCGGGAAGCTGAGCGATCGACGTGAGATGCGCTTGGCATTAATTCCGATCCAGATTGACAGGATGATCCTAATATCTGTGATTCAGGTCTAGAAACCAGAGGGTATTTAAGAGTGTAACCAGCAACGATCGCCAAGAGATCCGTCTTGAGAACTTTCTACATATGGACCATCTGGAGGGCCGTGGAACCAGTCGTTAGCCCCCAACATCACGGACGCAAGATAACCAGGACCAGACCAATCAAATACTACCCAAGATTCACTCTATCAGTGCTACAGTGTTACAGTGCTATTTAGAGACTCCCTTATTAATATTTCTATGAAGTGGCTATATCTTTGCCCCAGTATAATTCATATATAACCATTCCATTAGAAGTGCTAAGCGTATCAGTGTTTATTAATTAACCTCTGAAGTGCGCATGGGGGTAATTAGACACCTCTCCCTGTGCGCATGTATTTGAGGTGTTTCCGTCACTAAAATATTCATTGTACCATTAATAGCATTAATACTTATCCATATGCGCCTATTATGGGTTGATTATAGAGGTATTAACCTGAAACAACAATAAAACGAGTGAAAACAGCGTTTGGATGGTCAAAATCGGAGATATAGCCCACGAGTTGTATAATGTATGGGTGAGGCAAGCTGCTTTCCCGCCAATTTCGACTGAGACACAGTCGATCGATACTCTCTCTCTCTCTCTTGCATTCGCTTGCTATCAGAGATGACCACACCCTGCAACCGGATTTCTAATGTTAGCATAAAAATATACCTCAGAATAAGGGAATAACAGGGAAAATAGGTGATAACTGAAGGAGAGGAGGAAAGTGGGGAAGGAGGGGAGGTAGAGGACTGAGATTTTGCATGGCCCAGGGGCCAAAACAATTTTTTTTTTTTTTTTTTTTTTTCGATGTCAAAAGTTGATTTTTTTTTTCTCTGACTCTTAAGAGTCTCCCCGCAGTCCGCCGGGGGAACTCTTAAGAGTCTCCCCGCAGTTCCCGGGTTAACAGGCGATATTAACTCGTAATTACTCATATATCCAGATATTATTACATAGCAGTGAAACCCTAGTGATATCTGATGTTCGCCCACTGATTTGTGTTCTATGTGTTTCTGATACAAGAATATAAAACTTAGATCAGTACCCCCCTGAGGTTACTAGAATTCCCGTGCTTTAAAATATGTGTGTCTAATCTAGTCTGTGAACTACTACTGGTGCACCAGAGCTACCAGTGATAAATCTAATAGTGAATATGAATCTATAAGTAACATTTATGGTCTCCAGTATATAAACTTGGGAATAAAGCCAGTGATCAGAAGATTAATACCTGAACGTTGGAAGTGGGAGACTAGGCTCCATCCAGATCCACTTAATACTAGTGTTGTTCAATTCTATCATTTGTCTTGTACCAGTATTCATATCTTCTTAGGCTTCATATTAATCATCATCAAGAAAACTACAGAAGTGTGTACATCAATAAACGTGATCGTGTGTCTTGTTAACGTGTGTTTATTTTGTGTTCTCTATTCCTCATACCTTGTTTTGTGCATGCAGCCTTCTATACCCAGTCAGTTAGAACACACATTACCCAAGTTAATCCTGTAGAAAAACACGGCATAACACTTATATTTAATTGTTTTTCTGATATAATCAAAGTAATAAGTGTTTAAGATATGTAGGAATCTTTATTCTTACAATATTATACAAGTTTTGTACGAAATGGAAGTTTTTGTAAAAAATCAAATAAATCAAGGATTTTTATTTGTATTAAAAAAATCTGATTTTTTCCAACCTTGAATATATATATATATATAGGAAGAAGGAAGACAAAGTGATCCACTTGTAGGCTACAGGACAGGCATCAAGTCTGCTTGTGTATGTGTGTGAATGTTTTCCAGAGTTTCTACCAATATAATAGCTGCATTTTGTGTTACCACCACTGATAAGCCATTGGGCTTTTGGCAGAAAATGCCAAAAATTATCAGTGATATCCGAGACATGTTTACATACAGTGTTCTCATCGTCCATCGTACTGCTTCATATTCATCAGCCAACTTAAAATAGCCCTATATAATATTTAATTATCACTAGAACAATACACTATACCATGTAGGAAGTCTTCTGGAGAAATAGGGCAAATTTAGAAAAAAATGCAAGATAAACTAAATCACAAATGTATGCTAGAATAGCATTGACAAATCGCTATATTTAGCAGCAGTCTCTACGTTTCCAACGTAGGGCTTATGATCTCAGCCGCTACCACAGCGGGCCGATTTATCGGTACTCACGCGAAGTAACCAAATAATCTCTAGAGTTGCACCTCAATTCACTACTAGGCACGTTGTACACTCTCCGAGACGACTAGGAAAGAAGAGATAGCGAAGGAGAGAAAGAATTGTTATAGTTACCCATTTAATCTAGCTGCTCTCCTCTGAGCCATGCTCCATGTTCTATGAGCCTGCGCCAGGACCTGCCAAAGTAGCAGTCACTTCGCGCCCACCGTCGATGTCACACGCCTTTTTTGTCTGTGCTTCGCGAGTGCCTGCTTTGCATCCCCTTCGCTTCAACTATTAGTGAGTGTGAGCCTTTTCAGGCTGTTGAGGTTTTAGAAGGATGTTCAGTGATGTAGGCAGCACTTTACTACAGCTTTATGGCATGTTTATGGGTGTGCGCGTAGTGATGGAGACGTGTTTATTTATTTATTTTCTTCGGGGTGGTTGGTCCTCAACGCCGCGTAGCGGTCGTTGTGTGTCTATTCTACCCTCGCTTTTCGGGTTCATGTTCACTTTAACTACCCTTAACGTACCTTGGGGGGGGGGGGGGGGGGGAGGGGGGGGGGGGATATGCTTCCCGCGGGATGCATTGTGTTTCTTTCCCTTTGTGACTTTTTGTTTTATTGTTTTTTTCATATGACTACGTGTCGATGTTTTACAAGACTTGAGCATGAAGTTTTTCTGGATTCTGCTTTGTGTGAGCATAGGCCACATAGCCTTTATTCTCTCACAAACATGCTGCTTTGGTCTCAACTGACCTATAGCCCTTCTGACTTGTTTATTAAACTTGTCCATAGTTGGTGGTCTTGTATTTCGTTCGCATGGTTCACGCTTTTGTCAGTTCCTTTTCGTTTCCCCGGGCCTACTTCACTCGTGGATACGTGGTTCTGGTGAAAATGTCGGTCAAGCCCTAGGCTATCCTCCTTTTATTTTATTAATTTAACGTAATTGTGGGGCTTCTCGGGCAGTGTTTAGCTTTGTTACTAGGTTTTTTCACTTAGGGATTGACGCTGCCCTAGTCTTTTCTCGTTTATGTGAATTGTGTAACTAGGCTAGGCCTGTGTTTTTTAACTTGAGCTGACCGCCGTCGGATTGGGCCACATAGTCCTGTCCTTCTGTTTTCCTCTTGTCTCTACTGACTTGCTGGTTGGTCTTCTATGCTCTTGTTAAAATTCTCATTAATTGTGTGTTTAAGCTAATCGGTTTTTGCCTTGAGCTGCCCGCCGTTGGAATGATCCACACGGTCCTTTCCTTCTGCCTTCCTTTTGTCTCCACTGACTGGGAAGTCTCGGTCTCGTAGCTCTCGGTTAAATTCTCGTTTTTCTTACAAGTCCATGTTTCTGTTCTTCCCCTGCCTGTGGTTACTTGATCACTAAAAGGGGGGGGGGGGATGTCTGGAAACTGTACGCGATAGGGGCCCCTCTCACAGGGAGGATATGCTTAGACAAGTTGACTCGATTTTCGTGTTTACTCACGTTTTTTCGAAACACTGGCAAGGGTCTTCTGGTGTCCTCAGCTCCTTCATCTTTTTAAATCTGCCCTAGAAGCGCCTTTATCTTTTTGATGTGCCCTGTGCCTTGTCAAGGCCTAGGCCACATAGCTTTTCACTTGACTTGGTTTATGCGCCCTGTTCTGCCCCCCTCTTCATGTACCTGGACAGGGCTTTTTGGACAACTGCTGATTGGCTGTTTTCCTATCCCTTATGTCCTGTTCCTTGTGTCTTCCTTCTGTACCTGGTTCCCGCCCTACGGGCGTCCTCCTTGTATACTGGGAGGACCCAAAGACCACCTGAAAAGTCCTAGGACTTGACCCAAAGTGGCGATGTCCTGTGTGTTTTGGATTCCCTCCCCGCCCCTATTTACACTTATAGGGTACTGTTGGGTTGCTCACACTTGACCTTTTCCTTCCAGCTGGTGCCCGCTCTACTGCCGGCTGTCCCTCCGCCGCCGCCGCTTCGCCGCCTCCTCCCTCCGCTCTCACAAAGGGTTCTCAGGTATTTCGAAGGGTACCACTTTCCCCACGATTTTGGTTAGGACCTGTTCCCAGGGTTGGGCCTCGCTAAGGGGCTTGTCCCAGCCCTGGTGTTGAGGGTCTCTGGTGTGGGTGTTTTCTTTTGACTTTCCTGTTATACTTGCTACATAGCTTCTTACTGGATATTGTCTTATTGAGTCTTACATGCTGAATTGGCTCTACTGCCTAATATTGCCTGTCTCACCTCTACTGGTGGGTAATGCTTCCCCATTTTTCAGTGCTGTGATGCCGGCTCCTCCCTGCTCTCGGCCGACGTGTCAGCCGTGCGGGATCACCGGGAATGTTGCCTCCACACGGCCTGCTATGGGAAGGATGTTTACGATCCCCGCCGGTGTGGGGTGTGTCTCTCCGCTCTTCAACTACTCGAGACTCTCCCTACGTCGGCGGAAGGACAACGGGCCAGGACGTCTCTACGCCGATCATGGGACGTCATCTCCCGTCACGTCCAAAGGGTCCTGCACAGGGCTCCTTCCTTCCGTGAGGATGACGTCCGGGTGTTGTTAGGGATCCCACCTACCTCCGATGCTGCACGCCGTTCCCGCTCCCCTACTGTTCGTCACTCTCGCTCTCCTCATCCGGCTCGGGGCTCCCCTCCCGGGAGTTCGGGTCAGGCGGGCGGGAGGACGCGTTCCAGGGAGCGGGCCCCCAGGCGTCATGAACATCGTGTGCCTCCCTCCGACCTATCCATGACTTCTGGAACTTCTGGCAGGGAGAAACGTCGCCGATCTCCGTCCCCTGCTGATCGACCCCGTCTTGCTTCTCCTCACCTCAGGATGAGCCCCCCTCCTTCGCAGGGTTCCACGGTCTTCAGGGCCAAACGCCATCCTGCCCCGCCTGCCGAGGGGGTCGTTCTCCATCCTGCACCATCTTCAGCCTCTGGTGGGGTGGAGTTCGAGCCTCTGCCTGCCTCCCAGCCTGTGAGGGGTCCCGGCCTCTTCCCTATGGCGGGCCCGGCTGTGGTGGTCCCGGCGGCGATGCCTTCCACGCCTCCTCCTCAACCTGGGGGTTCCGACGCCTCGATCCCTTGTGGCCAGCAGTCTCCTCCTCATCTCCCTGACCAATTAGACGATGTTCTTGAGATGGAGGTTGCGGATTTTGATCGGCTGGAGGACGAGGATATGGGGGTCTACTCGTCTTCAGACGGTGCACCTGATTCGGGCCAGGAGGACCCCGACGTGGCGGCACAGTCCTCTCCACCGTCCCCTGAGTTCTCCCCGCTCAAGGACCATGGGGCCCGTGGGCCCAGTGAGGCTGGTTCCCTGTCTCCTCTACAGACGTCCTTCCCTCCTGCTGCGGAGACGGAGTTACGGGCGGAGTTGGCGTCTATTCGTCTTGAGATGGCCTCCAATAAGGCAGACATCCTCTCCTCTGTCACGGCGGCCATGGAGGCAGTGGTCTCCCGGTTGGGTACTACTAACCCGGTGCCTCTGCAGACTCCGCTTGTGGCTCCTCTCCCACCTGTTGCCGACCACATCCCATCTCGGCCTGCTCTCCCGGTCGTGGTACCGTTGTCATCATCTACTTCATCACCTGCGCCTCCGACACCACCTACGACTCCTCTTTGGCCCGTTGTTATCCCGGGCCAGGGTTTGGAGTTGTTCTCTCACCCCCTGTCCGTGCCGTCTCTCTCCAAGTTTAAGGTCCCCAAAGTCAAGATGCCATCCCTGTATGGGGATTCTGTTGCTTGGAGAGCTGTGATCGCCTCCAACCCTGAGGGGGCGGTCCACCTGCCGACCGGAGAGCGGGCTGTGCCGGAGGGCTGGGCTATCCAGGTGAATGAGAAAAACATCTTCAGGGCCATTACTTCACAGGGTCTGGTCCCTGAGGTCGATGTGAGGGTGTACCCTAACCGGCAAGACATGCGGTATTTTTCATATCGTCCGTCAGTCTTGCCTTACACTGCCACCAAGCCCTGGGCTGACTACTCCCGCCAAGACCTGTCTGCGGATGTCCACTCCCTCTCTGCCATCTCAGGGACGCCGTACCTCAGGAATGTGCGAGATCGGGACGGGGTCCTGATGCTCGAACTCCCGCACGTCTGTCCGAGTCCCTGGGGTGAATGGATCCGTGAAGCAGTGGAGTTTGGTCAGTCCATGGCTGAGACCTTGCCGGCCATCCCATCCATGGAATCATCTTTTCTGTCGGGCATGCTCCTTACCTCCTCGGGCTTCCCTCTGCCTGTGTGGGAGTGGCTCAATGCTCCCAAACTGTCGGTGGGCCCCCTTCCGTGTTCCTTTTTCACGGCGCCGGAGAAGGCACCACTGGACCGGGACTTTAAGTTCCGTCAGCGAGCGGCGCGCCAACTTTCAACTCTTCTTGCTCAGTTGGAACTGGCGCCGGTTCACCTCCGCCTTATTGAGTCGCTGGAATCGGCTGATCATCGCCAAGGTTTCGAGCATGTCCGACGGATCACCCTGCAGCTTGCCCTCAACCCTGTTCAGGACATCCGCCACTCCCTCCATGAAGCCACTCGTTGCCGTCAACAACTTCGGGTGGCTTTCTGTAAGAAGGCCCCTGCCGACGTCCGCAACCGCCTCCTACTGACTGACCTTCTGACCCCTGGACTGTTCCCTGAGGAGGCTTGGCAAGGGGCTTTCTTACTGGTGCAGAGTGACACATACTCTGCTCAACGGAAGGTGGTGGCGAAGCCCACTTCATCCTCCTCCACCCGCGGACGCGGGGGCAGGTCTGTCGCCGGCAGAGGGCGCCAGGCTAGAGGTGTGGCCAGGGGACTGGCTCACAGGGAGCGTGGTGTATCCGCCTTCCGTGGTCGTCGGTCCCCGGATCGCCGTCCCCGTCAAGAGGGGATGCGGCGCTGGCAGGCGCAGGGCCCCAGTTCCTCCGCTGCCAGACACAGCCTGGAGGGGGATAGGCCGGAGCGCGAGGCTCGTCCATCGTTTCGGCGGGGCGGGGGGACGTCTGGAGGAGGACGTGGTGGCTCTAGCTCCCACTACGATAAGTCCAAGAGGGGCTCCGCGCCAAAAAACCGGGCAGTTCCTCCTGGCCAGTCCCCTCTTCCCTCGCCCGACCATCTCGTCGAAGCGGTGATGGGCCTGACACAAGGCGCCCGCACCGGCTTCTTCTGCCCCCACTACCGGCAATGGCCCCGCCGGTCGTGGGCGCGTCGGGTGGTCAAGAAGGGTCTGACTTGGAGGTGGAGGTCCAGGCCTCCTCTCAGGTGCCCTCCCCGACAGCGACCAGTGTCTCAGGACGTGGCCCAAGTGATCATGTCCATGCACGAGGAAGGCGTTCTCAAGGAAATATCTTCTACACAAAAGGTATTTCTGTCTCGTGTGTTTCTGGTCCCAAAGAAGGACTGCGCTGCTATGAGGCCGGTGGTAGATCTCTCAGTCCTCAACTCTCACATTGTGAACACCCGTTTCCGCATGCTCACCATCAACCAGGTACGCCTGGCACTCAAGCCCTTGTCTTGGGTGGTCACCCTGGATCTGAAGGATGCTTATTGGCATGTGTCGATGGCTCCTCGGTTCCAGGGCTGCCTAGCACTGCAGTCGGATCAACGGGTGTTCCAATTCACCAGACTACCATTCGGCCTCAACATAGCACCGCGGGTCTTCACCAAACTGGTGAAGCAGGCTCTTACAAGGGATTCAGATCCTGTTTTACCTGGACGATTGGCTCATCTCCGCAGACTCTCTCACACACTGTGTACAAGACACGCTCACTGTAGTCAGACATATCACAAACCTGGGGTTCAAACTAAACATTCCCAAGTCCTGCCTCTCACCGTCACGAGAAGTGACGTGGGTGGGCTTGCACTGGGATCTCCACAGCGCCACCGTTTCCCAGAGTCGAGTGAATGCGGCGAAACTTCGAAGGAAGCTCTTTGTCGTGTTGCACTCGATCTCGATAACACGAAAAATCTGGGACTCCCTACTAGGGTCTTTGAATTGGGCGTCTCTGACCGTGCCCTTGGGCCGGCTCCGACTACAACGCCTCATTCAGCTGGGCAACAGGCACTTCCCTATCTCGCCCCCTTACCGTTTGTGGACGGTACCGCGCTCAATACATCTGAGACAGACACACTGGGTCGCTCGGGGCCCGCTCTCTGTGGCTGTGCCCTGGACTGCTCCTCCGCCGACCATCTGGGTAGACACAGATGCGTCGAGCGAGGTGGGGTGGGGCTATCAATCAGACATGGGACATCAAAACCACGGCAGGTGGTCGGGGCTCTCACACTTCCACATCAATGCCCTGGAACTGTTGGTACCGTTGTTCTTCCTGCGGGATCACGGACTGGCCCTCACGAGCAAGTCGGTGGCCTTCAGGATGGACAACATGTCCGCGGTTCATTGTATCCAAAAGCAGGGCTCCTCCAGGTCTGTTGTGCTCCAAGACCTGGCGGAGAAATTGTTTTACCTGGCCGATCATTACAGCATCACCCTGCATGCATCTTACCTGCCCTGGACGGCCAATCTTTGGGCGGATGCTTTGTCGAGAGGACAAAGCACCAAGGTAGAATGGTCATTAAGACAAAGCGTTTTCGACGACCTCGCAGCCTCCTGGGGCCATCCGCAGGTGGACTTGTTCGCCTCCTCAGGGACGAACAAGCTGCCGGACTACCTCACCCGCTGGACTTGTACTCAGGCGGGGGGGCCGGATGCCTTCAGCGAGGACTGGAGCAGGTGGCAGTCGATTTACGCTTTTCCACCGCCCGACGCACTGCTTATGTGCAAAGTCCTACACAGGCTGAGAGAGTACCGTGGCAAGGTTTGGTTAATCGCGCCCCTCTGGCCGGCCCAAGCCTGGTACGCTCAGCTGAAGCGATGGTGCCCGAGTCCCGTTCCCCTGTCTGTCTCAGACTTCCACTTGGGACAGATTGGAGACCTAGGGACCTCGTTGGCATTCGCATCGTGGATGTTTGTGAGGCAGGGTGGTTACCGAAATATGGACGTTGCTTGACTGAAATGCTTAATCAGCACTGGACTAAGGCTACTTGGAAGACTTACGAGTCTCATTGGAATACTTTCACTAAATGGATCATTGACACCGAACAAACAGTTCCGTCGGTTGCGTTAGTCTTCCATTACCTTAATCACTTGTTTGCGACATGCACATACATGTACAACACCATTAAGAACCACCTGTCCGCTATTAGGGAGCCTTTTGAGACCTTGACGGGGCTGGTGCTCCCTCACAAGGAGCTGTCTTTTTTCATGAAAGCCTGCTTTAGGCTCAGACCGCCCCCACGCCAGATACCGCCTCAATGGTCTCTGGCGAAGGCTCTCAGGATCCTTACCTCACCCATCTACACCACTAACCCAACACCTGTTCATCTGCTTGATAAAACTTTGTTTCTTTTAGCGTTGGCTACAGGAGAGAGGGTCTCGGAGTTGGCTGCCATGTCGAGGGCCCCGAATTGCATGAGTTTTTCGCCTTCCTTGGGGTCAGTCACTTTGGCCCCTTCCGTTCATTTTGTGGCCAAGAATGAACGTGAGGCGCACATTTTTAAGCCGTTTACTGTCCCAGCTTTAAAATGTGGGAGCACGCATCATCCGCTATGCCCGGTAAGAGCCTTGCATACGTATGTGCATGCGCTGTGCCGACGTCGGGGACGGCGCTCTGGTTGGCCCCTAAGACAGGGACACGGTTAGGCAAACGTGCTGTGGGACTTCATTTACGCCATGTCATTACTGCGAGTAATCCCCTTACGAAGGGCTCCGCTCATGATGTCCGCTCTTATGCAGCGACTGTGAGATTTCTCAACAATTCGTCACTTTCGGATATAGCCGACACAGGGTTATGGTCCTCCCACAGCACTTTTGTCTCATCGTACCTGTCCATGTCCACTGCCAGGCCAGGTGTGCCTTGTGTTGCGTTAGGCCAATGTGTCACGTGATTCATCTCCATCCTGTGTCTCTTCTCATCCCATACTGTATTTTCTTCCTTTCCCTACACTGGGGGGGGAGGGGGGGGGGTCATTTTGTATGATTGTACAATGCCTTTCTCTCTTTCATTTTACATGTATGTCATCCCTGTTTAGTATTAAGGTTATCTCTCTTACTTCTTTACGTATAGACTCTACTGTTTAGGGGTTACTTGTTTGGTATGTCTATGCCTCATACCCGGTTTTTGTAATTAAAGAGTGTCCTTGGAGATCTTCCACCTACTGTGCCTTGCCTTCAGATTCTTGTCTTCATGTACAACTTGCCTTCATTCTTCCCAGATTGGTGTGCCATTCTCCGGTCGACATGACCTATTCCTTAGCCTGCTGCGGCACTTTTAAGACCCTAGACTGATACTGGTAACATGTACTTCCTTAATATGCACCGTACTGTTACGCTCTTTTTCTGATAATAAACTGATTTGTTTATTTGTGTCTTTTCTTGGTCCTCTGCTTGTGCTACGGCTTGGGGTTTATGGTTTATTGGATGTCCGCCTCCAATTTGGGATTCAAGCCCTACGTTGGAAACGTAGAGACTGCTGCTAAATTGGGAGGTTTGACGACCTCCCTTATAACCAAATAAGGAAAACCTCTTATTTGGTAGCAGTCTCGGAGTATCCAACGACAGAGTATCCCGCCCTCATGCCGATCCCCTGCCCATCCAATCTAAACTGATTACTTGATACCTCGATACTTTGGCAGGTCCTGGCGCAGGCTCATAGAACATGGAGCATGGCTCAGAGGAGAGCAGCTAGATTAAATGGGTAACTATAACAATTCTTTCTCTCCTTCGCTATCTCTTCTTTCCTAGTCGTCTCGGAGTGTGTACAACGTGCCTAGTAGTGAATTGAGGTGCAACTCTAGAGATTATTTGGTTACTTCGCGTGAGTACCGATAAATCGGCCCGCTGTGGTAGCGGCTGAGATCATAAGCCCTACGTTGGATACTCCGAGACTGCTACCAAATAAGAGGTTTTCTTTATTTGGTTATAAGGGAGGTCGTCAAACCTCCCAATAGTCACCAGACACTAAAAACTTGCATGTCACTAGAAAACATATGTTGAAGTATCTAGAATAATCTTTAACAATCTAAACATCTCTCCAATTCCTTAAAATAGGGAAACTAACTTGAATATCGCTTGAATTCATCACATCTTGATGTCGCTAGATGGAAGTGATGGAAGTGATTCGCTGGATCTAGCAGTAGCCGCTACATTGGCAACATCGTACCAAGAACCTTCATTCCGTTATAATGATCAAGGTCAGATTTCGAAACTATTACAATTATTTCAAAGTTCAGAGATCATCAGATCGGTTTGGAAGTCGATGTACACAATTTCAGTTCCATTAGTTTAAGAAACATTCACAAAATATGCTACTTAGAGGGTTTAATAAAGAAGCATTCCTCTCCTGGCATCGTATAAGCGAACGCAAGCTGGTTTTTTTTTTTTTTTTTTTTTAAGAGCGTCAACAAACGCTTCGTATATTTGGGTTTGGTGAACCTTTTGGGGTTCCTAATTATACATTAGAACATATTTATATTTTGCACACTCTTATAAGTATAAACACTTACTTGTTAAAGAGGAAATACACAAAAGCCCAATTTAGAATGATCGTGAATATCTTTACTTTGGCGTATGTTTGGGCTAATTTAAGACTACATTTAGATAGATAGAATTTTTTAACACTCGCCAATGAAATATGATGACTTGCTTACAGATATATACTTAAAGCCCGAATCGGCTTGACTTTAACCCAGTTGTTTACTTCCTCAAGCCTGTGGAGGAGCAGGGTTGAGTTGGCTTGATATTGGATACCCTTTTATGGCATTTGGGTGTGAAATACGACACCATTTCCAGTCTATCGGAGATAATGATGGTAAAGGAAAATGCGGCAAATGTTTTTCCGTGGTAGAAGTAAACCCTTTAATGACTTATTTTGCCAAATATGTTTTAGAATCTCTCTCACTATTAGCATGGTGGCTTAATTTTTCCCATGACTTAGCAGAAAGTGTACTGAATGTTCCTAGGCAATTATTTACAGCAGTTGCATCATCTGCAGGAGTTGAAAGAGTTTTTTCAATATTTGGATTCGTACATTTGACTATCAGAAATTGCCTCGGAATAGAGAAGGCTTCCAATCTCGTTACTATCCAAAAGTATTACAACAAAATCTGTGGTTAATAGCTATAACTTTTTTGTGTAAATTTAATTTTATTAAGAATTGAAGTTTTTGTTGCAATTATCCAAATTGTAAAGGTCTTAATTTTTAAAACAATGTTAACCCCTTCTTTACCGGTGACGTACTTTGTATTTTATTTCGGGTACATTTAGACAATTTTACGTAGCTTAGAAAGGATATATGGTAGCTAAAAGGATTAATTGAGATAGTTTATAGCTTTTTAATTGGTAGACGTCCTTCTTAATCTGAATATAATCGTCTAATATCAACCAAAATAAAGTGAAAAGGACGTTGCCAGTACAGAAGGGGTTAATATGAATTTAAACATTTCTTGCATGTAATAATAATAATAATAATAATAAGCATGTTACTTATTTCTCATAAGCGCCAATTTTTCCGAAGAATTCACTAGCGCTCGGAAAGAGAAAGAAAAAAGAACAAAATCAATGCATCAAAAGAAGGCTTATATACAACACACATTTAACAATCACTAGCAGTGGCAAAACAGCCTAAACTCTATAGCCATCTGCCATGACACCTCTCTCAAGATCATAGCTTCTCTCAAAGAGAAAAGTCTTAAGGTGTCTCTTGAAGCATTCAACAGAACTCAGTTGTCTCATGGACAGCGGCAACCTGTTATACAACCTCGGAGCCATGTAGGAGAATGACCTCTCAAAGAAAGAAGACTGCTGGAAAGCCCTTGGTTCATCAAGACGAAAAGGGTCATTGTCATGACGCACAACTACACCATGGTGTGCCGGTGGGTGCCTGAGCAACCCAAATTGTGAAGTCCTTAATTTAACTCTCTCCATCATATTTAGTTCCGTAAGTTAGGGGCTGTCCGAGCGCCCGGTATTTTCCCCACAACACTCTTTCTCACATTTAGGGACCGTTAGAAGTCGGAGGAATTTGGGGTTGCCACCAACCGACAGATTATGATCTAACTTACCTAACTTACTGAACTCAATATGACGCAAATCGCGTCATAAACTTATTATTGAGCTATTTCACTAAGTTCATATGACGCGATCGCGTCATATGATACTTTTGGGCAAACCGCCATATGACACGATCGCGTCATATATGACAGAGAGGGTTAACTTGGTTAAGTTGTATTTCTTGGACAATAGTTTATGAAAATTTAAGATTTTTGTTAATAGTAATAATAATAATAATATTAATAATAATAATAATAAACATGTAAAACATGTAAGAATAAATAAGAACTGTGGAATTTGAAACAAGTTTTGGTTTGAATAAGAACATCAGTACGGTAGCCTACTTATTACAAGTACAGTATATGCAGAACTTTAAAGTTGGAACAAATTACACCTTATCAAAATACTTTTAAACACAAAAAGATAAGGTTGAAGTGATTCTTTAAGGGGAGGCAGACCGTTTGTTTGGTCTATTAATTAATTTATTTATATATTTGTTTAGTTTCCTCCCTAGACCTCCATCAAGCTTAAAAAAAAAACCCTAGACCCCCCTTCAAGATAAATTTGTACATTTTTCGGTAGAAGAATTTCCCGGCCAAAGGCCGGTTCCTCTTAACATTGCAGGCTCGCTCTCGCTAGCCAGGAAATAATCGACACCTAAATGGCACGAACACTCTTAAAATTGACAACAAAATGGGGCGAAAGGTGTTAAAATCGCCAAACTAATGGGCCGAACGTCTTATAATCTCAAAACTAGTGGGGCTAAACATTAGGGTGAAGGAGGTCCAGAAAAATGGTCTGCCTCCCCTTAAGAGTTGAATAACCTTATTCAAGGTTTAACAGATGCATCAACAAATGTAATTTGTATATGATAACAAAATAGCAATAGAACCTTCAGGCTCTCCAAGCATTTATTTGGAAGTGAATCACATGTAAAACAAATGTTTTATTAAATTATCATTGTACTGAATATTCAAATCATATTACTGTATAATCTTGTTGTTGTTGTTGTTGTTGTTGTTCCCCAAGCTGCCTGGCCGAACAGCCCCAAGGCCCCGAGCAAGGCCAAGGCCATAACCGAGCGCCCCCACAGAACCCTCCCTGCTGACCACAATAAAGCCTGGGTGACCGAAGCCACTCCATGGCGGGGAGCTGAGGAGGGTGCGGAAACGCCCGGGAAACCAAAGACCCACCCAAGGCCCTGTGCCCCTCAGCAATTATGAAGAGAAAGTTGAGGAACTTCAAACAAACACATAAATATAAACAATTATACATTACTGTATAATTGGTTATATTAATGCGTTTGTTTGAAGTTCCTCTTCTGTTTCTCTGTGTTTATGTACTGGTTACTTTAACTTGTCAGATCTGATAAAACGTTTAGTCCTACTTATGATTTTCAAGTGACAAACTTATCTTGGGTAATGTATAACACTAAACTATGGTTTCATTTAATATTGGCGAAGTTTAATACAAGAAAACGTCCACATAAAAGTGAAAATATAATCAGAGTAAACAAAAAAATAATTTAAATACAAATATTGATTTAAATCAAATAAATCTATTTAAATCAAATATATCAATTTTAGTTGTAGAATTTTTTTGATTTTTTTTCCAATCTTGGGCAGCAGGCGCAACATTTTTACTATTCTGTATTTTCGCTTTGTAATCAAACTTCAAATCTTGTCTTCCCCAAGCTTTATCAAGATTACTTTCAAATTTATTTACTGATTCGAAATCGACTACATACTGGGGCAGTGCGTTCCACTCATTTACCACTCTATCACTAAAAGAGGTCTTTGTCTTTTCAAGCCTAGTTCTTTCCTTGTAAATGTTCTTAACTCTCCCAGACATATATGACGCGATCGAGTCATATGGCAGAGTGAACCAAAAACTCATATGACGCGATCGCGTCATATGGACTTATTATATTGCTAGAAAATAAGTTTATGACGCAATTGAGCCGGTTTTTTGGCTGGTAAGTCCGATAAGTTAGATGTACATGTGGAAAAATCTAGCAACCCCCTAGCGTCCCTGTGAGGGCCCCGCGGTGGTAGAGAGAGTCAGTTTCTTCCCATCAGCCAGCCTAGTAGGTGGGTGTGTGCAGCCCTTTAAACCAAGGGGCCTCCATTTTGCCCAGCCTGGCTGGTATTACCGCCCTAATATAACCCAAACGAAGTGCTATATCGTTGGGTTATCGATGGATTATTGTGTTATTCTTATTTAGGGTATAAAAACCATGTTAGTGAAGTGTTTTGCTAGTCTGGTGTACGTGACCAAGGTGGGCTCCACGAGGGGCCATGGTTTTGCTTGTTTGTGGATCACTTTCATACCATATTGAGTCAATTATATTGCTATTTATCACTTGAAGTAGTGTATTTTACTTGTATAAGTGTTTATAGTGAAAACACTTTTATTACTGATCGAGCATTCTCTGGTGTAGGCTACGTGACCAAGGTGGTGGAGGGAGGGGCCATGCTTTTTGCCAAACGTTTTGCTTGTTTGTGGAACACTTTCATATAAATATCAGTCAATTATATTGCTATTTATCCGTTCAAGTAGTGTATCTTACCATGTATTAGTGTTTCTTAGTGAAAAAACTTTCATTACTGGTCGAGCATATGTCGCCATGCTCCCTCAGCCCTGTGCATTTTTGCTCGATAATTTAGTGGTGGAAAGTGCTTGCATTTTTGCTCGATAATTTATTGGTGGAAAGTGCTTGGGAGGTAAGTTTTTTATGGGCAAAAGCACTCTACATATACGGCTTGGTGGCCACGAGGGAATCTCAGCAGTGTGAGTAAGTACAGTCAACATTTTTGGTGGTGGTGGTGGTGGAGATGGTGGTGGTGGTGGTGGTGGAGATGGTGGTGGTGGTGGTGATGATGGTGGTGGTGGTGATGGTCGGGGTGGTGGTGGTGGAGATGGTGGTGGTGGTGGAGATGGTGGTGGTATTGGTGGAGATGGTGGTGGTGTTGGTGGAGATGGTGGTGGTGTTGACACCAATAGGGTAGGGTCCCTTTTCTGACCGTGGGCCAGGTCAGAAAATGAACCCAACCCAATTTGTGTCAACACCACCACCATCTCCACCAACACCACCACCATCTCCACCACCACCACCACCATTTTATTATTTTTATTATTTTTGTGTTTAGGCCTATTTTATTATTTGTATTATTATTTATTATTATACCTGTTATTCCTGTGTATGGGATCACCCATAAAAAGTATTTATATTTGTATTTCATTTATATTTTTGCTTTATTATTATAATTTATTATTATTATTATTATTATTATTATTATATTATTATTATTTATTTATTATTATTTATTATTATACCCAACATAAATGTCCCCCACCACAAACTCTTATTATATGTATTATATATATATATATATATATATATATAATATATATATATATATATATATATAGATCATATTTTTATTATATATATATATATATATATATATATATATATATAATTATTATATATATATATAATCTATAATCTATATATAATATAATTCGTGTTTATGTATTTATCTATGTTATGCCCCCTCCCCCTCCCCCTCCCTCCCCCCCCATTATACCTCCATCCCCTCCCTCCCCTCCCCCCTCACCTCCCCCCCTCCCCCCTCCCTCCCACTCCCCTTCCCTCCCCCCCATTATACCTCCATCCCCTCCCCTCCCTCCTCCCTCCCCTTCCCCTTCCCCTCCCCCCCTCCATATATATATATATATATTATAGTTATTTATTTTTTTTTTTTTGGGTGGGGAGGGTTATTTTTATTTTTATTTTATTTTTTCTAATTGTAGATTGATATAATATATTATATATATATATATATATATATATATATATATATATATAATATAATTCGTGTTTATGTATTTATCTATGTTATGCCATTATACTACCTCCCTCCCCCCCATTATCCCCTCCCCCATATATATATATATATATATAATTTTATTTTTTATTTTTTATTTTTTGGGTGGGGGAGGGTTATTTTTTTTTTATTTTATTTTTCTAATTGTAGATTGATATAATATATATTATATATATATATATATATATATATATATATATATAATATAATTCGTGTTTATGTATTTATCTATGTTATGCCCCCTCCCCTCCCCCCCCTCCCCTCCATCCCCCTCCCCTTCCCCCTCCCCTTTATATATATATATAATATATATATAATTTTTTTTTTTGGGGGGGGGGGGGGGGAGAGATTTATTTTTTATTTTATTTTTCTAATTGTAGATTGATATAATATATATATTATATATATATATATAATATAATTTGTGTTTATGTATTTATCTATGTTATGCCCTCTCCCCCTCCCTCCCCCCCCCATTATACCCCCCTCCCTCCCCCATTATACCTTTCCCCCCTCCCATATATATATATATATATATATATATATATATATATATATATATATATATATATATATATATATATATATAATATATATTATTTATTTATTTTGGGGGGGTGGGGGAGGATTAGTTTTTATTTGTATTTTATTTTATTTTTCTAATGGTAGATTGATATAATATATATATAATTCGTATTTATGTATTTATCTAAGTTATGCCCTCCCTCCCCCATTATACACCCTCCCCCCATATATAATTCATTCATTCATTCAATCATCACTTCCGAGGTTCGGGGCCCACCTTCATTCACCCATCATCATCACCATCATCATCATCATCATAAAAAAAAAAAAAAAAAAAAAAAAATCAATTTCTACTACATTTTGCACTACAGTGGATATAGGCCTCCTGGGGGAACCACTCTAAAAAAATAACGAGTCCAGTGCAGTACCTCTTTGGGTGGCTTGGAAATTTGCACATATTTCTCTGGTTTAACACCATATATATATATATATATATATATATATATATATATATATGCTATATATAATATATATATAAATATATCCACACACATACATTACCATTACCATTTACCATTCTTTATATTTTGTTTGACACCTTGTATATATATAATTTATATATATATATATATATTGTTATGCCCTGTTTTTCTACAGGTTTAACTTGGATAATGTGAGTTCTAAATTGACTGGGTATATAAGGCTGCATGCACAATACAAGATATGAGGAATAGAGAACACAAAGAAACACATGGTAGCAAGTTACATGATCACGTTTATTGATATACCACTGCAGAATACTTGTGTAAGACAATATAATAGAATTGAACAACACTAGCATAAGTGGATCTGGATGGAGCCTAGTCTCCCACTTCCAACGTTCAGGTATTAATCTTCTGATCACTGGCTTTGATTTCACAGGTTTATATACCGAAGACCATCAATGTTACTTATAGATTCATATTCACTGTTAGATTTATTACTGGTAGCTCTGGTGCACAAGTAGTAGTTCACAGACTAGATTAGACACACGTATTTTAGAGCACGGGAATTCTAGTAACCTCAGGGGGTACTGATCTAAGTTTTATATCCTTGTCTCAGAAATACATAGAACGCAAATCAGTGGGCGAACGTTAGATATCACTAGAGTTTTAATATCTGAATAAGGTAATTACGAGAGTCAAGGTCGCCTGTTAATTAAAGAGCACTGATCGCTTAGTACGTCCCAAATGGAATGGTTAAGTATGAGTTACACTGGGCAAGGTCTTAGCCACTTCGTAGAAATATTAATTAGTGAATCTCTAAACAGCACAGTAATATGTAGTACTGCTAAAGGGAATCTTGGGTAGTATCTGATGGGTCTGGTCCTGGTTATCTTGCGTCCATGATGTTGGGGGCTAACGACTGGTTCCGCGGCCGTCCAGGGGGGCCATATGTGTGAAGTTCTTCAATACGTGGGCAGGTCCTTCTATCCAAATCTGCCACGGAGTCTGCCGGCTCTGGGATCTCACTCCGGAACAACACAAGGGCAGAGCTAGAAGTTAACTGCAGGGTAGTGACCCCTGGTTGGTGTCTAGCTTTCAACTGATTTGACTGGGGGCGGGAGTTAGATTTATAGGCTCGGTTCTGGACCCTGTAGACAGTAGGGATCTCGAGTCTTATGGACTTAATTGAGCTCTCAATAGATATGGGGACTAGGTAAGATGGTATTTACTGTTGTGGCACAGGGCGATAGGAAGCCTTTATATTTTCATATAACTGAGCCTTAGTAAGAGGTACTATTTTGGCTATACTGGACGTATTTAGGGGAGAGAGACTGGATCTACTTTGCGAGGAGGATGGGGACAGCTGTGATAGGAGCGTCTCTCTAGATTGTTCAATCTTCATTCTATGATATAGCTGAGGTGCTAATTTAGTGATCAGAGCATGCAAGAAAGGTAAATGGTTTATTGTGAGTTAATAGAGGTTAGTAAAGGTGTTAGTCATTCATGGTTAGTTCATTGACAGGAAGAATTCCTGTGCTACCTGGCAATGACTCGAAAGTCAAAACAGGGGCCAGGTATACCTCCGCGGGGTGGGGGTCTCCCTCCTCGGGTGGGCAAAAAGGGGGAGCTGGGCGCCCTCTCTCTGTGATCGTCGTCCGGCGGCTGTGGCTAGGGGCTTGCCATATCACCAGTGTTTGTAATAACCCTCTGTGTATGAGACAGATGTGGGTGTCTTTAATACCAAAACCGAAGGTGCCTTAGCTAGCTGGTTTTACTCGGCTGGTTGTTAATTGTAGGGTTTGCTGGATGTGGTGGAGACTGGGTTGCTAACTCTGCCACATTTATCTGGAAGTATAGCAATAGAAGTTAGTTACTGGCGGGGCGGCTAGCCTCGCACCGACGACCATTGGGTGCAGGGTTGTGAATGTGTTGTAAGAGAATAGATGGCATGCAAGGGGCTAGTAAAGTTCTAATGTTGTTCTGGCCTACTAAGTGAAGGTAGGCTGGATAGGAGTATATATATAAAAGGTTGGAGAGCGTTAGCAACGGACAATTCAAGGATCTTCAAGAGGTATGAGAGAGAGGCTAGGTCGGACAAGAGTCGAGAAGCGCGGGTGTCTTAATGAGAGGGGGGGGGAAGTTCAAGGGCTACAGGGAAATTTTGCCCCTAAGGTCCCTGGGCGTGGGGGTGGCATTAGGCTACAATTGATATGGAAGTTTGAAAAGGCAGTAGAATACGTTAGCCAAATGCTACCGGGGAATGCAACTATGGGGTGGTATATGAGTCTGGAAAAGATAGAGTTATGTGATCAGTCAGAGGGTTATGGATACTATTAGTTGGCCCTGGGAACTGCGTTTTCTATTAAATATAAAATACCAACCGCAGCGGCAGTTCGTAGGGGTACTTAGTTATTGTTTTCGGGGTACTTATGACAGATACTGGTAACCAGGTTATCTTATACAATCTCTGGTTGGGGTAAGAGGTGTAAGACACGAAGTAAATTGGCGTAGTGTGGGCTGTGGATACGAAGGAGGCAAGGGGAAGACGTATGACAATTGTGGAAAGTAAATGGAAAAAGGTGAACACAATGGCGGATAGAAATACTTAACCTAAGGATTGCATACATAGATTTATGGGGCGATGGGTCTTCAGAAGCTTAGTCTGGCAAGACAAGATGTTAGGGAATGTTAATATTAATACTTAGTTACTAGAGGAACAATGCAAGGGGCGACTGAGCACGGGTTACATATATCTATACTCGTCATGGAAAATGATATACGAGGTCTAGGGACAAGCGTGGGTGTTTGAACTTCTAAGATATATAACATCTACTTCTCGGATGTAAGAACATACATAGATATAATTATGGCTGTCTGATGTGTTGGCATTGGCTCAACGTCGGGACAGGGCATGGGTGTTTTTAATATGAATGTATATTCCTGTTCATCATCTTTGTAGTTAGGAGTATAGGACACGAGAGGGTTAGTGTACGTGAGGTGTGGAAAATGGTCAGTTTAGAAAAGGTAAGTGGGTGCGTCCTGGAGCTGTTTAGCCCTGCGGGCTTGGGCCTGTCTGAAATGGCTGGCTCGGTCAGCTGGTCCTTTCGTTCTGTGGACCTTTCCTTTGGTGTTTCTGTGTGGTGTTCGTTCATGGCTTCTGTGGTGGGCTTCTCGTTCTGGGGCATTTTACTTCCCTCTCCTTCATTATAGGCTCGTCCTCGAGCCTCAAGGGTGAAGTAAAAAGAAGCATAGTCAGAAAAGTGTAGGTTAACAAGAAAAGTAGTATGACTAAGGGAAAAAAATAATATATACAGTATATGGAAAACATGTAAATTTAAGAAAGGGCAGATAATTAAGAACACAGGAAATTAAGAAGAGGTAAAGTGTTTAACAATGTATAAAGCAAATTTAAAAGATAGTCAGAAAAGTGTAGATTAACAAGAAAAGTATTATGACTAAGGGAAAAAAAATACTATACAGTATATGGAAAACATGTAAATTTAAGAAAGGACAGATAATTAAGAACACAGGAAATTAAGAAGAGGTAAAGTGTTTAACAATGTATAAAGCAAATTTAAAAGATAGTCAGAAAAGTGTAGGTAACAAGAAAAGTAGTATGACTAAGGAAAAAAAATAATATATACAGTATATGGAAAACATGTAAATTTATAGAATCATGCCCAATCGCTTAGGAATTGAAAACATTCGAAACAATTTAGTACAATAATATCCTCATCATCATCAGGGGGGGGGGGGGTATTTAGGGTCGCCGTTAGTCTGGGTGACGGTCTGGTAATAGGGGGTGGTGGTTCACTTTCACTTTGGAAGGGCGGGGTGGATATACCGTTAGTTCTTGTCGTTAGGAATGTGGGTCTGGGGGCGAGTTGGCCCGGGGCCAGTTTTGGAGGGGGGGTCTAAGTGGTTTCGGTCGGGGGTAGTGATAGGGGGGTTTTAAAGATGAAACGGGCAGGTCGAGTCGGGGTTGTTGTTGCGGAAGAGGTTGGTGCTGGGGAGGGGTTGAATTGTGTAGAGAGTTGTGGTCGTGAGTGGGGTTTGGGGAAGGGTGAGTAAGGCTGAAGGTTGAGAGTTTTCTATGATCGGGTGGTTTGGTGTGTGGGGATTTGATAGGGAGATGGTGGGGGGGGGTCTGGGCAGGCAGGGTTGTGGTTTGAGAGGGGTTGAATTTAGACTGATTTTATTTCCGGGAGAGACATGGATGGGATTTCGAGGAGTGGTTGAAGTTGAGAGGTTGATTATGTTGTTTGGGGCGAGAGAGAGAGTATTTTGGGGTTTAGCCAAGGTGGAAAAAGTTTTGTGGTTGGATTGGGATGGGAGTGGTATTTCGTCGAGCGGGATCTTTGGGGGGGGGGGGAATTTGGGGCGGGTGGGGTAACGGTGAAGAGGGGGAGGTTGAAAGTTTAGCTGGGCTCATGATGGTGGGGGACCGACTGGTGAGCAGGTGTTCGGTACACATGAGGGGGGGGAAATCACTTTGGTGGGGGTCACACATGAGGGGGGGATTAACGGCGCGTGTGGGAGGATCAGAGTGATGGGGTGTGTCGGTGGCAGTGACGGTTTGCTTAGAGGTTATCTGGGGTTGGTGGGTTTGTCTGTCATGAGGGGGTGAGTCAAGTGTGGGGTTTTGAAGGTTATTAGGGGTGTGAATTGTGGGGGGGTGGAAGGGAGCTACTGACGGAAAACTGTCACAAGGGAGATTTTGTTGGTGGGAATTGGTGGAGGTTGAAAGTTTAGCTGGGCTCATGATGGTGGGGGACCGACTGGTGAGCAGGTGTTCGGTACGCATGAGGGGGGGGAAATCACTTTGGTGGGAGTCACGCGTGAGGGGGGGATTAACGGCGCGTGTGGGAGGATCAGAGTGGTGGGGTGTGTCGGTGGCAGTGACGGTTTGTTTAGAGGTTATATGGGATTGGTGGGTTTGTCTGTCATGAGGGGGTGAGTGAAGTGTGGGGTTTTGAAGTTTATTAGGTGTGTGAATTGTGGGGGGGTGGAAGGGAGCTACTGACGGAAAACTGTCACACGGGAAATTTTGTTGGTGGGGAAATAGCTGAACATTTCTGGGGGAAGGGGGGGAACATGGTTGGGTCCTTAGGTCGTCACGCGTGAGGGGAGGATTAACGGCGCGTGTGGGAGGGTCAGGGTGGTGAGAGGTGAGCGAGTTAGGAAACGGGATTTGTTGGGGGGACTGCGGCGGGTTGGTGGGGGAAGAGTTAGGTGTAGAACAGGGGTTATTGGTAGAGGACTGATGTATTGATTTGGGGTTGTTAACAGGACGAATTTGGGGAATTTGCTTGGAGTTAGTCTCGGTCTGGTTAAAGGTTATGTGGGGCTGGGGAGGATTAGTGGGGGCAGAGTTAGGCATAGGACATGGGTTATTGAGGGAGGAGTGATGTACGGATTTGGGGTTGTTAACAGGACGAGTTTGGGGAATTTTCTTGGTGGCAGTCTCGGTCTGGTTAGAGGTTATCTGGGACTGGTGAGTTTGTTTGGCATGAGAGGGCGAGTCAAGTGTGGGGTTTCGAAGTTTTCTAGGGGTGTGAATTGTGTGCGGGTGGAAGGGGGCTACTGACTGAAAACTGTCACAAGCTACCGACGGAAAACTGTCACAAGGGAAATTTTGTTGGTGGGGGGATAGCTGAACATTTCTGGGGTCATGGGGAAAATATGTTGTGGTAGGCCTACATAGGTAGGCATAGCTAGAATACGGGGCTTGTTGGGGGGCTGCGGAGGGTTGGTGGGGGAAGAGTTAGGGATGGTCAGAGAGGATAGAGGCAAGGAAGAGTGCACTGGGGTTGGACTTTCAACGGAAGTCATTTTGGAAGGGTGCACGGAGTCTTGGATAGGGGCTGAAGGGTTGGATAGGGGATTCATCGAACTGCGTAGGCATTCTTCTCTGATGGAGAGCATATGTTCTTCGAATAAGCCATACGGGTCGAGATGGGCGGTGATGTGGGGTGGGAGGATGTTTAACAAAGCGGTGAATAAGAGTTCATTTTGTTGGTCGTAATCTTCATAGCTATACGTGGTCCTCACGTATCTGTAGAGTTGTATGAGGGTCACATTTATATCCCCTTCATACTTGATCTCGTCGACTTTTATTATTTTGGGGGCGACGGGGGAACCCAAAAGTGGATCTAAGGTCCGGATCACGAAGGATCGAAACTGGTTCCAAGTACTCTCTGGCGTATTCTGTGTCACCATTTGGTGAAGAAATTCTTTAAAGGTAGGCTTATCAACAAGTTGGGAAACGGCTTCTCCCAACTGTAACATATGCAAAATTGCCCAGGCGATTTTTTCGCGGTCATTATGAAGTACCACATCGTACACTGGCTTTATTATGTCTAAGTAACTGGTGATATCATACGTGTTTATATCATACTTGGGAATGTGTGCGAATGGCTGAAGATTTCGCGATGTTGCCATGCTTCTACTGTTCCAAACTTGCAGTGTAATGCAACCTTTTATCCGAATCAAGAACCACCGCTGCCGCCAATGTTATGCCCTGTTTTTCTACAGGTTTAACTTGGATAATGTGAGTTCTAAATTGACTGGGTATATAAGGCTGCATGCACAATACAAGATATGAGGAATAGAGAACACAAAGAAACACATGGTAGCAAGTTACATGATCACGTTTATTGATATACCACTGCAGAATACTTGTGTAAGACAATATAATAGAATTGAACAACACTAGCATAAGTGGATCTGGATGGAGCCTAGTCTCCCACTTCCAACGTTCAGGTATTAATCTTCTGATCACTGGCTTTGATTTCACAGGTTTATATACCGAAGACCATCAATGTTACTTATAGATTCATATTCACTGTTAGATTTATTACTGGTAGCTCTGGTGCACAAGTAGTAGTTCACAGACTAGATTAGACACACGTATTTTAGAGCACGGGAATTCTAGTAACCTCAGGGGGTACTGATCTAAGTTTTATATCCTTGTCTCAGAAATACATAGAACGCAAATCAGTGGGCGAACGTTAGATATCACTAGAGTTTTAATATCTGAATAAGGTAATTACGAGAGTCAAGGTCGCCTGTTAATTAAAGAGCACTGATCGCTTAGTACGTCCCAAATGGAATGGTTAAGTATGAGTTACACTGGGCAAGGTCTTAGCCACTTCGTAGAAATATTAATTAGTGAATCTCTAAACAGCACAGTAATATGTAGTACTGCTAAAGGGAATCTTGGGTAGTATCTGATGGGTCTGGTCCTGGTTATCTTGCGTCCATGATGTTGGGGGCTAACGACTGGTTCCGCGGCCGTCCAGGGGGGCCATATGTGTGAAGTTCTTCAATACGTGGGCAGGTCCTTCTATCCAAATCTGCCACGGAGTCTGCCGGCTCTGGGATCTCACTCCGGAACAACACAAGGGCAGAGCTAGAAGTAACTGCAGGGTAGTGACCCCTGGTTGGTGTCTAGCTTTCAACTGATTTGACTGGGGGCGGGAGTTAGATTTATAGGCTCGGTTCTGGACCCTGTAGACAGTAGGGATCTCGAGTCTTATGGACTTAATTGAGCTCTCAATAGATATGGGGACTAGGTAAGATGGTATTTACTGTTGTGGCACAGGGCGATAGGAAGCCTTTATATTTTCATATAACTGAGCCTTAGTAAGAGGTACTATTTTGGCTATACTGGACGTATTTAGGGGAGAGAGACTGGATCTACTTTGCGAGGAGGATGGGGACAGCTGTGATAGGAGCGTCTCTCTAGATTGTTCAATCTTCATTCTATGGTATAGCTGAGGTGCTAATTTAGTGATCAGAGCATGCAAGAAAGGTAAATGGTTTATTGTGAGTTAATAGAGGTTAGTAAAGGTGTTAGTCATTCATGGTTAGTTCATTGATAGGAAGAATTCCTGTGCTACCTGGCAATGACTCGAAAGTCAAAACAGGGGCCAGGTATACCTCCGCGGGGTGGGGGTCTCCCTCCTCGGGTGGGCAAAAAGGGGGAGCTGGGCGCCCTCTCTCTGTGATCGTCGTCCGGCGGCTGTGGCTAGGGGCTTGCCATATCACCAGTGTTTGTAATAACCCTCTGTGTATGAGACAGATGTGGGTGTCTTTAATACCAAAACCGAAGGTGCCTTAGCTAGCTGGTTTTACTCTGCTGGTTGTTAATTGTAGGATTTGCTGGATGTGGTGGAGACTGGGTTGCTAACTCTGCCACATTTATCTGGAAGTATGGCAATAGAAGTTAGTTACTGGCGGGGCGGCTAGCCTCGCACCGACGACCATTGGGTGCAGGGTTGTGAATGTGTTGTAAGAGAATAGATGGCATGCAAGGGGCTAGTAAAGTTCTAATGTTGTTCTGGCCTACTAAGTGAAGGTAGGCTGGATAGGAGTATATATATAAAAGGTTGGAGAGCGTTAGCAACGGACAATTCAAGGATCTTCAAGAGGTATGTGAGAGAGGCTAGGTCGGACAAGAGTCGAGAAGCGCGGGTGTCTTAATGAGAGGGGGGAGAAGAGTTCAAGGGCTACAGGGAAATTTTGCCCCTAAGGTCCCTGGGCGTGGGGGTGGCATTAGGCTACAATTGATATGGAAGTTTGAAAAGGCAGTAGAATACGTTAGCCAAATGCTACCGGGGAATGCAACTATGGGGTGGTATATGAGTCTGGAAAAGATAGAGTTATGTGATCAGTCAGAGGGTTATGGATACTATTAGTTGGCCCTGGGAACTGCGTTTTCTATTAAATATAAAATACCAACCGCAGCGGCAGTTCGTAGGGGTACTTAGTTATTGTTTTCGGGGTACTTATGACAGATACTGGTAACCAGGTTATCTTATACAATCTCTGGTTGGGGTAAGAGGTGTAAGACACGAAGTAAATTGGCGTAGTGTGGGCTGTGGATACGAAGGAGGCAAGGGGAAGACGTATGACAATTGTGGAAAGTAAATGGAAAAAGGTGAACACAATGGCGGATAGAAATACTTAACCTAAGGATTGCATACATAGATTTATGGGGCGATGGGTCTTCAGAAGCTTAGTCTGGCAAGACAAGATGTTAGGGAATGTTAATATTAATACTTAGTTACTAGAGGAACAATGCAAGGGGCGACTGAGCACGGGTTACATATATCTATACTCGTCATGGAAAATGATATACGAGGTCTAGGGACAAGCGTGGGTGTTTGAACTTCTAAGATATATAACATCTACTTCTCGGATGTAAGAACATACATAGATATAATTATGGCTGTCTGATGTGTTGGCATTGGCTCAACGTCGGGACAGGGCATGGGTGTTTTTAATATGAATGTATATTCCTGTTCATCATCTTTGTAGTTAGGAGTGTAGGACACGAGAGGGTTAGTGTACGTGAGGTGTGGAAAATGGTCAGTTTAGAAAAGGTAAGTGGGTGCGTCCTGGAGCTGTTTAGCCCTGCGGGCTTGGGCCTGTCTGAAATGGCTGGCTCGGTCAGCTGGTCCTTTCGTTCTGTGGACCTTTCCTTTGGTGTTTCTGTGTGGTGTTCGTTCATGGCTTCTGTGGTGGGCTTCTCGTTCTGGGGCATTTTATATATATATATATATATATATATATATATATATATATATATATATATATATATATATATATATATATATATATATATATATACTGTCTATATATATATATATATATACTGTATATATATATATATATATATATATATATATACATTACTTTATTTTATTTACGTGTACAATAGAATTATTTCTGAATTTATTACCTGAAGATTACCTGGCTTTCTTATTTTGTTTTTTCAGTGTCAACCCAGGAGCCATTTCCCTTCTCGTTGGAAAGGGTGTATATTGTGGCAAAGATATACAACTGTATAAACATTCTCATATATTTTCATAACAATAACAATGCATGGAAACAATTGCGCATAGCTCACGAACCAATTACTCTATATTATTTTTGTTTTCACCATTGGAAAGAGCACAATTTTCCGATTCCGGTGATATATACAGTTATATACGTATCTGACCAAATAACGCAACCACGAGGTGGGGAACAGCTCGGAACCCGGCTAGCATCGCCGGAACAGAGACGGGTGAAGCGTAAATATTAGCATTTTGGCTCTTCATTTCAAATATTCATAGCGCAAAAAGTATTTGTCCTAGGAACTTCTAGTTTATTTTATACTCATTAGCATTATTTGCCGCATTCATTCAGCCTAAATTTAAAACCATACACTTCGTAGCAACGAAATAAATCGAAAATGTTATAAACCATATCAATCAAAATCAGATTTTTTTTTTTTTCGGTCACTGCATGGAAACAATTGTGCATAGCTCGCGAACCAATTATGCTATATTATTTTTGTTTTCACCATTGGAAAGAGCACAATTTTCCGATTCCGGTGATATATACAGTTATATACGTATCCGAGCAAATAACGCAACCACGAGGTGGGGAACAGCTCGGAACCCGGCTAGCATCGCCGGAACAGAGATGGGTGAAGCGTAAATATTCGCATTTTGGCTCTTCATTTCAAATATTTATAGCGCAAAAAGTATTTGTCCTAGGAACTTCTAGTTTGTTTTATACTCATCAGCATTATTTGCCGTATTCATACAGCCTAAATGTAAAACCATACACTTCGTAGCAACGAAATAAATTGAAAATGTTTTAAACCATATAAATCAAAATCATATATTTTTTTTTTTCGGTCACTGCTTGAGAACTATTGAAGATAAACAATTTCTGTTTTCAGATTTGGAAAGAGGAGAAAAAATACTATTATTTGAGCAAAAAAAAAATATATGGTCATCACTCACAATTTAGAGCTAGGACGGTGTGAAGACAATTGCATGGGAAATAATTGTATTCCGGACTCATTTACACTTTCATATTTCGATTTATTTACATTTGTTTTTATTTTATCATGTACTATAAATATTCCTCTTTCCATTGATATATGATACATCACAATAAACAGCATTCTGGTGGATGGAAATCGCGAAAAATGTAAGGCTTCGACAACACTCATGAGCCAAATTCAAGACCCAAAATACTTGTCAAGCGCCTCCTTGGACTTATTGGAACATAATATGTCAGAGGGAGTTAATGTCCTCTCGTTCTTGTTCCCTCCCGCATCAAGAAGATACTTTCACACACATCCTCATCATACTTTCCTGACACTATCTTAAACGTCTCTTATCATATCCCCTCTCTTTCTCCTATATGCCAGTGTCGGGAGTCCCAGTGTCCTCAACCTCTGCTCATAGCCCAGGTTCTTCAAAGTTGGTACCAGCTTGCTAGCTCTCCTCTGCACTTTCTCCACCGCTTCTATATCTTTCACCATATATGGAGCCCACACCTGGTTCGCATATTCCAGGTGCGGCCTAACCAGCGCTGTATAGAGATTCCTGAAGATTTCCTCATCCAGTGACACAAATGTCCTCCTTATTAGCCCTACAATTCTATTGGCTTTATTTATCTTCTCCGGTAAAATTTCTGAGAAATTTAACTTATTGTCTATCACTACCCCTATATCCTTTTCTGCACTCACTTCCTCCATTGTTTCATGCATACTGTATCCTACCTTGTCTGTCTTGTTTGTCCCAATCTGCATGATCTTGCATTTCTTTGGATGAAAAGGCATTAGTCAATGTTCAGACCATCCCTTCATGCACTCCACATCTTCTTGAAGCAAACCCACGTCTTCCTTACTCCTCACCCTTCTATATAACTTTTGGGTTTATTTCATGTTCCATTATTCCTTCTCTGATTACAGTTTCCATTAATTTGCACACAACACTTATCAAACTGACTGGTCTATAATTTCCTGGGTCATTTCTCTTTCCCTTCTTATATATAACGGTTATATTTGCCACTTTCCAGCCCGTCGGGATTTGTCCTGAATTAAATTATTCCTCAAATAAATTTGTTGAAGGCTCAACTAACATCTCGCCTCCTTCCCTGATAATTCTAGGATGTATCCCATCCACTCCCGGGGACTTACTTCTATTCATCTTTCCTATAGCACTCCTTATTCCAGCCTGGGAAAACTCTATCAGTTCCAGTGCTAGTGCCTGTTTGATGGTAATACTGGTCACCTCTTCATCCGACTTCACTGTAAATACCTTCCAAAGTATCTCCCTAGCACCTCTGTATTCTTGTCAGTTTTTGCTCTAGTCATGTCATCCAAGTCTCCTAACAGTTCTGGGATACCCATTCTTCTTGTCAACTTTTCTTGAATATACTTTCAGAATATTTTTGGATTCTCTTTCACATTTCTTGCAATCTCTCTTTCCCTCTCCTTCACCTCCCTCCTTGTCTCCCACCTTATTTTATTGTTTATTTGTCTGCGTTCCAAATCCACTTCTTGAGTTTCTATATTAGACCCCTTGACAAATGACTTGAATCGACCTGCAGTAATCAATCAAGACAACTTTGCGATTGATGTTATACATTCATTAATATATCAACACTTTGTATTAATAATCAACGGTTTTGCATATGTAAATAATGTTAAATATCTACTCTGACATACTGCATGCAAATACGACATTTCAAAGTTCAAATATTAAAATATTAATTGGTTTAACATCACCATTACATTGTACTGTATTGACTCAATGGGGTTACCTGTTAGCAGTTAGTGTAGTACACAAATGTTCTGTCATAACACTGCCCCATCATGTCATCTCTGTGCCTCAGCAGGACTCAACAAAGTCCCCCTGCAGCACTTGCACCTGCAACCACACCTGTCTCAACAGTGATATAACAAGATTTTACTGTCCATACGTGTCATTCCCTCTTTTATTCACCTTGTGCGACATTCATTAAGAAATGTGGGGCATATTCTTTTTCCTTCACTAAATGTGAAAGCCCCCTTACCCCCAGTGGGGGGAGGGGGGGGGGGGTGATTTAACTAAAGTCACAAAATGTACACATTGGACAATGGTTCAAGAGCTTATAGCTACTGTACTTAACATGGAAAATGCGATAGGCCTAATATGAGGCTCTCCTGATGAACGGCGATAAGCCTCACAGAAGCACAGATTTTCAAGATGTTCAAAAACCTCTGCAAAGGTGGGATGCATAGGGAAATTTGGTGACAACTAGGACTAAGTGCCATCTCTCGATATCCAACATCGTAATACACTCGCATCTCGCATGCACTCACACACCACACCATTACTCCTCACTCATCATTGTGGAGCAGCACTCAGGAACCATTTATCAACCCCAAATATATCTGATATTCCATGTAAATATACAGTAAAACCCCTCCCAACCGGAGTAATTGGGGGGAAACCCTGTCCGGAAGTGCCAAAATTCCGGATCTAGCGTGGTCCGGATAGGTCCCACACAAACCCCTATGAACCGGACAATTCCGGATGTCAGAGATAATTATGTCCGGTTCTCTAATTCGGACTACTCCGGATGTCAGATATAATGAGGTCCGGATTGCTAACTTTGTACTGTCCAGTACCTTCCTAATCTAAATAAACTGGATCTGAAAAAAGAAATTAGTGTAATATACAGTTTATAAGAACCTATCTCTTTCTTACTGACCTGTATTGTAAGTGGAGTGGACAGTGAAGGTGGAGTAGAGTGTAGGGTGGAGTAGGTGGTGTGGAGTGGGTTGTAGCGGAGGTGCCATACAAAAACAATGATTGCAACTGTAGCACATTTTTCATGTACTGAACACATTAGAACACTGAACACTTTTTGCCACTTAAAACCAGAACTGAACTTTTTATTTTCTTACCACAGTAGGCCTAAATCAACTTTTACCTTCTTATTTTTGCAACACTGTAATATATTGAGGCATAACTTAGCCTAATCAAATTTTAACAACCTTCTCACAAGCCTCATCAGCCTTCTCTCCACTCTCCGCTTCCTTGGAAGTCATCACAACATCACTATCCATCTTGGTGGGGCAGGCGAGTAGAAATAATAGCACAAACATGGGGATAATATCCAGATGATGCACGACGCTTGGGGCGGACCACCTGACTAGACGTAAACAATACTTTTGGCGCGAATGGAAACTTACCCACAATGCTGTTCGGTCTTCGGTCCGGTGTTTTTTTTCTCTGCCATCCGGCCTTGTCCGGATGGCTGGGACATTATGGCCGAATACAAAGGTTGTTGTTGACCGAATAAAGCCTCATAAACTCCCCTGACATCCGGACTTGTCTGGATGTCTGAGATATGTGTCCGAACCCGAATGCCTGTCCGGACGTCTTGGGATTCCGGATTGGAGGGGTCCGGATGGGCGGGATTTTACTGTACAAGAGAGGAGGAGGTACAGGACCGGATCCAGCAAAACCACTTTACAAGCAGGGGAGAGGAGGATGCGTGCGATTTTACTCCCTCCTCCCTCCAGCTCACAGCTCTGCCATTGTTTATCTGACTATTCTTCACAAACACATTTTCTACACCTACTTTCTTTGTTTCTAATTCTTCACATGTGCCTAGAGCTTCAAAGCTATGCTAATGTGGCTCAATAATATTATTTATATTGGAGATATAAGGGATATTACCAAAATACCCCCCTTCCTCCCACTTTCTCCTCTCATCTGCATCTTTGCTAGTTGCCTATGTGTGCCAGGTACTTCAGCTTCTGACCAAAACCACACCTTTTTTTGTTTAGAAAACAAATAATTATGTTGGGATGGGGGAATGCATTTCCATTGTGTTTTGCAAGAATCATACTTATGGCGAGAATTACGTATCACAGATAGTGATAGTGCCCGACACTGGCATATAGGAGAAAGAGAGGGGATATGATAGACTTTTAAGATAGTGTCGGGAAAGTACGATGAGGATGTGTGTGAAGGTATCTTCTTGATGCGGGAGGGAACAAGAACGAGAGGACACTCTAAGAAAATTTACAAAGAAAGAAATAGGCTTGAGAAGGCAAAGAACTCATTTTGTGATAGAGTGGTAAATGAGTGGAACGCACTGCCCCAGTATGTAGTCGATTCCGAATCAATAAGGGAGTTTGAAAGTAATCTTGATAAAGCATGAGGAAGACAAGATTTGAAGTTTGATTATAAAACAAAAATGCAGAATAGTCAAAATGTTGCGTCTGCTACCGCCGCCGCCAACACCGTGAACGACCGCAGCAGTGCAAGTACTGGTACTGAGCTGGATACACAGGCATAGTTTGCCTTTTTCCAGAGGATCTACTGTAAGAAACTGTAAGAAACTGTAAGAATAGGTAATTTCAAACCTACTGTCGTACTCCAAAATACTTCCAAAATAAAACTTGAAGAAAATGTCTGTGGTGTTTATTACCTAATCATGACAAATTTTAATTAAACCAAGTTGTGGTTCTGTTTATTAATAGTATGTGCAATTTAATATATTCGTGTATTCAGACTGGAAACTGGTTCGGGATGTAAAGGTCATCCCGAGCAAAGAATTATGTATCCCCCAGCATAAGCTACTTGTGTGTGACATGAGCTTATACAGATATCCTAAGAGCAAGAAGGTATACATGCCCAAAAGGAGAGTGTGGCTGCTGAAGAACAAGAAAGTTAGGGATAGGTTTCATAGTGAACTGGATGAAATTAATAGAAATAAGAAAGCTAGGCCTAGCAATGAAAATAGCCAATGGAATTTCCTTAAGCATAGCCTTCTCGCTGCCACTGACCAAGTCTGTGGGAAAACAAAGGGTCACCCCAGGAATAAGACCTCCTGGTGGTGGAACAATGAGGTAGAACATTCTGTGAAAGAGAAAAAGAGATTCTTCAAAGCATGGAAGAAGGGAGGCAGCAAGGAGGAATACCAGGCAGCTAAAGGAACTGCCAAAAGAGTTGTTTACAATGCTAAAAAAGGCAATAACCCGGGAACTACCGGGAGACTCTTAAGAGTTCCCCCGGCGGACTGCGGGAAGACTCTTAAGAGTAAGGGGGAAAAAAAATCCATTTAAAACACCCCAAAAAAAAAAATATATATATTTTTGTATTTTTTCATTTTTTTTTTTTGCCCCTGGGCCATGCCAAATATCACTCCTCCACCTCCCCACCTCCTTCCCCACTTTCCTCCCCTCCTTCAGTTATCACCTATTTTCCCTGTTATTCCCTTATTCTGTGGTTTATTTTCGTGCTAACATTAGCGAGTTGGTAGCAGGGCGTTGTCATCACTGTTACCAGGCGTGGGAAAGAGCGAGAGAGAGACTATTGCGGAACAGTGTCTCTCCAGACAAGGGGAGGGGTGGAGGGCATGGAGGTTGCCTCAGCCATACATTATGTAACTCCCAGCCTGTATCGCCGCTTTTGACCATCCAAACACTGTTTCCACTTGTTTTATTGTTGTAACAGGTTAATACCTTTATAATCAACCTATAATAGGCACATATGGATAAGTATTAATGCTATTTATGGTAAAATAACGATGTTAGTGATGGGAACAGCTCAAATACGTCGGCACAGGAGTGTGGTGTCTCATACCCCCCATGCGCACTTCTTAGGTTAAGGACCTGGTCCTCGAACAAGTGTGTAACTGACAATCCCAATGGGATCTTCAACCTAGCTCGTTAAGAATGACAGTAGGGATATTATAGGTGAAGTGTGTTAGAAACGATAATGGGAAGATTGAGTATGCAGAAAATTAAATCAGAGAAGCATGGAAGGCACACTATGAACGATTGCTAAATGTAGTTTGAATGGGGTAAGGAACAGCCTAGTATCAAAAAACCAATATCTGGACACCCTTCTTTGATAGCACGAGCTTTAGTGAGCGACGCAATCAATAAAATGAAGGACGGTAAAGCTCCAGGGTGCTCTGACATTGTCGCTGAGATGATAAAAACCTCGGGGGGGACTGGTGTCAGCATAGTCACTGAGTTGATAAAACACATTTATTAACCCATAAACGGCTGCAAAGCTCATAAGAGGTTTTACTGGGCGACGGCGGCAAAGCTCTTAAGAGGGAGGCCTAAAAAAAACATTTAAACAGCCCCAGTTTCACTAAACAATTGTTTTTGTTTTCCCTATACCTCATATCACTCCTCCACATCCCCTCCTTCCTCCCTTTCCCCTCCCCTTTCAATTATCACCTATTTTCCCTGTTATTCCCTAATTCGTTGGTATATTTTTGTGCTAACATTAGCAAACTGTGTGGGGGATGTGCTTACGTGCCTAGCGGGTGTTACACAACCGAGTGTGTGTATGAGTAGGCTCAGTGTGGCTTGAGGCCTCGTGGAGGGAGGGGTTGCCTCAATTTCTCCATAATTCATGAATGGGCTGGTCCATCTATATTCGCGATTTTGACCAGAAAAATTATATTTTCACTTGTTTTATTGTTGTTACAGGTTACTATCTTCATAGTGAAGGTAAAATAGGCTCATATGAATAAGTAATAACGATATTTATCGTAAAATGACGATTATAGGCCTGAATGGAGCCAATTAGCTCGCCCATGGGGAGCTAGTTCAATACCCCCCCCCCTCGCCATTGCCGAGTTAACCCTTCTTTAGCGGCCTATACGGTTTATTTATATGTACCGCCCAGCGGGGTGTTTTTAGCCAAAATAGGGCTGTTTACGTGATCATTTTCATGCCTAAATAAGACCCAGAACGTAAAACAAGTATCTATCCCTGAAAGGGCATAAACAGAGCTTTCGAATGACACCATAACGATCCTTGTATGATGGATAGTTTTCTTGCAATAACCGTGCAACGCGAGTGCAAAAAGCATGTAATTCGGTACTTTCCCCATATAATTCAGTATGTAGCGAGTGAGAGAGGGAGGAGGGAGCTGAGATTCGTGTCAGTAGGTTCGCCGCAGTGGTCTGGAGCAGTCATACGCTCGCTAGTCTCCTGCCACCACTTGTCTCTCTCTCTCAGCAACATTACGTGCTGAAATTGCCACGCGACCTATGTCGAGCGCCGCCACATAGTCCAGCTTTATTAAAAACGACTTATGTGGTGAGCCGCTTTTTAAGGGTTAAAGATGAGAAAATCCCTGAGGATTGGTTCAAAAGTGTAATAGTAAATATATACAAAGAAAAAGGGGATGCACTAGATAGGGTAATTATAGGGGCCTGAAAATGCTTGACCAAATCATGCAGGTCTGTGAGAGAGTCTTTGAGGGTTTGATCAGGCAAAGCATCCATTGATGATATGCAGTTTGGTTTTATGCCAGGACTAATGCTATCTTCATAGTCAGGCAGATACAGGAAAAATACTTACTAATAGGTAGGTATCTTTACTTTGTGTTTGTAGACCTGGAGAAGGCCTTTGACAGGGTGCCTAGAGACGTTGTGCAGTGGGCTATGAGGAAACTTGGTGTGGAATAGTGGCTGGTGCGTGTGATAATGAAGATGTATGAGAATTCAGGAACTGCAGTGAGGGTGAAAGGTGTACTGAGTAAGGAGTTCACAGTCCGTGTAGGAGTTCATCAGGGTTCAGTGTTAAGCCCGCGCTCCTCTTTATTATGGTCCTGGAGGCACTGTCTAGAGTTTTTATATCCGGACTCTCATGGGAACTCTTTTATGCAGACGATTTAGTCCTAATAGCTGACAATGTGCAAGATGCTGAGGCAAAATTCAGAAGATGGAGAGAGGGCATGGTGAGCAAGGGTTTAAGAGTCAATATTAACAAAACCAAGGTTATGCATTGTAGATTGAGACGAGGCAATGTGGAAAAGAGCGGTGCATACCCATGTGCAGTGTGTGGAAAGGGTGTGGGCGCTAACTCGATTTAATGTAGCATCTGCCGATGCTGGGTGCACCATGGGAATAAGCGCTGTAGTAGAATAAAGGGACCCCTGCCGAAGGATAAGTCAGAAATAGAGACATTTGAGTGCGTAGTGTGCAAAGGCGAGCTTGTGTTAAATGATGATCCTGTGGCTGTGAATTTTGGAAATGAGTCATTGGAGCTAGTGGACAAGTTTTGTTACCTAGGAGATACCATATCTGCCGGTGGTGGGGCCGAGGCTGCCACTGTCGCTAGAATTAGATGTGGCTGGGGGAAGTTCAGAGAACTGCTGCCAATTCTGACCATGAAAAGTATGCCTCTTCCCCTGAAGGGAAAGGTGGAGCCTATGCCTCATGTGTTAGAAGTGAAATATGACGTATGCCTCAGAAACATGGGCCGTTAAAGTAGAGAAAGTCAACAGAATGGAACGTAATGAGATGAGAATGGTGAGATGGATATGTGGGGCCAGGCTACAGGATTGAATAACAAATGATGAGCTGAGGAGATGTTTAGGTTTAAAGAGTATTAGCGAGGAGATGCGTACAAGTAGACTGGGATGGTATGGACATGTGGAGAGAATGGATGAACGAAATTGGGTGAAAAGATGCAGGTCTGTGATTGTGGAGGGAGCTGCACCAAGGGGTGGACCGAGGAAGACCTGGGATCGGACTATACGTGCGCGATCTCAAATCCAAAAACTTGACAAGTGAAGCAGCCCTTAACAGGGTTGCCTGGAACGCCGCCATTGGGACAAGAGACTGAAACTGCACGTATGTGTGGAGCACTGTCTTAAAATGTTATGTATGTATGTTATGTATGTAGTTGGCCCAGCTGCCCTATGAGGAGAGATGTTGACGCCTCACTTCCAGACACTGCACGACCGAAGAATCAGGTGACATGATCGAGACATACAAGTTGCTTCACGAATTTGAGGACATCCCCTATTCTCGTTTCTTCCAGATGAACAGGAATGGATTGAGAGGGCTCTCTCTCAATCTGTTGAAACCAGACCACTGGAGGACAACACTAAAAGGCAACTGGTTCTCCATCAAAATTAATCAACCATTGGAATACACTCCTTGAGAGTGTAGTACCCACCCCAACAATAGCCACATTCAAAGCCCAGTACGATAGACACATTAAAACCATTTAAACATACTGGCTGACTGGTCTTAGAGGTGGGGGACACCACAAGAAGCCAGCTTCTTAATTCCCCACTACATATTCATAGATAAGCATTCATAGGAGGGGACATCATGTGAAGAGACTATTAGGAAAAAATACATTTTGCAACAGGATAATTATTAACCCTCCAGACCCGGCGCCCTTAGCTCGCGACTGTACTGTGGTACCGGGAGTTTTTACGATTTTTGGGCTATGTTCACTCACCTGTACCTCAATAAATAGGGCATGTATTGTTATGAATAAAAAACTAAAATGTTCCACAAATCTTTCTCTGCAGAATGCCGTTGAGTAGAGGTCTCTAGCCCCAGTGGTTGCATAATGGCAAGCGCGGGAAGTAGAGTGATTTTCGGCGGCAAATTCTTCCCGCGTTCGGATGCGTCGCCCCGGCCACGGCTACCACGCACCTAGCCACTCGTCGCGCCAGAGTGTTTACCTCCCATAGGCGATTTTAGTGTTTGATATTGACAATGTGATGTTTATTTGATATTTTTATAGTTATTTTGAGGCCAATTATATAAAGTATGTGTATTAGGGTATCACTGTCACTAATATTGCTCATTTTCACTCGATACCGTACGTTTTATTAGTAATTGAGGTAGGTTATTGTTATATTTGGCACTGATTATTCGTTATCACAGGTGTTTATTATACTTTGGCCATCATATATTAGGTCTTGTGTCACTTTCATTTAGTTATATGCTTTGTAAACATTTTATATACAATTTATTGTCTTTTTTCACTGATTTATATATTTCTATAGGTTCTAATCATATGAATGTCACTTATTATATACATATATGTGTCACTTTCATATACAGTATTATTATGGTGTTATTGTATTCGTATACATTTTCTCATAATACATGACTTTTGTATTACAATAAATGGTTTTACTTCCACTTTTTGCCTATATATATACTGTACGTATTGTCACTGTCTTTGGCACTTTCACTATGATTAGAACTCCTGCTTGGAGTGGTAATCAAAGAAGCACCCTTCAGCACAGAGTGCCACCTTGGACTCCACACACTCCATGGTGCACTTTTTCTCTGACCTCGCCCTCAGCCTGGTGTTGTAGCAGACATGGCACCACTTCTGCTGCTTTCTTCCTGCTGCTGTCAGAGGCAGGGAAATGAGCCTGTGCATATTCATGTAATATGCACTGTGCAAGCGGTCAGTAGCGGCGGGCCCAGCATGTGGCACTGCCCTCTGTGGCGTACCATACTTCTCCAGGAGCTCCTTCAACACCTGCTTTTGGAACCTCCGCAGGCTATTGAACTTCCTGGGTGTGTTCTCATTCCGAAGCTTGTAGATTTTGTAAGCGTTCAGAATGGACATGTCCACCATGTGCACAAAGAACTTTTTGTACCATCTGCACGAGGTACGCAGACAGTCAATGAAGCCTATCTGCATGTCGGACTTGTCCACCAGCCTCATGTTGATGTTGTAGTCCATGACAGCATCGGGCTTGGTCACCCTGGCCTGGGTTCGGCGATCCACCTTGCCAGTCTCCACCATTTTTCCCTTGTGGGCGGTGGTCAGGAGGTTGACCTTCCGCTGGTCGTGCCAGTGGATAGCCAGAATGGGCCCCGACTTCTTCCAGAACACATCGCCTTTCTTGGTCTTTGGAGGGAAAGGTGGCATGCCCTTCCTTCTCCCTCGTACTGTGCCTACAGTCCCCGTCTTGCGCTCATGGAGGTACTTTGAGAGAATATGGGACGTGTAGTAGTTGTCCGTGTAGAGGACGTGATTCTTATGGAAATAGCGGTCCATCATGGCTTGCACCACTGCTCCGCCAAAGCCAATGAGGGGGTCCACAAGCACGTCCCCTTCCTTCCCGCTGTAGACCAGGAAGTCAAGGACATAGCCAGTTCGGCAGTCGCACAGCACAAAAATGTTTATGCCAAAGCGATGTCTCTTTGAGGGGATGTACTGCCGGAAGCTGAGCTTTCCCCGGAACAGCACAAGAGACTCGTCAATGACGACCGTGCAGAAGGGCTTGAAGTAGGAGGAGAAGCGGTGTCGCATCATCTCGTACAACGTCCTAATCTTCCACAGCTTGTCTGGGCAGTGGACGTCAGTGTTGGTGACAAGATGGAGCGCTGCGAGGATGTCAAGGTACCGGTCGCGAGACATATATTTCCTGAAGGCAGGGGTGGATATGAGATCATTGGTGATCCAATAGTCAGGCAACCTATGCTTCTTGACACGAGGCATTAGCATGGTGAGTGCCAGGAACTCGTCCATGACCTCGTGATGAGTCACTTTGGTCCACTGCCTCATGTGGCCCTTGGTCACCTTGTCAAACATGTGGACCTGGAATTGGTGCTGCTTGTTGGTCTCCTTGATGACAAATCCGGTAACCTCCTCATCAAAAAAGGCCTCAAAAAGCTCATGTGGTGGAGCATTGGGGCCTGCAGGAAAATTTGGGATAATTCCTGAACCCTCCTGTACCTCATCAAAAGCTGGCACATCAGGGATGTAATCTTCCCCGTCAGCCAGGTCTTGCCACTGGAAAATGTAGAATGGGTCTTGGCGACGCCCACGAGGAGCTCCAGGTGGTGGCCCAGCCCGCCCACGGCCAACTTGGGAGGCGCGCGCCCTAGGGCGGCCAGGGCGGGCCAAAGCACGACGCTCCCAGGCGGAGCGGATGAGTTGAGGGTCGTCCATGTCCATGTAGTTGTCGTCGTCAGAGAGGTCATCTTGCCCTGATGGTGGACCCATATAGTCATGGCCAGAGTCATCTGTGAGGTGCCCTTCATCGTCAGTGTCCCCCACATAAATTGGCGGGGAAGGAGTGATGCGTGGGCGGCGTGCGGGGGGGGGGGCGAGGTGGGGAAGGAGTGGCAGGTGAGGCTATGTCCCCCCGAGGTTGTGGGCTCCTTTGCCTGCGACGAGTGGCAGGAAGCAATGTTCCACTGTCACTAGGCCCAGGTATTGGTGATGCGAGCTCAAAAAATTCGTCAGGAACACATGTTGACGGCTGGAAAGGTGGGGAGGACCGTGGGGAAAGTTGCGGGGGCGTGTGGCTGGGGCCGGCAGGGGTGGACGCCGCGGGAGCCTCGAACAAAGCCCGCCTAGTTTTCTGTCCCTATTTCACATATTTCCTGCCTTTCCCCTTTTCGGCAGCAGTATGTCTCCTGTCGGGGGACCTAGGAGGCAAATAGGCCGAAAGTGGGGGGTCCTCAACCCTTGGCAGTGGTGGGGAAAAATGCGGGGCACCCGGGTCATCTTGGGTGCCCTTGGGAAATAAGGGAGACAATGGCGGGCGAGATATGTCACCACGCTCACCCTCACTCACAGCCTCATCCTCACCAAGTCTTTTGGCTTCTTCCCTGGCTGCCGCGGCCGCCTTTTCAAGTACCTACTTCTTACAAAAGCGTAGCTTGAAAGGCGATTTAGCTGGCGAAGGGCTTGGAGTCGTGTCACTCAACTGAAACTTGGAGAGTGACCTTGAACTCTCCCACTCACTCACTTTCCCCCCTTCACTTTCTTCACCTAAAACAGCTTCCGCGAAAGCTGCTACATCACCTTCATCACTCTCATGCTCACTCGCAAATCCCCTAAATTGAGTGCCATATTGTCACTGTCATCGCCATAATCACTTGACTTATAATTAGACAATTTATCACTGTCTTCATCATCAACATTATGTTCTCCTTCAGCACGCTCATAAAGTCTCAAAGTCTCAAAGTCTCCTCAATTCCTCCGGGAGATAACACATTTAGGCGGTGTCGTCTGCGTAAGACGCGACGAGCTTGGGCGGGCGTCGTAAGGAGCACGGTATCGGACACAACGGAATCACTGTTTGGCATACTATCCATGATGGCGTCGGGGTAGAGACTGTTGTCGTGGCATAGTTCACGTGTGGTGGCGCTGTCTACCACCCACAACAACAAAAATTTACGCGCGCCATTCGAAAGCATTTACGCAAGCACCCGGAGCCTCGGAGCCCGTCCGGGTTGCGCGGGGGGTGTTTGTTATGGGTTTCTCAGAGGCCAACCGGGTCTGAGGGGTTAATTGGAAGAGTCTCCTAGTCTTAGTTGTAAATTTGAGTCCGTAAAGAAGTCTAAGGAAAGGTTGGATAGAGCACGGAGAAGAAATTAAAAACAATATTAATATAAACAAAAATACAGAACTGCTTTGATCACCAAAACAATCAATCAACTGTAAACAACAGTAATGAGAGCGATTTAGAGCTGGAGCCCAGAACAGGTGCTTGGAATGCTGCCATAGGGCATGAAACTGAATCTGTGATCTCAAAGGTGTATAGCCTATATATAGTATACAGGGGTAATAGAACACAGAGCGAATAAGACTACTATTATTCCCCCAAGAGCCAAGAATTAGTGTGAGTGAAATATTTGCCATGTAATACCAGGCTAGAATATCAGTGAACTATACTACTGTAGGCTATATAGAATGTACTTGATATGACTAGGATTTAAAATCTCACCAACACAGAGTACATTAACCCTTAACTAGCGGCGCGCAACATAAGTCGAGTATAATAAATTTGGACTATCTGGCGGCGCGCGACATAGGTCGTGTGGCAATTTCAGCACGTAATGTTGCTGAGAGAGAGAGATAAGTGGTGGCAGGAGAGTAGCGAGCGTATGACTGCTCCAGACCACCGTGGCGAACTTACTGACACGAATCCCACCTCCTCCCTCCCTCTCTCACTCGCTACATACTGAATTGTATGGGGAAGTACCGAATTACATGCTTTTTGCACTCGTGTTGCGCGGTTGTTGCAAGAAAACTAGCCGTCATAAAAGGATCGTTGTGGTGTCATTGGAAAGCTCTGTTTATGCCCTTTCAGGGATAGATACTTGTTTTACGCTCTGGGTCTTGTTTAGGCATGAAAATGATCACGTAAACAGCCCTATTTTGGCTAAAAACACCCCGCTGGGCGGTATATATAAATAGACCGCCTAGCCCGCTAATAAGGTGTTAAAGTTACAAATGATATAGAATTAAAAGCAAAATTAAAATAATATCGAGAATAAAATTATTAAAATCACTTGAAGTGTGAACAAAAAATGAAAGAATAGAGATGTTACTTTCGCAAAGAATATGTGGCCAACTATATGCGGTCAATATTAAGGAGACGGACCATAGCTGGGATCTCATTTCTAATGGTAGTTTTGGGTTCCTATCATTTTATGATTCATTGCTATATAATTTTTTAACCTAACCTAAATGTATTTGGGGGCTATTAGGTTAGGTTAGGTTAATGCTAAAAAAAAAAAAAAAAGCCAAAAAAAAAAATAATTCCGGTGGATAAAAATTATATAGCAATGATAGGAACCCAAAACTACCATTAGAAATGAGATCCCAGCTGTGGTCCGTCTCCTTAATATTGACCCTTATGCAGATCTGGCAACATGAAAGATGAATAAGGAGCTAGCCTAACTTGATGTAGGTATGGTAATGTGAAATATGAATAAGGAGCTTACTTGATACAGATGTGACACTTGAAAGATGAATAAGGAGCTAACTTGATGTAAATGGCAATTGAAATATGAATAAGGAGCTAACTTGATGCAGATTTTGGTTAATATACAGGAGACGCAACAATGTGTTTTTCAGGTATTTTTTTTGGTATTTTGATTTTGTTTTTGGTGTTTTAGTCGTATCTAGTGATGACATTGAATGGGAATTAAGCATTTACCCATTATCCATCAATCTAAAGACACGCCCCCCGATAGTGGGGAGGGCTATGAAGATCAGGGAAATTGAGGGGTAAAAAGCGTATAGAACACGATAATACACATTTGTAACCCAAATTTGGCTCGGGTTTGTTCAATTTCCAGACCCATAAAACCCGATTTTTTGAAAACCCGAGCCAAGTTTTGACGAAACTTGGCTCGGATTTAACAAATGTAAAAATGAAAAAAATACAGTAACCTTGGTAAATTATTGGCTCGGGTTTTGTCAATTTCCAGACCCATAAAACCCGACTTTTTGAAAACCCGAGCCAAGTTTTGACGAAACTTGGCTCGGATTTAACTAATTTAAAAATGAAAATAACACAGTAACCTTATTAACATGTTGGCTCGGGTTTTGTAAATTTCCATACCCATATAACCCGACATTTAGAAAACACGAGCCAAGTTTTGACGAAACTTGGCTCGGATTTTACTAATGTTCATGTTAAAATTACACAGTAACCCTAATAAAATCTTTGTTTAGGTTTTCATAAGGTTAACATTAGCCTAACCTAACGAAGTAAAAATGGGGTTAACATTAGCCTAACCTAACAACCTTACCTAACCTAACCTAGTAAGAATGGGGTTAACATTAGCCTAACCTAACAACCTTACCTAACCTAACCTAGTAAGAATGGGGTTAACATTAGCCTAACCTAACAACCTTACCTAACCTAACCTAGTAAGAATGGGGTTAACATTAGCCTAACCTAACAACCTTACCTAACCTAACCTAGTAAGAATGGGGTTAACATTAGCCTAACCTAACAACCTTACCTAACCTAACCTAGTAAGAATGGGGTTAACATTAGCCTAACCTAACAACCTTACCTAACCTAACCTAACCTAGTAAGAATGGGGTTAACATTAGCCTAACCTAACAACCTTACCTAACCTAACCTAGTAAGAATGGGGTTAACATTAGCCTAACCTAACAACCTTACCTAACCTAACCTAGTAAGAATGGGGTTAACATTAGCCTAACCTAACAACCTTACCTAACCTAACCTAGTAAGAATGGGGTTAACATTAGCCTAACCTAACAACCTTACCTAACCTAACCTAGTAAGAATGGGGTTAACATTAGCCTAACCTAACAGGCTAACAACCTTACCTAACCTAACCTAGTAAGAATGGGGTTAACATTAGCCTAACCTAACAACCTTACCTAACCTAACCTAGTAAGAATGGGGTTAACATTAGCCTAACCTAACAACCTTACCTAACCTAGTAAGAATGGGGTTAACATTAGCCTAACCTAACAACCTTACCTAACCTAACCTAGTAAGAATGGGGTTAACATTAGCCTAACCTAACAACCTTACCTAACCTAACCTAGTAAGAATGGGGTTAACATTAGCCTAACCTAACAACCTTACCTAACCTAACCTAGTAAGAATGGGGTTAACATTAGCCTAACCTAACAACCTTACCTAACCTAGTAAGAATGGGGTTAACATTAGCCTAACCTAACAACCTTACCTAACCTAACCTAGTAAGAATGGGGTTAACATTAGCCTAACCTAACAACCTTACCTAACCTAACCTAGTAAGAATGGGGTTAACATTAGCCTAACCTAACAACCTTACCTAACCTAACCTAGTAAGAATGGGGTTAACATTAGCCTAACCTAACAACCTTACCTAACCTAACCTAGTAAGAATGGGGTTAACATTAGCCTAACCTAACAACCTTACCTAACCTAACCTAGTAAGAATGGGGTTAACATTAGCCTAACCTAACAACCTTACCTAACCTACCGGTAACCTAGTAAGAATGGGGTTAACATTAGCCTAACCTTACAACCTTACCTAACCTAGTATTATTGGTGGGGGCTGCCGCCCCCACACCTCCGCTGGTTGGGTACTGGCTGAAAAACTTATTGTTTTACAGTAGGCCTATGTATTTTATTTTATTTTTGTTCTCCCTTATAATACATTTCAGCTCTTAATGATATATATAGCAATGATGTATAGCCTATGCTCTACCGGACCTATTAGGCCTAAAAAGATCGATGGGCTAACTGTCGGTCCAAAACATCAGTATGGTAACCAACTAGCCCTTGCATGCCAGTTTAATCCTATGCGAAAAAATCTTTTACTTTGTTACTTTGCGATAACCCATTAAGATTCCCTAGCTAGCTGTGGTCCGGCTCCTTTATGTTGTCCCAACCAACCAACTAACCTTAATGAACAGAGGAGGTACTGGGCTGCCTGGCTGGCCCTTGACCACTCATCTTGGTCAACAGCTGGTGGATTTTTGTTTCGAATTTTTCCATGTAAAACAAGTGTATGTGCATTTCAAAACCAGCTGTCCTCGCCAGCTGTATTTGGAACACTGGTTATTGCACTTTGGACAGTTTACACTTATTGGAAGGCGAAAAGGTCTTAAGCAGCCTCAGTGTTTTTAAAGACGGTGGAAAAAGCTTTGATCGGCTCACACCCTCTACACAAGCTGGCCAGAGTCAAACTGACAGCTTATATCCTGGGCCACCTGTTTTCCAAATCATGGCATCACCTGATTGGTCGATAGACATCACGTGTCAGTGAACTCGAGTACTCTTGGCATGAATTAGGTAGGGTGATTACTTTGGCTATGACGCCACCAGTATAGTTCATTGCATTCGCCACCAGATGTCTCAGTTGTTGACTGACAGTCACGAAAAAGAAGTCTCCCAGATGAAGACGAAAAAGAAGAAGTGTAAACAAACCCTTAAAACGTAAATATCCATATAATATGTATTATGTTAGTTTCCCGGGAATGACACCTACATCAACAATTTGGAGAAAAATCGCTTAATCACATGCTATTGAGCTTAATTTTTTACCAATATTGTAGCGCCTCCTGTATATTGACCCAGATTTTTCACATTGAAACATTCCTTATTCTATGAATTTCCCCTTCTATTCTTATTCTGTCCCATCTAAACGCCTGTGCAGTAATCTGGAGACAACCCTCCAAGCAAACTGCACATTAAACAATAAGAAGAAGAAGGCTATCCTAAATTCCTAATCATCCCATCCGAGTGGTCTCATTCAGAGTTCATAATTAGGCTAGCCTACACTTTCTGATTTCAACCAAATAAAGCAGTCTCCTACTTCCTAGTTCCGGTAAGTAAGAGTTGTGTTAGCGGGCGTAGTGTCCGCTTTGTTTAGCCTACATAGCCTAGCCTAATTGATATTCAATGACACTAGGTTACATCGGTGCTATTAGGTTAGAGACAATGGTAATTATAGGGAATAGCCTAGGCTCGGGCGTAGCTTTTGTTGTGTGGCCAGTGGAAGCGAGGTAGGGCTGTAGCAGGTGGTCGTCCCACCTGAGGTGCCCTTAAAGTGAACAAGAACAAGAACAAGGATGTCCGCTTTGTTTAGCCAGGTTTTAGCCTACATAGCCTGATTGATATTATTCTTATTCAATGACACTAGGTTACATCGGCGCTTGTAGGCCTAGGTTAGAAACAATGGTAATTATAGGGAATAGGCTAGGCTCGCACTCTTATTTTTCAAGTTTTTCCTCCAGATATTGAGAATTGAGTGTTTTCATAGCAGGGTGTCAAACAACGCTGTTTTTTTGAGTGATAACGCAAATGAACTTTTTGTATAATGATAACAGAAACTCCCCCCCCCCCCTTTTTTTTAAGAAACAAAAAATGTAAATTGACATAATTTTGGTCTCCATATTTTCCATCTAGGCTAGATTGCTTTTAGATTGCAGGAAATACTGTTTTAGACACCTAAATTCTCACAAAAATCACGGGGGGGCATGCCCCCGGACCCCCCTAGAGCTCGCGCCTTCGCCGCTCCGTCGCGCTATAATGATAACAAAATAATAAACCATAATGATAACACAATTCATATTTTGTGGATTGACACCCTGTTTCATAGTTAAGAAAATTCGATGAAGTCTACGGTGTTTACTCTGCAATGTTCAGCTTTGATTGTACTGTACATTGATAACGGGAAAGTACCGTATTGACAACCTTGTTACGAAAATTAAATTTTAGTAGCATACTTTTATATTAGCCTAGGTTTTTCCGAGGGTTTAACACATTTTCATATGATCTTTAGAGCTGTCGATAACTGGAAGTACCTTATTGACAACCTTGTTACGAAAAATAAATGTTAGTAGCCTACCATACTTTTTTATTAGGTTTTGCCGAGGGTTAAAACAAATTTTCTTATGATCTTTAGAGCATAGGCCTATACATTCAATATTTATCTTCAAATATATCAATAAAATTTGTGGTATTAAAATAACATTGAACCAAATTTTTTGTATAATGATAACAGAAACTCCCCTAGGCCTAGCCTAACTTTTTTTTTTGGGGGGGGCGGGGGGGGTTTGTAGCCTAGGCCTAGGCCTATTAATGTTACAGAAAACAACTTCACAAGAATTTGGAGTGCCTAATTGCCAAAGTGATTGGGGTTGAGGGACCCCCCCCCCCCGATTTTGTTTTGGACTTGTCACTTTTGGAATTAAGGGTGTCCACAGTCCACTCGGACCACACTGTCTACAGTATTGCTTCTAAGTTCTAGCCTATATATTATATAATACACCATAGAATAAGTTTTTAATAACTAGGCTAGAAAAAAAGGTCATCTTATAAATAATTACCTTATTTGAGCATTGAGGACCTTCGCCGTTCCCGGGTTAAGAGGTGGGGGCTCTGAGAGTCTGAGCCTACCAGAACCAGAATTACCAGATTCCCAGAAATAATAGAAAATATCAGTAACACTAAAACACTGACATTCAGACATTACAAATTTTTACAATTTACACAGTCCATTAGGGCTATCAAATTAACAATTAAACAATGGGGTCGACTTCTGGAATCTCAATCTGGTCATCGTGCCCGCCCTGATAAATTTAACACTATATTTTCAGGTCAGCATACACACGAATATCACTTATCACTAGTCAGGCAATAGTCTCCAATATCTAGGTGATTTCGGCCTTATATCTATGTAAACACTACTAAAGTCTATGACAGTTTAAAGCACACACAAATGCTATTGCAACTACTGTCTACACGAACGTTCAGCAATATGGCGGGACTGGGGAAGAACCGAATATTATTGGAACTGGAATAAACTGATAACTGATAACTTATAAGTATCATTTCACGCAAACCTCCCTCCCAGTCTCTGATAGCCTTCAGTTTTAAGGCTATAAATCCTTAGATTATAGAGCACAGTAACGTGTGTATACATGAATGATGTCTATAGGCCTTACAGATTCTGTGTGTGATATAATTATTGATACACAACCCTTATCAAAACTTATATGACGGTATGGGTGATGCGTGCTTTTTTTGCGTGCTATCCCAAGTAGGGTCCATTTTTTGTTTGTTTACATTCGTCAACATTATTCTGGGGACAATAATATGAGGCGAATTTCATTTAATATTTCATCAATATTTACCATTTTAAAATAATTATATATTAATAGAAGCTATTTAGAGAAACTTTACATGCATTCTTACAATCTATTGTATATTATATGGCACTATACATTATTTTTACAAGAGAACAAGTTTTGGTGTAGAATATTATCCTTCATCAGTCAGCCATATTGGTTTATACAAGGCGCCAATTTTAAATAACCATATATAAAGGTGTAGGGGGCAAAGATTTACCCAACAACTATTCGAAGCTTGACGTAAACTATTTGAAATTGACAAATATATCGGAATGAATAGGAAACTATCCCCTTGTGTAAAAAATGAACACTGAATGAGGAAATTGACCACTTGCAAGATTCGTTCTATAAAGAAGTTAGTCTGGAACCCAGATCCAAAAATAAATTGTAGGCCTACAATTATAACCCAGGAACTACTACAAGGCTGATTATGACCGAATCATCTCAAAGTGTTCCTTAATATCACAGTCACACTCTCCAGCACTTCAACACCACAATGCTCTCCTACTTCTTGATTTGTCTGTCTATCTCCCCAGGTAACTCCACACGGTACTGCCTTAAAATACTTAAATGAGCTAACAGTCTCCATAATCCGACCATCAACCTAACCTCACATTCTGTGACTGCACTACAAGTTGTTTGCTGACGACCTCAAACTCTACATCCAGCATCCATGTAAGTCACCACAATCAAGCTCTCAAGATCTCCAATAAAATATCAACATTTTAGCATCTACATCAGACCCTTGCTTGACTTTGCTTCTCCTGTTTGGAATACTGGTTTTCAAGCCTTCAAGGCGATCTTAATCTTCTAGAGTCTGTTCAACGTCGGTGGACGAAACAAGTAACCAACCACTCAAGTCTCACTTATCATGACCGTCTCTCTACCTTAAACCTGTTTTCAATTAAAGGCAGATTGTAGAGGACCGACCTTATTCAGTGTTACAAAATATTCCATAATCTCTCGCCCATTAAACACCATGACCTGTTCACAATGTCACCCCACCAAGGAGTAAGAGGTCATAAATACAAGATCTTTGTTCCCCACATAGAAACCGAAGCAAGAGAAAGGTTTTTCTCCTGTCGTCGTTGTTGTTGTTGTTGTTGTTCCCCAAGCTGCCTGGCCGAACAGCCCCAAGGCCCCGAGCAAGGCCAAGGCCATAACCGAGCGCCTCCACAGATCCCTCCCTGCCGACCACAATAAAGCCTGGGTGACCGAAGCCACTCCATGGCGGGGAGCTGAGGAGGGTGCGGAAACGCCCGGGAAATCAAAGCCCCACCCAGGGCCCTGTGCCCCTCAGCAATTATGAAGAGAAAGTCGAGGGGCAAAGGAAAAATGTGACGCTTTGGCTTCCAATCTTGGTAGATTGGGAGGTCAATCCACGGAAGAGACGCCGTCACTTGAGATCTAGAAAATATATAAGTACTGTAAAAGGAACAGTCGGAGTAAGCTATGGGTATGGCAGAGATCGCTCAATTCTCACTCTGATAGACCAGCCCATCACCACTCCTGTTGTATAATCCACCAGCTGAAATAGTTGATTCCCCCTCCCTTGCTCAATTCAAATCTAAGTTGACCCAACACCTCCACAACTCATAAAATCCCCTTTCCCATTTTTAAGCAACATCTCAACCCCTGATACCCCATCATATTATTGGTCCGACACACACTACCAGTCACCCCATTGTCAAGCATCTCCAGTACATCAAATGTTGCATCTGAAAACTTAACACACCTGCCCTACGAGGAGAGATGTCAGCGACCGGGACTGCAGACACTCAGTGACCGGAGAAAAAGAGGTGATATGATCGAAACCTACAAGCTAATGCATGGCTTCGACGACATCCCTTACGCCAGATTCTTTTGCCTCAACACAAACAATCTGAGAGGACATTCACTGAAACTAGCGAAACCGGACCACTGGAGAACAAAACTCAAAAGGGACCTGGTTTGTGATCCGGGTGATCGATGACTGAAACTCACTCCCAGACGGGATAGTAACTGCGCCCACGATAGCCACATTCAAATCACGGTACGACAGACACACAGGTATAGAGAACATTTAGGCTGACACGTCTTAAGAGGTGGGGACCACACAAGAAACCAATTCTTATATCCCCACTACCAATTCATAGGTAAGCACTGGTGTGTCATGCTATCTCCTGGGCTGCCTAATCCTTGGCCTGTCATGCGCTACCGATTGGCGGCCCTACCAGGTGAGCAACCCTGTTTTAAAGGCCAAAACATTACTGTTTAGGATTCAAACCTACTCACTCAGGTATGTTTGTGAAAGTTGGGCACCATATTTACTCGACCATGAGCTGATACAAGGGAACCAACCTTAGTTCATATTTGGAGAACCAGGTTATAGTGTTGCGGAGGTTTATGCCTTCATACACATGGCGAGTTTACTTGACTTCAACAATGACTATTTTACACATTCCCCCCTAACCCGGGCCCTGCCAACTTGGCTAAGTGATACAATTTTAATCGTCCTGGTACTAATATGGAACCTCTCTGATGACAAATCTAATGCTACTGTCGCTCATGGTCGAGTGAATACGGTGCCCAACTCTCACAAACATACCTGAGTGAGTGGGTTCGAATCCTGGTCAGGATACCTCTCTCCCAAGTTACCAACCTCAGCCTGTCAAACATTACATAACCTTACTCTTCCGCACATTAATTGCAATATATGTTATGGTAAGTATTATACCTTCGATGACCGAGGTATATAAGTCCAAAAATTGTGTGACACATAGAATGAAATGGCATCTCTCTCACAGATACTCATAGATGATGTTTATACTTCGATGCCAATAAAAATAACAATAATAATAATATTAATAATAATATAGATTTAATGTTTGGTCTTGTCACTTCTTGAATAGGTAGTAGTCATTCATGACTGTCTAACTTATGGAATACAGTTATACAGTACACTAATTCCGAAGGGAAATTAATTGAAATCTAGAAGAGAGAATTCATGCTGTTTGTGATTATGAAATGGCCAAGATTATTCCAGGAAGAACGCTGGAGAGGAAGGTTTTTCATCGCAACGAATATCCAGGCTCCAGCATCAGTAAGGTGGAGAATCGGTAAGAAATAAGCCTACAGTTAAAGTATCCTTCTCCTACCTGCATATATTATCCACCCATCCACAATGAAAATTAAAAGAACATTAGGCTTCTTTAACTATTGGAACTTGTTCAACTATTTCGATTTAGGGAATGTTTGACCTTATAGTTTCTGCATGAGAGGCTGCAATTTTGAAATATATAAAATCCCTAGTACTGTAGGCTACTTACCAAATTTAATTGACTATTATAAATGCATAATAGAAATTGCTGTACTAATTCGTATCTCCATCTCATTTTCATTTGGGCAACTTTCCAGTCAAACAGTAGGCTGGATAGGCTTTCCCTAATGATAGGTCTTGTATTAAATTAGGCCTACTATCTTAATACACTTTTATATATGGTTATTTAAAATTGGCGCCTTGTATAAGCAGCCAATGGCAGATTAAAAAGAAGGCCAATATTCTTTCCCGAAATATCAACGCTTGTAAAAATAATGTATGTGTCATATAATAATGTAAGAATGCATTACAAGTTTCTCTAAATAGCTTTTATTAATATATAATTATTTTAAAATGGTAAACATTGACATATTAAATGAATTTCGCCTCAAATAAATGGCATCTATATAATGTTGACTGATGTAAACAAACAACATGTCCTGGAATATCGAGAAGCACGTACAGAAATATCGCATCACCCATACCGTCATATAAATTTTAATAGGGGTTTTGTATCAAAAATAATATGAAACACAGAAGCTGTAAGGTTTATAGACATCATTCATGCATACAAACGTTAATGTGATCTATAAACTAAGGATTTATTGCCTTAAAACTGAAGGCTATCAGAGACTCAAGTGCGATGTTTGCGTGAAATGATAAGTTATAAGTATCATTTATCATTTCATTCTAGTCCAGTTCCAACAATATTCTCTGACCCCAGTCCCGCCATATTGCTGAACAGTTCGTGTAGACAGTAATTGTAATAGCATTTGTGTGTGCTTTAAACTGTCATAGACTTTAGTAGTGTTTACATAGCCTAGGCCTATATAAGGCCGAAATCACCTAGATATTGGAGACTATTGCCTGACTAGTGATAGCCTATTCGTGTGTATGCTGAAAATAGTGTTACATCAGTGCGGGCACAGTGACCAGATTCCAGAAGACCCCCATTGTTTCAGATCTGTGTTTTAGTGTTACTGTGCGTTACTGAGAATTTCTCATTATTTCTGGGAATCTGGTTCTGGTAGGCTAAGACTCAGAGCCCCCACCTCTTAACCTGGGAACGGCGAAGGTCCTCAATTAATTATTAAGGTAATTATTTATAAGATGACCTTTTTTTCTAGTTATTAAAAACGTACTCTATGGTGTATTATATGATATATAGAAGCAATAGAACTGTAACACTGTTAAAATGACCTGGGATGTGTATATTAAACTTAGCCTAGACCAACATTCCTGTTTTTTTTTTTTTTTTTTTGTAAGGCTAGGCTAGGCAGCTAGGCTAACCTAGCCTAGGCTACTCTTGAGATATACAGTACAAGATATATAGATTGCAGGATATGCTGTTTTAGATACCTCAATTCTCAAAAAAAATCCTGGGGGGCATGCCCCCTGACCTCTTTAAAGCACGCGCCTTCGGCACTCGCCGCTCCGTTGCGCTATAAATATATATATATACAGGATAAATGTTTACCTATGGTCCCGTTAAAATATCCTCAAGTAACCTATTAAAAACTGTTCAGGGGACTGGTTACAACTTGTAGGATGTTTAATTGAATGTCGGAAACCAGTACCGGTATTTACTGAGAAATAACGTCTTAAAATGCGCTATCATGCTATGGGTCACCCAGGGTCCCTGCCCTCTCTTTCCCAGGTAATGTTAAGTTATTACATAACTTATTATACTGGTATATTATATTATATTAGGGTTAGGTTAGGTTAGGTTAGGACTTAACCCGAGATGGGAATAGACTACCCAGGTATTTTTTACTCGGCCCAGGGAAAATAATAGACAAACAAATGTTCTAATCAAAGTTTATTCTTGAAACTTGGTACCGGTATGTATTTTAACCAGGCGCTCAGTTATGGCCTTGGCCTTGCTCGGGGCCTTGGGGCTGTTCGGCCAGGCAGCTTGGGGAACAACAACAACAACAACAACAACCAGTACTCTATAGGCCTAGTAACTCATGTATCATATGAAAGGATATAAATTAAGTACCGGTATGTAATAGTTCTTGGAATGCAACAACAAATATACATGAAATCTTTATTGGACAAAAGTTACAAAACTAAAACAGGGACTGCTAAGAATAATTTAAAAACCTGTTTTCAATGCCTATATTAGTGGACCTGAAGTGAATCTCTTTGAGACTGAAGTACAGGCAGCCAGCTCCCCTAGTATCCTGATTAAACACCAGTAAACATACATAACATCCCTTTTACTTACAATATTATTAATTCCTTTTAATACATTTTGAGCATGTAGCCTATTGTGCGTATATTTACCTTCACATCTCAAAATTTCTCCGGCGACCTGGGGGCTATGCCCCCCGGACCCCCTGTTATGTAGCGGCCACACCAAGTTGATCCTTGTAAGCTTAGAAAAATGATCCAGAACTTGATATTTTCTGTTTTGGCACCCTGATTGTATAGGTGGACAGTGGAAGAAATTAAGCCTAGGCTAGTGGCTAGCCAAGTAAGTGTTATTTAGGCCTAGCCTTGGAGGTTAGATTACAGATATGACGATGCCTAGCCTACTTGTGGTAATAGGCCTAGGCTAGCCTAGGCTATAGGTATAACCTAATATATTTTTATCGTAAATTTTGTTTCGTAACCTACCGGTACCTTTGGATTTTAGTCTAGGCTAGCCTAACCTAGGCTATAGCCTATGCCAAGCCTAGGCCTATTTAACCTAACATTCCTGTTACCTGTATTTTTTTCTTTTAAAGACTAGGCTACATAGCCTAGGCCTAAGAAGATAAGAAAATGGGAGTCTGCAAAAAGCCGATCGGCCCATACAAGGCAGATCCCTGTCACACCCAACCCCAATTACAAGGCCCAATTATAGACCCATCTCACTAATACCTTGAGTACTGACCCCACCAAAACGGTCAGCTTAGGCTAACCGAGGTCCTAGCCAAAGCCTACTCTTAAGTTTTGGAATAGGCTTAGCCTAGTGCTGCCTAGGCCAAGCCTAATTAAAAAAAAAAAAATAGGCCTAAATTGTCACAATTTTGGTCTCCATATTTTCCATCTTGATTGCTTTTAGATTGCAGGAAATGCTGTTTTAGACACCTCAATTCTCAAAAAAAATCCTGGGGGGCATGCCCCCTGACCTCTTTAAAGCTCGCGCCTTCGGCGCTCGCCGCTCCATTGCGCTATATATATATATATACAGTAGCCTATGGCCTAATTAATAAAAAAAAAAAAAAAAAAGTAAATTGACACAATTTTGGTCTCCATATTTTCCATCTTGATTGCTTTTAGATTGCAGGAAATGCTGTTTTAGACACCTAAATTCTCAAAAAAAAATCCGGGGTAGCATACCCCCGGACCCACCTATAGCTCGCGCCTTTGGCGCGAGCTGCTCCGTCGCGCTTTTTTTTTTTTTTTTTTTTTTTTTTTTTTTTTTTTTCTCTATAGTCCAACTACTCCCTCTCGGGCAGGCTAATAGCCGTTACACTCTACCGCTGAACACGGGGTGAGGCCCGTGAGGTCTTGCTCCAATCTAGGGAGTGAGACATGCGAAGCTTCACGGCTCGAAGCAACTCCATCTCTGAAGCCGCCTTGCCTCCGCGCTTCACAGTCTAATTAAAAAAAACAAAAAAAAAACAAAAAAAGTAAATTGACACAATTTTGGTCTCCATTTTTTCCATCTTGTTTGATTTTAGATTGCAGGAAATGCTGTTTTAGACACCTAAATTCTCACATTTTTTCGGGGGGGCATGCCCCCGGACCCCCCTAGAGCACGCGCCTTCGGCGCTCGCCTCTCTGTCGTTCGCGCTATAATGATAACGAAATAATAAACCATAATTATAACACAATTCATATTTTGTGGATTGACACCCTGTTCATAGCGCACTGAAGTTGGTTACTTAGGCCTATTTACTTTTTACTGGTTCCTTTTTGGTTTTTATATCAAGTAATAAGTAAATAGTTTTAGTTACATTTTACATATACAAATCAAATACGTAAAAATATGTAGAATAATTAATACTGTATATATATAGTTTTAGTTACATTTTACGTATTCACCCTTCTTGGACCTTTATATCAATAAGTAATAAATATATAGTTTTAGTTACATTTTACGTATTTACCCTTCTTGGACCTTTATATCAATAAGTAATAAATATATAGTTTTAGTTACATTTTACGTATTCACCCTTCTTGGACCTTTATATCAATAAGTAATAAATATATAGTTTTAGTTACATTTTACGTATTCACCCTTCTTGGACCTTTATATCAATAAGTAATAAATATATAGTTTTAGTTACATTTTACGTATTCACCCTTCTTGGACCTTTATATCAATAAGTAATAAGTAATTAGTTTTAGTTACATTTTACGTATTCAAGAAACAGATCCAATACGTAAAAACAGACAGATTTTACCGGGTCAGGATAGGGCCTACAACTCCAATACGTAAAATCAGCTAGAATAAGTAATAAGTAAATAGTTTTAGTTACATTTTATGTATTCAAGATACAAATCCAATACGTAAAAACAGCTATAATAAGTAATAAGTAACTACTGTAGTTTTAGTTACATTTTACGTATTCAAGATACAAATCCAATACGTAAAAACAGATAGAAAAAAAACAAATCAAAGTTTTAGTTAAATTTTACGTATTCGAGATACAAATCCAATACGGAAAAACAGCTCGAAAAAAAGCTAGAAAAAGTAATAAATAAAGTTTTAGTTAAATTTTACGTATTCGAGATACAAATCCAACACGGAAAAACAGATAGAAAAAAATAAATAACAGCTTCCTCCCCGCGCCACCCTCCAGTCTCCTTTGCTGGCTGTTATTTCTCCTATTATTCATCCTCATGCCTCTCTGCGCTTGATTTATCAGTGTATAATAATCACATGGGCTGCATTACTCATGTTTGTGCACAGGTGAAGCCATAAAAATGCTTTTTAGGCGAGATATAGAGCGTTACCGTACTTGTTATCAATCACCCCTCCCTCCACCCTTCTACCACCTGACTCACTCACACACACTCGCTCTATCGAATACGTAAAAACAGTCATTTTCGCTTTTTTATTATTTTCCAGAGTACTGTGTTACGTGGCTACAGGGTTTCCCAGGCAAAAACTGTAGAGTGAAATGCTATCAAGTCACGATAGGACTTATCTCATTTTGAATCTGTAAAATGAGCTGTTTTTACGTATTGGGAGTTGTATCCAGAATCGATATAATCTAGCTGTTTTTACGTATTGGATTTGTATCTTGAATACGTAAAATGTAACTAAAACTACAGTAGTTACTTATTACTTATTCAAGCTGATTTTACGTATTGGATTTGTATTTTGAATACGTGAAATGTAAGTAAAACTAGCTACTTATTACTTATTCTAGCTGTTTTTACGTATTGGATTTGTATCCTAAACTAGATAAAAAAAAAATATGTTTGTTCATCACTGCGAATAAATTTCCGACCGTTGTTGCAGAGAGTCTCTCCGTAGCACAGTCGGTATAGGTCCCGCCCCTGGATCTGATAATCCAGCGATCGATCCCACTCGGTTCTCGCGTATTTTTATATTTTTATTTTGTTATATGTGTTATGTTATATTATATTATATTATATTATATTATATTTGGTTAAGTTAGGTTAGGTTCGGTTAGGTTAATCTAATCTAATATAATATTCGTACATTTTGGGCAGTGGGCGGGACCAAGGCTTGGGATCCGGCTGCGTGCATGGCCTCCCCTTCTGAGCCGACTGGTGACGGTGTACGAGATCGTAATATCGTTTTTCAAAGGAGCGCTGCCCTGCCTGAGACCCGTTTTTAGCAGGGATTTGACTCTCAAGTCATGGTGATTTTTAGTGTTTACGTATTGGAGTTGTAGGCGCTATCCTGAACAGGTAAAATCTAGCTGTTTTTACGTATTGGATCTGTATCTTGAATACGTAAAATGTAACTAAAACTAGTTACTTATTTCTCATTCAAGGTGATTTTACGTATTACCTTTAGATACCTTTAGATGTGTTCGCCGCTCTTCTAGCGGCACCAAGGAGAGCGACGCCCCTCGTTATAGGTGGTGGATTGTATTTGGATTTGGATTTTGAATACGTAAAATGTAAGTAAAACTACAGTAGTTACTTATTACTTATTCTAGCTGTTTTTACGTATTGGATTTGTATCTTAAACTAGATAAACAAAAATATGTTTGTTCATCTGAGAATAAATTTCCGACCGTCCCTCAGAGAGTGCCTCCGTAGCACAGTCGGTTTACGTCCCACCCTTGGATCTGATAATCCAGCGTTCGTTCCCACTTAGAACTCGTGTATTTTTATATTTTTATTTTGTTAGGCCTGTTTGTGCTATTGCACGGATTTGACTCTCAAGTCATGGTGATTTTTAGTTTATACGTATTGGAGTTGTAGGCGCTATCCTGAACAGGTAAAATCTATCTGTTTTTACGTATTGGATCTGTTTCTTGAATACGTAAAATGTAACTAAAACTATTTACTTATTCTAGCTCTTTTTACGTAGGCCTATTGGATTTGCATTTTGAATACGTAATATGTGATTAAAACTAGTTACATATTACTCATTCCAGCTGTTTTTATGTATTGGATTGTAAGGCAAGAATTTCCCTAGAAACCCTTCTGAGCCGACGGGCGACGATGTATGAGATGTAAGGAAAGCTGCGTGAGACCCGTTTTTGCAGGGATTTGATTGTCAAGCCACGGTGGTGTTTGAACGACCAAGTGATAATTTTCCCGGCTTCTAGGAATGGTTTCCTTAGTAACCCTTCTGAGCCGACGTTGTAGGCTACGAGATCGTAATAATGATCAAATGACCGAAACGACCCATTTAGCAGGGATTTGACTCTCAAGTCATGGTGATTTTTAGTGTTTATGTATTGGAGTTGTAGGCCCTGAACAGGTAAAATCTATCTGTTTTTACGTATTGGATTTGTATCTTGAATACGTAAAATGTAACTAAAACTACAGTAGTTACTTATTACTTATTATAGCTGTTTTTATGTATTGGATTTGTATCTTGAATACATAAAATGTAACTAAAACTATTTACTTATTACTTATTCTAGCTGATTTTACGTATTGGAGTTGTAGGCCCTATCCTGACCCGGTAAAATCTGTCTGTTTTTACGTATTGGATCTGTTTCTTGAATACGTAAAATGTAACTAAAACTAATTACCGTACTTATTACTTATTGATATAAAGGTCCAAGAAGGGTGAATACGTAAAATGTAACTAAAACTAATTACCGTACTTATTACTTATTGATATAAAGGTCCAAGAAGGGTGAATACGTAAAATGTAACTAAAACTATATATTTATTACTTATTGATATAAAGGTCCAAGAAGGGTGAATACGTAAAATGTAACTAAAACTATATATTTATTACTTATTGATATAAAGGTCCAAGAAGGGTGAATACGTAAAATGTAACTAAAACTATATATTTATTACTTATTGATATAAAGGTCCAAGAAGGGTGAATACGTAAAATGTAACTAAAACTATATATTTATTACTTATTGATATAAAGGTCCAAGAAGGGTGAATACGTAAAATGTAACTAAAACTATATATTTATTACTTATTGATATAAAGGTCCAAGAAGGGTGAATACGTAAAATGTAACTAAAACTATATATTTATTACTTATTGATATAAAGGTCCAAGAAGGGTGAATACGTAAAATGTAACTAAAACTATATTTATTTCTTTTTCGAGCTGTTTTTCCGTATTGGATTTCTATCTCGAATACGTAAAATGTAACTAAAATTATATTTATTTATTTTTCTAGCTTTTTTCCCGTATTGGATTTGTATCTCGAATACGTAAAATTTAACTAAAACTTTGATTTTTTTTTCTATCTGTTTTTACGTATTGGATTTGTATCTTGAATACGTAAAATGTAACTAAAACTATTTACTTATTACTTATTCTAGCTGAATTTCGTTATCCGACGACTTAAAAAGTAGGCTAACCCCGAAAATAATAAAAGTCCCGACCATAAACAAAGCATTCCGTCAACTTGACCTTCTCCTTCTTGTTTTGTAGGGTGCGGCAAAAACGCGATTCACCCAATAAATGGCGCGAGCGTGACAACCTGTTTTTGCCCCATTAGAGATCAACATATATGAGGATGACAATAAGTCGAGGAGGGGCAGCGCCCCCCCTCAACCCATCATGTACCCAATTTAACCCACAATTTCTCTCACCTACTGTAAAGCGCGATTCACCCAATAGGCCTAAATGGTGCGATTTGACACCGTATCTTTAGATTGATGGATAGGCCTAATGGTAAGTTTAACCAAATCCTCCACTCAAACCATGAAAAACAATTATGATACACTATATTCCTTGAAGAAAAAACAAAAAACATGGTAAATAAGGCCGACGTAGTCTTGTTGAACATTACTGCCTAATTTGACTGCTGTTGTTTGCCCCTGCTGGTAATTATGATGATGACAATAAGGGTAAAGGGATTATTGTATCCCACGGCTGGTAACAAAACAATTTACCCAACACCTGGCCGTGGGATACAGTCAACTCCCCAAGTTACCTCCCCATGACTTAGCCTATAGTAACCATCATAGCCTATATACGGACCGTGCGAAAGGTCCGCCGCACGAATCGGCATTCGCACGAAACATCCAACGCCCACATAATGTTGTATTTTATAAATGAACACTTCCACGCATGTGGTCGAGGTGAATAAACAGAACAAAAACCGGTATTGAATTAATATACAAATTTGGTGTTTGGTCCAAAGTACAGTAAAATTCCTTTAATCCGGAAGGCAGGGGACCGCGGCTCTTCCGGATTAGCAGATTTTCCGAGGTATCAGATTTATACATAAAAATGGCCCTAAAACACATACGCAGGTACGCACTCGGCCACCGGCGACGCTAGACTGAGCGTTACGACGGTTGCGGGCGTTTAAAAATGGCGTGAGTAACGGATGCCGGTTTTTTTTTTTTTTTTGCGGGGGGGAATTAATATATTTTTGGGGAAAAAAACCTTCCAAAAACCTTCCGGGGTATCGGGCATGTGGGGTATGCGTCATATCACACTGAGGGGGTTAGATGAAAATATATGAAAAACTTATAATTATTATATTGAGTACGACTAGTACGAAGCGTACAAGACTAAGTGACAACAAAATACATATATTTTTTTTCCGAATTTACCAATCTCTACTTTATTTCTGGCTATCCATAGACGATTTTATAAGGCTTAGAGAAAATGTGTGGTAATGGATTGGGTAAACAGTACCGGTATCTCAACCCTCTGAAATAAATGCATAAATGCGCGGAATGTCGGTGTGAGTACAGGTATCTTAGGTTCGAGTCCTTTAAGTGTCACATGTATTTGTTGATTTCATGTATTGAGTTTAGAAGTACTGTACACTATAAAGTTGGTTGGTGAAAACATTTAGATTAATGAATTCTGGGTTAAGTGCCCCATTAATTATTCCTTTCTTTCGTCTATACATTAGGCTACCATAGCACAGTTGGAATTTATGTACTGTACATGCTCAGATTAATATGCAGGATTCAAAACTGCATAATAGCCTAAATCATAGGCTTGTGCATAATTCTTTAACTGTCTTGATAGCGTAATGCATAAATGCGCGGAATGTTTGTGTGAGTATCCTAGGTTCGAGTCTTTTGAAGTGTCACATGTATTTGTTGATTTAATTAATTATTTAGAAGTAAAGTTGGTTGGTGAAAAAATATTAATAAGTGAAATATTAAAATAATGGCCAAAATATGATTCCCCAAAATTCGTGCTGATCCTGAGGGGGTTAACAAATTTCTGATCGGTATGGTATAGGAAGAATAATTAACCCTCAGTACCCGGTTGGGCTTCCAGCAGCCCATAACAAACTTGCGCTGTGGGTCCCGGATGTGCTTCTGAAATCCATAAGCTTGAAAGCCTATTAACCCGGCAGCTGCGGGGAGGCTTTAACCCTTCTTTAGCGGCCTATGCGGTTTATTTATATGTACCGCCCAGCGGGGTGTTTTTAGCCAAAATAGGGCTGTTTACGTGATCATTTTCATGCCTAAATAAGACCCAGAACGTAAAACAAGTATCTATCCCTGAAAGGGCATAAACAGAGCTTTCGAATGACACCATAACGATCCTTGTATGATGGATAGTTTTCTTGCAATAACCGTGCAACGCGAGTGCAAAAAGCATGTAATTCGGTACTTTCCCCATATAATTCAGTATGTAGCGAGTGAGAGGGAGGAGGGAGCTGAGATTCGTGTCAGTAGGTTCGCCGCGGTGGTCTGGAGCAGTCATACGCTCGCTAGTCTCCTGCCACCACTTGTCTCTCTCTCTCAGCAACATTACGTGCTGAAATTGCCACTCGACCTATGTCGAGCGCCGCCACATAGTCCAGCTTTATTAAAAACGACTTATGTGGTGAGCCGCTTTTTAAGGGTTAAAGAGGTTTTACTGGGCGACTGCGGGGAGACTTAAGATCCTAGGCCTAATTTTTTGTTTGAAAGGCCCCAGTAGCGCTTGAAACTTTTTCTTTTTCCCTCTATGCCTCATATTACTCCTCCACATTTCCTCCTTCCCCCCCCCCCCCCCCCTTCAATTATCACCTATTTTCCCTGTTATTCCCTTATTGATTGGTATATTATGGTGTGGTCATGTGTGTGTCTATGCGTGGGAAAGAGCGAGAGAGAGATATACAGGCCTCAGTCTCTCTCCAGGCCTCGAGAGAGGAGGATGTGAGGCCGGGTGGCTCACAATTGTTGACTGAACCACTCGCTATCAATTCGCGATTTTGACAATACAAATGATATTCCCACGTGTTTTCTTGTTGTAACATGTTACTATCTTCATATATATATATATATTATTGTCACTGTCTTTGATACTGTCACTATGATTAGAACTTCTGCTTGGAGTGGTAATCAAAGAAGCACCCTTCAGCACAGAGTGGCACCCTGCACTCCACACACTCCATGGTGGACTTTTTCTCTGACCTCGCCCTCAGCCTGGTGTTGTAGCAGACATGGCACCGCTTCTGCTGCTTTCTTCCTGCTGCTGTCAGAGGCAGTGAAATGAGCCTGTGTATATTCATGTAATATGCACAGTGGCGGCGGGCCCAGCGTGTGCCACTGCCCTCTGTGGCATTGCATATTTCTCCAGGAGCTCCTTTATCGCCTGCTTGTGGAACCTCCGCAGCCTATTGAACTGTCTAGGTGTGTTTTCATTCCGAAGCTTGTAGATGTATGCATTCAGAATTGACATGTCCACCATATGCAGAAAGAACTTTTTGTACCATCTGCATGAGGTACGCAGACAGTCAATGAAGCCCATCTGCATGTCTGACTTGTCGACCAGCCTCATATTTATGTTGTAGTCCAGGACAGCATCGGGCTTGGTCAACCTGGCCTGGGTGCGGCGATCCACCTTGCCTGTCTCCATCATTTCCCCCTTGTGGATGGTGGTCAGGAGGTTGACCTTCCGCTGGTCGTGCCAGTGGATGGCCAGAATGGGCCCCGACTTCTTGCGGAACACATCGCCTTTCTGGGTCTTTGGAGGGAAAGCTGGCATGCCCTTCCTTTTTCCTCGTACTGTGCCTACAGTCCCCGTTTTGCGCTCATGGGGGTACTTGGAGAGAGTGGGGGACGTGTAGTAATTGTCCGTGTAGAGGACGTGATTCTTGTGGAAATAGCGGTCCATCATGGCTTCCACCACTGCTCCGCCAAAGCCAATGGTGGGGTCCGCAATCACGTCCCCTTCCTTCCCGCTGTAGACCAGGAAGTCCAGGACATTGGGAGGTTTGACACTCCCAATACCAAAGAAGGAAAACTTTCAATTTGGTAGGTAGCCTCGGAGTATCCAACGTAGAGCTATATACTTATCGTATAATTCCGTTCCTCTCTGGAGCGGGCAATTATCGTAATCACTAGCGCGATTAAATCGATAACATCTAGAGTAGCACCTTACTCTCTCTACTAGGTACGTTGTACACACTTTTGAGGCTACTATTTTATAGGAAATTAAAATATTGATGAGAAAGAAAAGAGAAAATTGCAGAACATTGTCCATCCTATCTGGCTCATTAAGCCGATATCACGGGTCCACCGCACAACCCGACCGGGTTCATTAGATCATCCAGGTATCAAGTTAATTAGACAAGATTGGATGGGCAGGGGTACGACGTGAGGGCGGGATACTATGACGTTGGATACTCCGAGGCTACCTACCAAATTGGGAGGTTTGACACTCTCCCAATACCAAAGAAGGAAAACCTTCTATTTGGTAGGTAGCCTCGGAGTATCCAACGTAGAGCTATATACCTATCGTATAATTCCGTTCCGCTCTGGAGCGGACAATTATCGTAATCACTAGCGCGATTAAATCGATAACATCTAGAGTAGCACCTTACTCTCTCTACTAGGTACGTTGTACACACTCTTGAGGCTACTATTTTAAAGGAAATTAAAATATTGATGAGAAAGAAAAGAGAAAATTGCAGAACATTGTCCATCCTATCTGGCTCCTTAAGCTGTTGTCACGGGTGCACCGCACAATCCGACTGGGTTCATTAGATCATCCAGGTATCAAGTTAAATAGACAAGATTGGATGGGCAGGGGTACGGCGTGAGGGCGGGATACTATGATGTTGGATACTCCGAGGCTACCTACCAAATAGAAGGTTTTCCTTCTTTGGTATTGGGAGAGTGTCAAACCTCCCAATTTAGTAGTAGCCTCTACGTCTCCAACGTAGAGCTAGAGGAACAAATCGGAGGCGGACATCCAAGCGAAAAAACACAAACTTAGCCCTTAGGAAATATCAGGACAATGGAAAGACTGACTTAAACAAGAGAGTTTATATAAAGAGTGTACAGACAGGTGCATATCAAGAGAGTTCAAGTACAGTCAAGTCTTATTCCATGAGATAACTTAGCCTAAAACAAAGAATGATGCATTTCATAATGATGAATATAAAGTCCAGGATGCCCCCCCCCCCCCCCCCCTCCTTCCGGAAGAAAGCAGGATGACCCATACTGGAACGAGTAAATACCGGCATACGCCGAATATGAGTACCGTACAGGATGTGACGAGAAACTACATGAGCAGTGTCAGTGACGAGCACTAAAAGCCATATGAGAAAAGTTCAGTGGGATGAGGACAAGACATACCGAAAGAATATAGTATACTTAAGACTAGAAAGTATCACAAAAGCTTAGCCCAGTTATTAATCTTTAACATAGGTGCAAGTATGACTGTATGGGTATAGTGCAATACCCTTCCCTCCCCCCCCAATAAGGAAGGACAGGACAGGAGAAGGACAAGAGACAGAAGGAACCCCGCAGGGAGACACTGAGGGAACCTGCAGGCCCAACGCACGACAAGGACGCCCCGGTCTGTCGGTGGACAATGACAGAGAGGAGGAGACAAACGTGGTGGGGTAAGACCAAAGCCCTGTGTCGGCAAAGTCCGGGCGAGAAAAAGCAAGTAAAACCTGAATGGAGCAGCGTACGAACGGACGGCATGAGCTGTGCCCTGAATGTACGGGTTACCGGCCCGAAGAACCTGACACAGGTGAAGTCCCACAGCACGGCGATCAAGCCTCCTATCGGACGTAGGCGCCACCCGTAATGTCAACCCCGACACTGGCCTGGCCGAGTACACATACGGATGCAGGGCTCGAACCGGGCAGAACGGACGATGAACCCTACCACGTGTGGAAGCCGGTACAGGAAAGGCCGAAAAACGGGAGTGTCGCGTACGGTTGTAGCCACAAAACGAACAGACGGAGCCAAAGTAACTGACCCAAGGAGGAGAAAACGGAAGCAAGGCCGGGTCTTAGACATGGCAGCCATCTCCGAGACGCCGTCACCCGCCGCCAAAGCCAGAAGGAACAGTGTCATGGCATGGAAGTGTCCAGGCGCGGGGTAAATAGTGTAAGAGACAGACGAGAGCCTCCGCCAGAGACCACTGAGGAGGAATCTGACGCGGGGTAAGCCTAAGTCCAAAGCAGGCCCGCATGAGGAACGACCAACCCCGTGAATGACTCAAACGGTACCCAAATGGCCAACAGACGGGTCCTAAGCGTAGTGCATATGTTGGGACGCATCTCAAAAATAACCAAATGAGGTAGGGAAACACGAACGCCACCGACAGGCGTGTCCGTGACGTGTTGGTCATCCCAGAAGGAAAATCGTGCCAGTGAGAGACGGAAGTCTGCCACTGAGAATGTGGCCAGTGGAGAGGATTTGACAGTCAAAGAACGACTAAACGTCGGCAGCCACCCTGCCTCACAAACATCCACGATGTGAAGGCCAACGAGGGCCCGAGGCCACCAATCGAAACCAAGTGGAAATCGGGGAACGATAGGGGAACAGGACTCGGGCGCCACCGCCACAGCTGAGCGGACCAGGCGTGTGCCGGCCAGATGGAAGTGAACAACCAAACAAAGTTCATTTACCCACTCAGCCTGCGGAGGACTTTGCACATCAAAAAGGGCGTCGGGTGGCGGAAACACATCAAATACGGTGTGTTGGAAAGACCAAACTACCCGGGTGCTCTGTTCCATCGACAGAGCAACCGCCCATAGGTCGGCAGTCCCGGGTAGGCAGGGTACACGCAGTGCGATGGTGGAAAGGAGTGCGTGGCAAAATAGGTACCCCGCCAGGTCCTGAAGAACGAAAAGACTACGCAGTCACCCGACTCAGGGTGACAGGCGTGCTCGACCTGTCCCTATCGAGGCCCGCCCACGGCACATCTTGCGACGGTGGAAGGCAGGACTCGGGAACGGCGACTAGGAATCCGAACCGAGGAACGAGGAGGAACAAGGAGAGCGGCATGCACACAGTGTGCGGGAGAGTTCGCGGAGAAGATCCCACCCACCAAGGAAAAGAGGAGCGGAAGACCCCGAGTGAACAGGGGAGGCAAGGCCAGTCCGACGAGGGGCGACATGGAGACCGAAGGGTAAACCGCCGAACGTGACATAATGAGAGTCATCAATACGAGACACGACAGGTCGACCACCGGTCACAACACCTCGCTGTCCGTCACGGAGACCAGAAAGACATGCGACAGGAAGTCCCGCTGGCGAGGCAAGACTACCTGAATAATCCCATGGACAGAATAACAGAGGCGACGTCTGGGGAGACAGGCCGAGGTCACGCAGGTCGCCGGAGCGGAAACGTGGACCGGCACCCCGAGGACAGACCCCGCCGTATTACCTGGCGTCCCCACGAACGGCGAAGCGAAACCGAGAGAGGGGACGCAAGAGACGGTAGGGGCCCCGAGTCTGGCGGCCTCGTTACGAGCCGGCCTGCCGACCCCAACGAAGAGGAAGCGGTTGAGGAGGGTCGGGACATCCCAGGTGGACGGGGAGCGAAGAGCCCCGCAGCAGCAAAGAGGGAAGACCCCTGCCATGCAGGAGCAGAGAAGAGCCCCTCCGGAGGGAGCACAGAAACCAACAGCGACGTGCTGACCGCAGCCGGCGCCAGTGTACAGAAGGAAAACCACAGAGACTGGCGACAACGCGCAGCCTCATGGAAGGGACACTGCAGGAAGCCGACGGAGGCGAGCCGCAGTTGCAGACGCCCGAAGTGGGCCCCACCCTTCCCGAGCACCCTAATCGGTGGAGCTACAATAAGCCTGAGGGGAAGCCGAGCTAGGTGCAGACGCTCGAAGAGGGTGGAGAGCATGCGAGCAGTGCGCCGCCAGGGCTTATGAACACGTTCCAGGGCACCCTTCTCTGGTGGCGTGAAGGAACGTGGCATACATTCAGAAAGATAACGTAGGGGCAAAGAACCAGGCCCAAAATGGAGGTGAAACCCCGGATGAAGGAATGACGAGGCTCGACACGGAGGAGCAGCCGACAGGAGGGAGTGGGGAAGAACCCGTCTCCGACCGAACCCCGAAGTCGACGCCCTCCGTCAGTCACAAGGAACAGTAAAAGAGAAACTATGGAAAGACACAACTGAAACTCATACGACGCCGAAAGAGTGGGCGCGTCGACATGTACGTCGCGTTGAGCAAAGGCTTCGAGCCGTACCTGCCAACTCGCAGGCACTGGGCGCACTCCTTGTGCATGTGTAAGAGGTAGTTCCGGGAGGGATGCCGCCACGTGCCCCCACGATGACGGCTTCCCGTAAAGGGAAGGGAAGCGACGTCCATTAGGGACCGGAAACGTCCCGAGGGACGGAACGTGGACAAGCCGACCAACCAGCCCCAGGCTACACGCAGGGAGCATGACTAAAGAAGTCGATGCCGCCTGGGAGCGAGTGGGAGGATGGACAACCGGAGCAGCAACCACAGGTAGAGCAGGTTACGTAGGCAAGAACACCGCCCAGTACGGAAGCACGCCCGGAGATCGTACAGGGGAAGAGACAGGGCGGAGTGGAGCCGTAGACTGTCGGCGACATGGTGAAGGAGAGCGGTGTCTCCCCTACGACCCGGCGTCCTCGGAAACAGTAGGGACATCCGAACGAGGCACCGGGGGAAAAGCGTTCAGGCGCCAGGGAGACAGCAGAGGAAAGGGGAAGCATGGCACGCACCCCTTCGTTGAGGAAGCGCGGAAACCGTCGGAGGCGGTCCGTGACAGAGAGAGCGAAACCCCGAACATGGAGCGCAGAGGTGAGACCTTGCCTCTACAGCGTCCGGGAACGTAGGACGAGACCCAAAGGTCAAGATCGACGAGACACGGTCTACACCTCCGAGGGTTAAACCCATCGCGGTTGGAGCACGAGACATGGGTAGGACTCTCCATGTCCCAATGGGCATGGCAGGACGGGAACCCCCACGGTGTGCGCAGGGAGGAAAGGACATCCTCACTGCAACCAGAAAGGAAAAAGATACCGATGGCCCATGTATGAAGCGCCCCATGCAGAGCAGGGGAAGAAACCAGGCGGGCCACAAAGAGTTACCACAGGTAAATAGGAGGGACGGTAGTAGAGTGTCCCAAGAATACCGCTATGTACATAAGCATGGGGCGGATGGAGGCAAAACCGGTCAGTGGTGGCCTCCTGAGCTTTGGGTGGAGCCACATGGACGGCCTGAACCGGACAGAGGAGTCGGAGATTGTCGGCGGGATGGGGAAGGAGAGCGACGACCCACCTTCGTTGCGGAGTCCTCGGAAACAGCCAGGACGCCCGAACGAGGCACTTGGAGGAAAGGCGATCTGGCGCCTTGAAGACTTCCGACGCGCACAAGGAGGAAGTGACATCCACATCGCAATTGGAAAGGAAAAGATACTGATGTCCCATGTATGAAGCACAGGAAATGTGTGCAAGCACAATATAGGTAAAAAAAACTTGAATCCGTGATAGGAGAGTACCCCCTTCCCCTGTTGAGGCAGGGAAGGACGAAAAAGGGGGGCCCTTCGAAACAGGCCCGAGGGCAGAAAAACGCACAAAAGTGGTCAGTACACCCTGCAAATGGAGCACCTTTCATGAAAGTGAGTATCCCCCCCCCCCCTCTTGTGCGTGGCGAGGGGTGAAGAGGGACCCCCCATGCGGAGGGTCAGGGAGAGACCAGGCGAACCAGCAAGTGCAAAGAACCCCGTGCAAGCCCCGAGAAGGAAGGCATGAAAAGCCTTATAAAGGAAGAGGATAATAATAATACCCAAAGGTTGAAGGTACTGAAGAGAAGAAGATGCCCAAGGGTACCATCAGAGTAGACTGGGAGCACAATCTGATGAAAAGGAGAAGTCCGTGAACTACTGCAACCGAGTCCCTATACAGAGGCAAAGCAAAGCACCCTAGCACCGACCCAGAGAGGAGTGGACCAGAACGGGCCCCTCCGCTCGGGGGCGGAAATCCGCTCTGGAGCGGAATGTAGGATGGGTGGAACGCACCACCCGGTGAGGAACCCGTGGCGAGAGCAGAGCGAAGTAGACATACTACACTGGAACCAGAAGAAAAAACCCCTGTGAAGACCCCGTGTAGGCCATGGGAAGGCATGCATGTATGTCATCGACAGAAACAAGAATAAAGCCTGTTTGTAAGCACCATGAAAATAAAGGCCATGGCAATGCACGCATGTATGTCATTGGCAGAGACAAGACGAAAGCCTGGTCGGAAACACCACGAAAAAACCACTGAAAGTCGATGAATCCTTGGCCTAAGCTTGTGAACTTTAAACATTAGAATTAAGAAAACTAGAAAATTGGGAGATTTGACACCTCCCAAAGAACCAAATAAGGAAAACCTTCTATTTGGTAGTATCCTTGTAGTATCCAACATAGAGCTACCGGTATATACTATTGTATAATTCCGCTCCGCTCTGGGAGCGGGCAATTATTGTAACCACTAGCGCGTTTTTTTTTTTTTTTTTTTTTTTTTTAAGAGACAATGAACGGAGGAAGGAAAAACACAGATAAAACAAAAAGGTCCATGTGCCTAAAGGCATCCTCCATTCATAAAATGTTTGTAACAACTGGATTTAAACATTTGTAGATTGTAAGTTTGTGGAAAGCAATTCGAGGGAATTGAATTCCAAAGAGTAGTAGCTCTGGGGATAAATTAATTCTGATAAGCAGAAGTTCTGCATTGTGGAGGAGAAAGTGTAAATTCATGGGCGCTCTCAGCTGCCCTAGTTCTACGGGGAAAGATGTGGAGAGGCGGCACAATTGAAGCAAGTTCCTCGGAACAATTGCTATGAAAATATCTGTAGAATAATGCAAGGGATGCAACGTGTCTTCGTATGGATAATGTAGGAAGGTCCTGTGTGATTGCAGGGTTATTGATTAATCTAATAGCTTTATTTTGAATTTTGTCCAACTGCCTCAATGTAACCACTCCACTTCCACCCCACAGTAATCCATCTGAGAACGCACATGACTTTTATATATTACGGCCAACTGCTCGTCAGTGAAGAATTCTCGAACTCTGTACAGGAGTCTCAGTTTTTTAGAGGCATTCTTAGCAATGCTTCTAACATAATGTGTCCAGCTCAAGTTAGTAGTTAATGTTACACCGAGAATGTCAATACTAGGGGAAGTGGAAATATTTACATCATTAAAAAATATATGGGAGTCAGTGAGATTCTGTCGGTTAGAAAATTTAATGTACTTGGTTTTTTGTGCATTAAAGAAAACTAGATTCTCTTGTCCCCATTCATTAATTCTAGAAAGGTCCTGGTTCAGAGAAATTGCAGTGTTTATTTTTGAATTTATAAGATCGGGTTGGGTGAAAGAATTGGTAAATGTGAAGGAACTGTGGAGTGTTGAGTCATCTGCGTAGGAATGTATTGGATTATGAGTGGTAGATATGAGATCATTGATATGAATGAGGAACAGAGTTGGGGCCAAAACTGATCCCTGGGGAACACCAGCATTTATTGAGTGAAATTGAGAATAAAGGCCATCTACCATTACACATATTTTTCTGTTATAAAGATAAGAAGAAATTAGTGGAACTAATGATGCAAGGCCGTAGTGTGACATCTTCGACAATAAGGATTGATGCCAGACTCTATCAAATGCCTTTGATATATCCAGTGCTATTGTATGTGTTTCACCATGTTGGTCTGTAGCTTGGTTGATTTGATGCGTAAGAAGGCAAAGAATGTCTGCAGTTGATCGACATCGTCTAAAACCATATTGCCTATCACTGATTAATTTATTATTCTCCAGATGCTTAATTATGTGATTATTTAATATAATTTCAAAGACTTTGCCAAGAGTGGAAGTTATAGCTATTGGTCTGTAGTTTGATGGATCTGAAGAGGCACCTATTTTAGGAACTGGATGGATGTTTGCTTCTTTCCAGGGTACTGGGAAGCATGAGGTATGAGTACACAGACGGAATTTTTTTGCCAATACAGGAGCGAGCACCAAGGAGCAATTCTTAAGTACTATTGGAGGAATTTCATCTGGACCAGGAGCCTTATCTACTGAGAGATTCTGCAAAATAGTTTTGACATGTCTGGTGTGGATCTTAAGTGAGGGAATTTCAGGCGAATTAAAATTAAGTACAGGGACATCTTGATTTATTTCATCTAAGGTTGAGTTGGTGGAGAAAATATCCGCAAGAAGGTTAGCTTTACCTCGTGGGTCACTTACAAGATTGCCAGTCGGAGATTTTAATGGTGGAATGGATGAAGCAGTAGTGAAGTTGGATTTGAATGAGTTAAGAGTAGACCAAAATATTTTGTTATCATTTGGATTATTTAGAAGTTTATTTGCCTGCTTATGGAGAAAGTTTGATTTAGTTAGGTTTAATACAGTTTTGGCATGATTTCTGATGTTTCTAAAGTAATTAAAGGCTTCATGTGTTTTTGATCTTGTGTATGCATTGTAGGCTATTGCTTTTTGTTCATTTACTCTAGCACAATTATGGTCAAACCATTTAGGTGAATTAGATCTTTTACTGTACTTTTGATGAGGAATAAAAGTTTCCATTCCAATTTTTACAAAATCTTGTATGTGGCTCAAGGTGGAGTGTGCATCATTAGAAAAGAAAGAGGTCCAGGGAATATCAATAAAGAAACCTTGAAGAACCTCCCAGTCTGCCCTATCGTAATGCCATTTAGTCACCAAACCAGGTTCAGAGTGGGAAGGTGTGGTAGGTGATAGACAGGTGGCCTGTATCAGACAGTGATCAGAAGATCCAAGCGGGGACCTCACTGTAACATCATAATTTTCTGAATTGGTTGTTAAAAATAAGTCCAGTAGGTGGGAATTATGATTAGGATTATCTGGTACACGGGTGGGTTGGTTGACTAGCTGAGTGAGATTAAATGAGTCTGCAAATAGCTCACATTCAAGACCAGCATCATCAGTCCTGGCTGAATGAGTGAGCCATTCAACATTATGGACATTAAAATCACCCAACACAGTGATTTCAGATCAGTGATTAATCGATAACATCTAGAATAGCACCTACTTTCTCTACTAGGTACGTTGTACACACCTTTGAGGCCACTAGTTTAAAGCAAAAACGAAAATATGGGTGAGAAAGAGAAGAGAAAATTGAAGAATTTGACCCATCTGCTATCTAGGCTCCTTACGACTTCTTCGTGATCCTCCTGTGTAACCCGACCGGGTTTATTAGGTTATCCTGGTATCAACTTAAATAGACTAGATTGGATGGGCAGGGGTACGGCGCGAGGGAGGGATACTATGACGTTGGATACTACGAGGCTACTACCAAATAGAAGGTTTTCCTTATTTGGTTCTTTGGGAGGCGTCAAACCTCCCAATTTAGTAGTAGCCTCTACGTTATCCAACGTAGAGCTAGAGTACCAAATTGAAGGCGGATATCCAAGCAGGAAACAAAACTTTAGCCATTAGTAAGAGATCAAGACCAAGAAAAGACAGACATAAACAAGAGAGTTTATTTAAAAAGAGTGAACTGACAGGTGCATATTAACCCTCCAGCCCCGGCTATGTATTATATATATATTCCTCAAAACCTGGGTGTTTTGGCCGAAAAACTTCTAGGCTAGGCTACCGTATATTTGTTAATCAGACTGCTTCCCGCATTCCCGCGCATCCCCAAGCGTAGCTGTGTTATTTACCTGTAGAATGGCATTAAGTAGAGCTCTCTAAGTCAACTGGTTGAGCTGTGATGATGATTTCATTGGAGATAACTTTATGGCCAAAACAGCCACTTTACACTACTATTCGATACTTAACAACAACATACAGGCACACACGAACAAGCGACGCTCTCCTTCTTGTGGCCGGAGATGCGGGCCGTCGGTCCAGCCGGCTGTTGTTTACATGCGTCGGACCGACGCCTCGCACACGAAGCTCACAGGCTTTCAACCACTGGGCGTTCAAGAGGCCTTCCGGGTACCTGTTATATGCTTTTTTATGGGCGTTCAAGAGCCCTTCCGTGGTGAGAGGGTTAAGAAAGGTCAAGTACAGTCATGTCTAGTCAATGGAAGATCTTAGCATAAGACAAAGAATGATGCATTTCATCTATCTATCTATTGCCTGACGCTGTGATCCCCGAAGGGGTGGCCACGAACGAACCGCCCCCATGCACCTCTGTTCCCAGTCAGTCGACGCCCCTCCCCCCAACCAGCACCGCCTTCGTTCATATACTTCCTCACTCCATCCTTCTACCTCTCCCTCTCTGTCCCTCCACCTCGCTCTCGTACAACCTCTTAGTCATTCTCTCGCTTTCCATACGTTCCATATGGCCGAACCATCTCAAGTGATTCCTTTTCACACTTTCCAGCACATCAACCTCCACACCTTCTTACTTCCTCATTAGTCTGTCTATCCCTCCATGTAACTCCGCACGCACTTCTTAAGTAATTAATTTCCACTGCTCTCACTTTTGGTCTGAGTCTGTCAACCAACGTCCATGCTTCGCTTCCGTAAGTCAGTGTCGGGATTACCACACTGTCATGCAAGGACTTCTTCACTTCCATACTGACCACCCTATTTCTTGTCACTGTTTTCAGCGTTCCTACAACCCTCTTCCCCTGTTGTACCCTCTCCCGCACTTCTTCATCCATAGTCCCATCTTTACTCAACACACTGCCCAGATACTTAAAAGAGTTGACTATCTCCATAGCCTGACCGTTCAGCTTCACCTCACACTCTGTGACTTCACCCCTTTCGAAGACCATAACCTTGCTCTTCCCCGCATTTACCTTCAAATTCCGTTTTTCGCACACTGTTCCAAACTCATTTACCAGACCCTGCAACTCCCATTCATTATCACTCATCAGAACTGTATCATCCGCAAACAGCAGTATAGGTAGCTTCCACTCAATTCCCTCCCTTTTCAGCGATACACCAACATCCACTGCTCTTGATAGTATTTCTTTCATTACTCCATCCATATATACAGTAAACAACCACGGGGACATCACACACCCCTGTTTCAAACCAACATTCAGGTCAAAGAACTCGCTCTGCTCACTCTCCACACGTACTGCCGCCTTTGCACCCTCATACATGCTCTTCACTGCTTTCAGCAACTTGCCATCTACTCCGCATATTCATAAAGATGATTATGAACAACAGGATGACCCCCCCCCCCCTTCCCCCCTTTGGAAGACAGTATGAATACCCAATTTTGGAATGAGTGAAGACATACACAAGCATGATAACGTTAGTACAGCACAGAGTGTGTGATACACAATATATAAGTGACCAGCACTTAATCATTTCCTGAAATAAATGGGTATGAGGCATAGACATACCGAAGTACAATAAAGTAGACTTAATATTAGAATAAGGCAAGTCCTTAACCTAGGCAAGAAAACATTTATAATGGTGACTTAAGAGTAGAATAACCCCTTAATCCTAGGTAATAAGTGCAGGTACTTTATAATACACCCCCCTTCCCCCAATATGGAAAGGAAAGGATAGTAGGAGGAACACAGACTGAAGGAACAGTGCAGGTAATACCCCTAGTGAACCCTTTGGCCCAACGCAACACAAGGACGACCCGGTCTGTCCGTGGACAAGGACAGATAGGAGACAAACGTGTTGTGGGAAGACCATAGCCCTGTGTCGGCAATGTCAGATAGTGAATGATTATTCAAAAAACGAATCTTAGCAGCATACGATCGTATGGTGTGAGCCGACCCTGGAAGATGAGGATTGCTGGCACGTATAACCCGACACAGGCGAATCCCCACAGCACGTTTGCCTTGTCTCCTACCGGTCTTTGGTGCCACCCACAGTGCCACCCCCGACACCGACCTGGCGGAGTGCACGTATGTATGCAGGGCTTTCACCGGGCATAGCGTATGATGAACACGTCCTTATTTTAAAGCCGGTACAATAAACGGCTTAAAGATGTGCGCCTCACGTTCATTCTTAGCTACAAAATGAACAGACGGAGCCAAAGTGACCGTTCCGAGGATGGGAGAAAACCGCAAGCAATTCTGGGCCCTAGACATGGCAGCCATCTCTGAGACTCTCTCCCGTAGCTAGCGCAAGAAGAAACAATGTCTTTTCTAGTAAGTGCTCAGGAGTTGGGTTGGTAGTGTAAGTGGGTGTAGATAGGAGTTTGAGAGCTTCCGCCAGAGACCAATGAGGGTGAATCTGGCGCTGGGGTGGCCTAAGCCTAAAGCAGGCTTTCATGAAAAAATCCAGCTCTCGCTGAGGTACGGCCAACCCCGTTAACGTCTCAAAAGGCTCCCGTATGGCAGACAGGTGGTTCCTAAGGGTGTTGTACATGTTGTGACGGGATTCAAATAAAAAGTTAAGGTAGTGAAACACCAATGCTAATGATGGAACTTTTTGGTCAGTGTCAATAATCCATGTAGTGAAACTTTTCCAGTGAGACTCATAAGTCTTCCATGTAGCCTTTGTCCAATGTAGATTATACTTGTCTGTCAAGATTCTTCCAAACTCTGGGAGCCACCCTGCCTCACAAACATCCACGATGCGAATGCCAACGAGGTCCCTAGGTCTCCAATCGACCCCAAGTGGAAGTCTGAGACCGACAGGGGAACGCGACTCGGGCACCATCACTTCAGCTGAGCGTACCAGGCTTGCGCCAGCCAGAGGGGCACAACCAACCAAACCCTGCCTTGGTACTCTCTCAGCCTGTTGAGGAATTTGCACATTAAAAGTGCGTCTTGTGCTGGAAACACGTATATTGACTGCCACCGGTTCCAGTCCTCGCTGAACGCATCCGGCCCTCCCGCTGAAGTGCGAGTCCAGCGGGTCAGAAACACAGGCAACTTGTTCGTCTCGTGGGAGGCGAACAAGTCTACCTGTGGAACACCCCAGGAGGCTGCCAGGTCATTGAATACGTTTTGTTTGAAAGACCATTCTACCTGGGTGCTCTGTCCCACAAAATAAGGAAGGAGAAATAGGGATAGACGGAAAATGAATTGGTGGCTCCTTACGTCAATGACGTAAGAGCTTATGATAATATGGCCTCGTTCCGGGCTCCTCAGAGGCTCGATCATGGCGGTCGAGAACCAAGATCATCTTAGGGGTACCCCTTAATCATTCCTAAGGTACGTCATTGGGACGGAGCCACTGAAAAGTAGAAAAATAAAAAATAAAGAATTAACACAGTTTGAGCACCGCGCCTGCGCGCATTCTGATCTTCCTTGCTTCCCATGCCACGCCCTCTAATCCACCTCTTAGGTGCATTCTCTCTCGACCGCCGACCATTAAGATAGAACGCATATTCCTTTCTCCTCTTTTCAGTTTACATAGCCCCTCTTAAACGCATCAGTTTTTAGTCCATAGTGAGTCTATTTGCATATTGAGTTGTATATGCATTTAGGAATGTATTTTTTGTATCTGTATTCACCTGCAAACCTGAATAAGCAAGGACTTAGTTTCTAGGCTGGTCGACGATCGTGTATTCAGGACACCACTTTGCTTCAGCGAAATGTTGTTATCATACGAGCCTTGGCTCTCTAGCTGCAGTGTCTCTTTTTTTCTGTGAAAGTTTTTTAACATTGTAGCTTGATATTAATTTCCTTAACCTAACAAGTGCGCATGGGGGTAATTGGAAACGTCCCCCTGTGCTGACGTATTTGAGGTGTTTCCGTCACTAAAATATTCATTGTACCATTAATAGCATTAATACTTATCCATATGCGCCTATTATGGGTTGATTATAAAGGTATTAACCTGAAACAACAATAAAATGAGTGAAAACAGCGTTTGGATGGTCAAAATCGGAGATATAGCCCGCGAGTTGTATAATGTATGGGTGAGGCAAGCTGCTTTCCCGCCAATTTCCCCCAAGGCCACTGAGACACAGTCGATCGATACTCTCTCTCTCTCTCTCTTGCATTCGCTTGCTATCAGTGATGACCATACCCTGTAACCGGATTTCTAATGTTAGCACGAAAATATACCTCAGAATGAGGGAATAACAGGGAAAATAGGTGATAACTGAAGGAGAGGAGGAAAGTGGGGAAGGGGGGGAGGTAAAGGACTGAGATTTTTCATGGCCCAGGGGCCAAAAAAAAAAAAAAAAAAAAAAAATCTCTGACTCTTAAGAGTCTCCCCGCAGTCCGCCGGGGGAACTCTTAAGAGTCTCCCCGCAGTTCCCGGGTTAAGTGTTGAGTACTGTGTTAGTGTCAAATTCATAGAACTTTAATTCTTTGCTTGTACTCCCCATGGTTGTGCTCTGGCCAGGGGTTACTCTTCATAACCAATTAATGCTAAGTTACTCATTAATTTATCACACATTGTAGAGAATAAATGATTCATACCATAGCAACTGCAATACCTTCAGTACCTACCATCAAATCTTTCTATGTGATGGTGGAATTCTTAATGGCTTACATTATTCAATCAAGAGTGCCTTTTCAAACATATTTTACCTTCAAGACAGTTACTGTATATGCATTATTTTCAGTGTTAACCACCAAATATTTATAGCTGATGGCATAATATTGTGATGTCAAATTCAATATCAACCTTTTATAGTAGCCTATTTTACTACTTATTTAGGCACTCGTATTTATTTATTCCAAACGGTACCAAGTAGGCCTACAACAAGTAGCCAGAGTACCCGAAATAATATCATGATTGAATATACCTCACTGACTTACAAAGTTATAAGAATTTTAAAAACATGCTTATATCTCACTGACTTACAAAGATATAGGAGCTGTCGTGGTCTAACGGGCTAAGGCTCTAGCGCTATGTTGGTGACGACTAGCCGCGTGGGTTCGAATCTCGGCTATGCTACGACAGTTTCCAGTGCTATATAGCCTTCGTCGCTTAGTGCTGTAGAATTAATTACAGTTGGGGATATCCCCCAGATGAAATTAATTCATAAGGTTATTCAACCTTACAAAGATATAAGAATTGATTTATTCCAAACGGTACCAAGTAGCCCTACAACAAGTAGCCAGAGTACTCAAAATAATATCTTGATTGAATATATCTCACTGACTTACAGAGATATAAGAATTTAAAAAACATATACATACAGTAGTTACATAAAGGATCGCCAAATAACACTCGTAGCCGATTAGGCCTACCCTTACGAGTGCAAAGACCATGGCGTTGTTGAGAATTCTCGAGTCCCCAGGTACCCTAGACCTTATCTCAACAAGGCCCGGGTACCAATACTACCGGTAAAAGACAGACCTCGGTACCTTTATGGCGGACAATATTATAATACCAGAACAAGTATAAAAAACAGTCCCGGGTACAAATAGGCTACGGCCGGTTACTCTGGAGACTGTGTAAACTAAGACAGACCCGGGTACCAATATTCCCGGGTGGTATTATAATCCATATAAAATATAAAGACAACCCCGGGTACTAATAGGCCATAGCCGTGTATTCTGGAGGCTGTCACGACGATGACAAACTCGGGTACCAATATCCCCGGGTGGTATCATATTACCAAAACAAAGATAAATAGCCGGTTACTCTGGCAACCAGGCCCGAGCACCAGTAGAGCCCCGAGTCCGCTAGGCCTTGTCTAATAAATATAAAGACAGGCCCGAGTATCAGTAATTGACGGGTGATATTACAATGCCAAGCCCGAGTACGGCGGGTGCCCAACCCCGAAAGGGGTTGAAATAGGGGAGCTATCCCCCCGCCAAAGGCGGCTTTCTAGGGCCTTTCCTAGCTGATGCTGAGAGGATTGGGTTCTAGTCATGTGGTGATGGGCTGGTCTATCAGAGTGAGAACTGAGCGATCTCTGCCATACCCATAGCTTACTCTGACTGTTCCTTTTACTTATATGTTTTCTAGATCTCAAGTGACGGCGTCTTTTCCGTGGATTGACCTCCCAATCTACCAAGATTGAAAGCCAAAGCGTCACATTTTTCCGTTGCCCCTCAACTTTCTCTTCATAATTGCTGAGGGGCACAGGGTCCTGGATGGGGCTTTGGTTTCCCGGGCGTTTCCGCACCCTCCTCAGCTCCCCACCATGGAGTGGCTTCGGTCACCCAGGCTTTATTGTGGACGGTGGTGGGGGGGGGGGGGGGGGGGGTCTGTGGGGGCGCTCGGTTATGGCCTTGGTCTTGCTCGGGGCCTTGGGGCCGTTCGGCCAGGCAGCTTGGGGAACAACAACAACAACAACAACCAGTAACCTATAGCCGGTTACTCTGGCAACCAGGCCCAGGCACCAGTAGAGCCCCGGGTCCACTAGCAGTGGCGTCACCAGGGGGGGGCTTAGCCCCCCCAAATCAAGGACTCAGCCCCCCAAAAAATGCAAACCCCAAAACTGCCAAAAGTAATTAAAATAAATAAATAAAAATTAAATAATAAATAATGCATTACCAGTTCACCACATTCACCAGCCCTGCATCCAACCCCCCCCCCAATCTACTTTTGATTAATTGATCCATATAGGTTAAATACGAATTGTTTATGTAATGTGAATATTTATTCACAATTTACATAAATCTATGGCTATGATTCAAATCATAATAGTAATATTAGTAAGTTTCCCCTATATTTTCACCAAGCTTGGTTTTCTTTGAAGCTTGAGCCGTTATATTTATTGAAATTATTGGAAATATAAATGCAATATGTATTGTTTTTATGAGACTTATTATATATTTACAATATAATATATTATTTATATTAAATTGTGAAATAAAAGACACATATCCACATACCATTAGGCCATGTCACTATATGAAACTTTGAAAGGATATCAGTTTTATAGAATAACAATTGTTTGTAATCTTGTATTTTATCAATAGGCTTATTTAAAGTAATTGCTTTATGATTTGGAGTTAATAAATTATACTTTTTTGTTTTAAGTGAACTGTTTTGTTTTTCTATCACAGTAATGGAAGAAAAATCTTGCCAATTAAATCTATATAATGGTACAATAATAAAGGTTCTTCAAATTATCCAATTTAATATGCTAAGAAATCGTTACAAACTATAGTATATTCATTATAAGTAGGCGAAACATCTAGACCACTTACCTCTATACCTAAGGAAAGACTGGAGTAATCAAGCTAATATTTCTACCTTTGGGAAGGGTCAGCCAGGCAATAAGTATGGACATTTACAACCCATTTTCTCTAGCCATTTAGCGAATTACAAAGGTTAGGGGTCACAATTTCTGGCCTACCTATAATGAATGGACTATAGTATGATAGTATATGAAGAAAAACTATTCTCTGCACATAGGCTTTATACCCTACAATTACCATTGGCCTTGTAACTTACTGACTGATGCCTGGTATCAGGCTCATCAATATTTATGTGTCATATGTTTCTTACTTATACACATTTTTAGGCCTCAAAAAGGCCCCAGAAACTGCTCAAATTTCAAAATTTTCCGGGGGGGCTTACAGCCCCCCCCCCCCCCCACCGGACCCCCCAGCTGCTCAGGCTCCCTTCGCTCGCCACCCACCCACCTATCTATGCCAGGGCTACAGCCCCCCCAAAAATTTTACCCCTGGTGACGCCACTGTCCGCTAGGCCTTGTCTAATAAATATAAAGATAGGCCCGGGTATCAGTAATTGACAGGTGATATTACAATGCCAAACTGATATTATTTTGCCGGGTACTTTAGGCTTTGTCATACTTTAATAAAGACAGAACAGGGTTGTTCACAGTATCATAATGACAGCCCCGGGTACAAATAATTGAGATGGCTATCTATGTGTACTGGTTAGGCCTACTCTAGGCTGTGGCATACCATAACAAGGACAAGTCCGGGTGCCAGTAATGGAAACGGATAGTATTTTGACGGGTACTCTAAGCTTTGTCATACTTTAACCCTTCCTACCCGGTCTGCCTTAGGTAAGGACAGCTCGAAAGAAGGGCGGCTACCCGGTATGCCTTACCTAAGGCAGCAGCTTAATAGCCTAATTAAGCTTGGTCTGAACGCCGTGCGTACGACGTATGTCAACAAACCCAAGCGTTGCGTCACCGCACCTCCGAAAACAAGAAGGAGAAGACTCTTCAATGTTATTGTTCTGACGTCAGACGAAATTAGTGTCTGAAAAGCCCCCATATTGGCAACATCTCTGCAATATTGGCTCCACTGAAATCGTCATCACAACTGAACCAGTTGACTTACAGAGCTCTACTCAACGCCAAAATACAGATTGAAAACCGCACTACGATTATAGATGAGTGGAAAAGTTCTAGCAGTGAAAATAAACATAAATGCGGTAGCCTAGGCCTAGACGTTTTTCAGCCATTTCGCCCGGGTAGGGGCGACCGTCATTGGGTAAGACAGCCCGGGTAGGAAGGGTTAATAAAGACAGACCAGAGTTCCAGTAATGGAAACAAAGATAAATTTTGCCGGGTACTCTAGGCTTTGTTATACTATAATAGGACAAGCCCGGGTCACAATAATTAAGGCAGATATTATTTTGCCGGGTACTCTAGGCTTTGTTATACTATAATAGGACAAGCCCGGGTCACAATAATTAAGGCAGATATTATTTTGCCGGGTACTCTAGGCTTTGTTATACTATAATAGGACAAGCCCGGGTCACAATAATTAAGGCAGATATTATTTTGCCGGGTACTCTAGGCTTTGTTATACTATAATAGGACAAGCCCGGGTCACAATAATTAAGGCAGATATTATTTTGCCGGGTACTCTAGGCTTTGTTATACTTAATAGGACAAGCCCGGGTCACAATAATTAAGGCAGATATTATTTTGCCGGGTACTCTAGGCTTTGTTATACTATAATAGGACAAGCCCGGGTCACAATAATTAAGGCAGATATTATTTTGCCGGGTACTCTAGGCTTTGTTATACTATAATAGGACAAGCCCGGGTCACAATAATTAAGGCAGATATTATTTTGCCGGGTACTCTAGGCTTTGTTATACTATAATAGGACAAGCCCGGGTCACAATAATTAAGGCAGATATTATTTTGCCGGGTATTCTAGGCTTTGTTATACTATAATAGGACAAGCCCGGGTCACAATAATTAAGGCAGATATTATTTTGCCGGGTACTCTAGGCTTTGTTATACTATAATAGGACAAGCCCGGGTCACAATAATTAAGGCAGATATTATTTTGCCGGGTACTCTAGGCTTTGTTATACTATAATAGGACAAGCCCGGGTCACAATAATTAAGGCAGATATTATTTTGCCGGATACTCTAGGCTTTGTTATACTATAATAAGACAAGCCCGGGTCACAATAATTAAGGCAGATATTATTTTGCCGGATACTCTAGGCTTTGTTATACTATAATAGGACAAGCCCGGGTTGCAATAATGGAGGCAAATATAAATTTTGTCGGTTACCCTAGGCTTTGTCATACCAAATTAAGAGACAGGCCCGGGTACCAGTCATTTAACACTACTTTCAGAATTACGTTAAATATCAGAGCTTAAGTTGACCGGTTACACTTATCCTCTATGTTGCCAAGTTTACAAATATATTAGTCTTAGCATGTAATTAAGACTAGGCTATACCTGACTAGAAAATTACCGAGTAATTATATCCAGTGATACCAGGTAATAATTCATTAGGCTATTTCTTACATAAGCGGCAACTATAGTTTATTTAAAATAAACGATACAAGGGTAGTTTCCTATTTTATGCCAAATTTAAGTACAGTAAACCCTCGCTATCTCGACTAATTGGGGGGAGACCCAGTCCGAGATGACCGAAAATCCGAGATGTCCGAAGTCCGACTTATGTCCGACTTAAGAGAGGGAAAATTCCGAATTAGAAGAGGAAAGTCCGCGTCACCAGAGAAATTGATTTTTTTTTTTTTTTTTTTTTTTTATATTATTTAATGCATCTATCTCCCTTATACATATATATATAACTATGTCTTATTTGGTCTTTTTTTAATCTATGAATCAATTCTAATACGATGGAATTGAAAACAATATTACCCTTCTAACACACAAATAATAAAATGAAAAAGAGAGTAAATAAAAATGTCTCCTTTGTCTTTCAGAAACATAAGTCCGTCTCGTATATGTTAGTATTTTATCGCTCGCTCGCCCCTAGCCACTCTCTCTATCTATTTATCTCTCTAATGCATCTAACTAACTCCCTTATACATTAACATAACTATGTCTTATTTGGACTTTTTGTAATCTATAAATAATTTCTAATGCGATGGAATTGAAAACAATATTATCCTTCTAGCACACAAATAATAACATGAAAAAGAGTCAATATAAAAGTCTCCTTTGTCTTTTCAGAACCAATTAAGTCGTCTCATAATAGTTCGTGTTTATCGCTCACTTCCCCTTCTGCAACTCTCTTTCTATCTATCTTGTCTTTTCAGAACCAATTAAGTCCGTCTCATAATAGTTCGTGTTTAGTTTATCGCTCACTCCCCCTCTGTAACTCTCTCTTTCTATCTATCTATCTCTCTAATGCATCTATGTAACTCCCTTATACATTAACATAACTATGTCTTATTTGGACTTTTTGTAATCTTTGAATCATTTCTAATGCAATGGAATTGAAAACAATATTATCCTTCTAGCACACAAATAATAACATGAAAAAGAGTCAATATAAAAGTCTCCTTTGTCTTTTCAGAACCAATTAAGTCGTCTCATAATAGTTCGTGTTTATCGCTCACTTCCCCTTCTGCAACTCTCTTTCTATCTATCTTGTCTTTTCAGAACCAATTAAGTCCGTCTCATAATAGTTCGTGTTTAGTTTATCGCTCACTCCCCCTCTGTAACTCTCTCTTTCTATCTATCTATCTCTCTAATGCATCTACGTAACTCCCTTATACATTAACATAACTACTGTATGTCTTATTTGGACTTCTTGTAATCTTTGAATCATTTCTAATGCAATGGAATTGAAAAATATAATATCGGACATTTTCCGAATACTTATATAAAGCCCGACAACGTCAGAGACTGTCGGAACGATGACGGAAATGTCCGAACTACCGAAGTGCATGTCCGAGAGGCCGTAGCCAGTCCGACTAGTATGGGTTTCCGACTTCTAGGGGTCCGAGATGGCGAGGGTTTACTGTACAGTAAGCCTAATAATTCCGGCATTATTCCCACTACAGTATGCAACATTGACTCCTTGGTATTATTCACAGGCTCAGGCGAGCTGCTACATTACCGGAGAAGAATCTCTTCAACAATTAGAACGATCTCGGCCAAGTGATAACCACTGAGGAGCCTAACACCTCATATTTTAAAGGTGAGTTAATTTTTACAAAACACTAAACGTTTCCGGTTCACCGGCTAAGTGACTAAGTCACTATTCATATTTTTGTTAATAACCATGACCCAAAAAAACATTTATACCCTCGGTCACATGCAAACAAGTGTTATTATCTGTGTGGGGTTCGGTAAAGTTTTACATTTCAGATACTTTTAACAAAATTTCCAGGTATTATGGAGGTAAAGTTGTAAGTTTTTTTTAAGAAATATCCTTTTCTAGAACCCCTAGCTCCTCCCCATCTCCTGACAAGAAAATGTCTGGATCTAGCAGGAAAAGACATAGGTCGGCCAGCTCAAAGTCTTCCAGTAAATAAACAGAAGAAAGTGAGCAAATCTCAAAATAAAAGGCTACCTGCTAAGTGTCATGATTCCAAAATCCTGCATTCTACACCACATACCCCCAGACTTTTGACATTGTCTAATGTGGTCAGTCACCCTGCTAACCCTATTACATCAAAAAACATAAATTACCTGTCTCATCCAAGTTCCAAGTTCTGAGGGTATCAGCCCCCCTCCACTTTCCCTAGTACAGTTAGCTGATACTATTGAACAGCAATCTGAATAACCCAGTTGCTTGCTCCACCCACATTAATTCACCCTAAAACTGATTCAGGTGAATATGGAAGCTGAAGTACATAAACCCATACACTATTCAGCCTTCTACGGACTTTCCTGTTCGTTTAGATCCTTCTCTGGCAGCTCCAGACATTTGGGTTACAGTACGGTTGGGACAATACGGAAAAAAAAAAAGTACTTCCTAATGATACCCCAGAACCTTTGGTCATAAGCAATACTGTGGTAAGGGGGTATGATTTGGAAACCAGTAACCATACTGAGGAGAGTTGGAGTGAGAATGAGTACCATGGTTCTCCTTTAAAACAAAGTTAAGAAGAGTTTCCTGATATAGTCCCTACTCAGAGCCCGCCTGGTGGCTTGTTTGGTAAACTTCAGGTATTTTTTTTAAATCTATGCATGAGTTGACAGACAAAATGGAACAGAAATTTACGTCTTTAGATAAGGCTATCCGAAGTAGGTCTCTTGCTCCACCCATGTTACAACATGCCATACCAGACACAGTTCCACTGTCTCATTTACCTGTCCAGCCTAAACAACCTGCTCATGAAATGTTCAAGATGCCTCCCCCTCTACTAATTGGTGAATCTCGATACTGGAAACAATTACCAGGGTAGCACCTACTAATGCTGACACAGGTCATTCAGACTTGGTGCCAATACCAAATGAGTGGATTATTAAAACGAATGAGCGTAGGCATCTACAGTAAACTTCCGTTAATCCGAAGGGCAGCGGACCGGCCCTCGTTCGGATTAGAGGATTTTTCGGATTATCGGACTTTACCCCTATGAACCTGTGTATAACGAAAACATTGAGACATTAGGCCACCCAAATGACACAATGGTGCACACACACATATCATATGTTCATGAAATCACTTCAAAAGTTTACCATTGTCATTGTAGCCTATTACCTACTTCAAAACATTCAGATTAATGGTCAAAGGAATCTGCTGATATAAACGTCTTCTTCTTCTTCCGTCTACTAGCAAGTTTGTCTTGCTCTTGAAGATCAGATGTGGTTCGGGAAGTAATGCCTTAACAACGGCACTTCCCTGAGAGGTTCTTGTAATTTTCCTTTTGTGATTTTCCTTTTGTGACGTGCTCTGTTATATTATATTGTATTGAAAGCACCCTTGTCTTGTTGTCTTGAAAGCACCCTTGGGATGCTCCGATCACTGAACTATAAATAGTAGCGTATCGGAACGTCCAAAGGTGCGTTTTCAAGCTCAAGACTAATACGTCCAAAGGTGCGTTTTCAAGCTCAAGACTGAATGCGCTTCCAGAAAATGCGGTGCAAGCCAGTAGCGCATCGGAGCGTCCCAAGGATGCGTTCAAGAGCAAAACAAACTCTCTAGCAGACGATGTGGAAGAAGAAGAAGAAGAAGGTATTTACGTTTATATCAGTAGCTTCCTTTGACCATTAATCTGAATGTTTTGAAGTAGGTAATAGGCTACAATGACAATGGTAAACTTTTAAAGTGAATTCATGAACATATGATATGTGTGTGCTCCATTAAGTGTCATTTGAGTGGCCTAATGCCTCAAAAAGGGGACTTTGGGACTTCTTGAAATTCGGACCATCGGGTGAATTCGGATTTGGCCTCAAATTGAAAAATTCGGACTATTGGGAGATTCGAATCATCGGTCGTCGGATTAACGGACTTTTACTGTACATACAAAGATGCACAAGACCGATTGCTGGAAGTAATCATAAAACCCTTCCCATCTCTGTTGGATGCTAAGTACTTTACTTGCACACAGACACCCACAGTGCCTTCAGGTAAGTGCTTCAAACCAGGGTCTGATGTGAGTAAGGCGGATGGACATAACGCCATTAATCCTCTAGCCCCGGCTATGTATTCCATATATATTCCCCGAAACCCAGGGGTTTTGGCCGAAAAAACGTCTCGCCTAGGCTACCGTATCTTTGTTATTTTGACTGCTTCCGCATTTCCGCGCATCCCCAAGCGTAGATGTGTTTCGTACCTGTAGAATGGCGTTGAGTAGAGCTCTTTAAGTCAACTGGTTCAGTTGTGATGACGATTTCCGTGGAGATAACTTTGTGGCGATATCAGCCACTTTACACTACTTATCACTACTTAACAATAACATACAGGCACACACGAACAAGGACGCCTCTCCTTCTTGTGGTCGGAGATGCGCGGCGTCGGTCCAACCGGCTGTTGTTTACATGCGTCGGACGGACACCTCGCACACCAAGCTTACAGGCTTTCAAGCTGCCGGTGCCTCAGAGCCCTTCCGGGAAGCGCGGGGTGTGTTTTTTATGGGTTTCTCAGAGCCCAACCGGGTCTGAGGGGTTAAATCTCTCTAATCTCTCAAAAGTCTGTAGGTGGCTCCATAAATTTGTTTTGAGAACAAAACTTCTATTTCGGAGGTACCCACTCTAAGTTAGGGTCCATGGCCGTAATGGGTGACTGAGGCAGAGAAATTGGCCTTGTCTTGGGGTGATGTCCCCCCCCCCATAAAACTCCCATTGGAGGATCACCAATTTGCCACTATGTATGTATACAACTCCGACTCTATTCCCCAGGAGTTCTGGGATTACCTCAGAGATCCAAAAATAGTTTGTAAACCAGCTAGAGACCCCATGATTAATACACCTACGCCTGCACTGATTGACAAAGACTTTAGACTACGTCAAAAGAGCCCATAGGTTGCTGTCAAATTTATCACACAACAACAACGTGCACAAGCCATGAGGCAAGTAGCAAATTCTATCCCTGAACAAAACTTCAGGTCTGCACTTCATTCTATCAGAAGAACTTCACATGTTAATTCTCTGATGACCACTAGGGATGTCAATATTGCTATTTTTGAGGCAGCTAGAGCTAGACAGGATCCGCGCATCCAATTGCCCAAGAATATGCCCAAAGATATTGCTACTCGAGTTTTCCCTTCACCTCTGTTCACAGGTACATTGATTCCACAAAATGACCTGGAATGAGGTTCATGCTCTGTTGCTAAGACCTGAGATGGCTGCGTTTTAGTCAGTCTCTGCAAACAAGCCGAAACATCCTAGACAGTTCCATTAAGAGAGGCGAACATAACAGCTATATTTAAGAAGGGAAAGAGAAATGACCCAGGAAATTATAGACCAGTCAGTTTGACAAGTGTTGTGTGTAAACTAATGGAAACGGTAATTAGAGAAGGAATAATGGAGCATATGAAATCAAACCAACTTTTCAGTGGGAAACAGTTCGGATTCTTGCCGGGGAGGTCGACGGTATTACAGCTAATTAAGGTGGTAGATGATTGGATGCAAACTCTGGAGGATGGTGATGTAATAGACGTGGTATATTGCGATTTTATGAAGGCCTTCGATAAGGTCCCACATAAAGGGTTAATAGAGAAAGTTAGAAGCTATAGTATAGGGGAAAAATTTGTGAAATGGATAGAAGCCTTCCTGAAAGATCGGAGACAGAGGGTACTGGTGAATGGAATAGGCTCGGGGTGGAGGGAAATTACAAGTGGCGTACCTCAGGGATCTGTGTTGGGACCACTACTGTTCGTTATATTTATTAACGACTTACCTGAAGTTATATCTAATGGAAGTGAGGTATACCTGTATGCGGATGACACTACGCTGTATAGAAGAGCTGAAGGAAGATGTGGGATTGCTTCAAGGAGATGTGGAGGGCATGAAAGGATGGTCTGAGCATTGGTTAATGCCTTTTCATCCAAAAAAATGCAAGTACATGCGGATTGGGACAAGCAAGATAGACAAGGTAGGATACAGTATGTATGACGCGATGGAGGAGGTGAATGCAGAAAAGGATATAAGAGTAGTGATAGACAATAAGTTAAATTTCTCAGAACATTTAGCGGAAAAGATAAACAAAGCCAATAGAATTGAAGGGCTGATAAGGAGGACATTTGGTTCACTTGACGAAGAAATCTTCAGGAATCTCTATACAGCGCTGGTTAGGCCGCACCTGGAATATGCGAACCAGGTGTGGGCTCCATATATGGTAAAGGATATAGAAGCAGTGGAGAGCTAGCAAGCTAGTACCAACGTTGAAGAACGCGGGCTATGAGCAGAGGTTGAGGACACTGGGTCTTCCGACACTGGCATATAGGAGAAAGAGAGGGGATATGATAGAGACTTTTAAGATAGTGTCAGGAAAGTATGATGAGGATGTGTGTGAAGGTATCTTCTTGATGCGGGAGGGAACAAGAACGAGAGGACACTCTAAGAAAATTTACAAAGAAAGAAATAGGCTTGAGAAGGCAAAGAACTCATTTTGTGATAGAGTGGTAAATGAGTGGAACGCACTGCCCCAGTATGTAGTCGATTCCGAATCAATAAGCGAGTTTGAAAGTAATCTTGATAAAGCATGGTGAAGACAAGATTTTAAGTTTGATTATAAAGCAAAAATACAGAATAGTAAAATTGTTGCGTCTGCTACCGCCGCCGCCAACACCGTGAACGACCGCAGCAGTGCAAGTACTGGTACTGAGCTGGATATACAGGCCTAGTTTGCCTTTTTCCAGAGGATCTACTGTAAGAAACTACTGTAAGATACAGACGGTTGGTCGTGGTTATTTCCCAAATGTGCCCCGCCTACCCACCCCTAGGTGTGGCTCCTGTGTTGCTCACACTCAATATTTTTTACAGCCTGCTCATCGGACCGCTCCCCAAGGCGCTCCGCAGGTGTACGATTCTGCCTCCTGGGCGGTAGTGTCCGTCCCGGATCTTTGGCGGTCCAGTCCGCGCTTCAGGCGGGAGCTTCCGACTACCTTCTGCCACCACCTTCCAACCTTCTACTGGGTTGTCAGGTACTAGCTTAGGCGTTTTTTGGTAGTGGGGTGTTTATCCTTTCTAGGGAAAGGTGCCATGTTCACTAGGGCTGGACTCCACTCTGATTTGGGCTCCAACTCTGGTGCTCACAGTTTTGTGTGGGGGGTTCCTGCTCCTTCCTGTACAATGGCTATATTTGCTATTCTGCACAATACTTGTCATTTCTGCTATATTCGTCCTTCCTGTACCATGATCATATTTGCTATACTGCACAATAATTGTCGTGTCTGCTATATGTATTTGAGTTATTCTTACAGTTTCTACAGTAGATCCTCTGGAAAAAGGCAAACATGCCTGTGTATCCAGCTCAGTACCAGTACAGTACTTGCACTGCTGCGGTCGTTCACGGTGTTGGCGGCGGCGGTAGCAGACGCAACATTTTTACTATTCTGTATTTTTGTTTTATAATCAAACTTCAAATCTTGTCTTCCCCATGCTTTATCAAGATTACTTTCAAACTCCCTTATTGATTCGGAATCGACTACATACTGGGGCAGTGCGTTCCACTCATTTACCACTCTATCACAAAATGAGTTCTTTGCCTTCTCAAGCCTATTTCTTTCTTTGTAAATTGTCTTAGAGTGTCCTCTCGTTCTTGTTCCCTCCCGCATCAAGAAGATACCTTCACACACATCCTCATCGTACTTTCCTGACACTATCTTAAAAGTCTCTATCATATCCCCTCTCTTTCTCCTATATGCCAGTGTCGGAAGCCCCAGTGTCCTCAACCTCTGCTCATAACCCGCGTTCTTCAACGTTGGTACCAGCTTGCTAGCTCTCCTCTGCACTTTCTCCACTGCTTCTATATCATTTACCATATATGGAGCCCACACCTGGTTCGCATATTCCAGGTGCGGCCTAACCAGCGCTGTATAGAGATTCCTGAAGATTTCTTCGTCAAGTGACACAAATGTCCTCCTTATCAGCCCTACAATTCTATTGGCTTTGTTTATCTTTTCCGCTAAATGTTCTGAGAAATTTAACTTATTGTCTATCACTACTCCTATATCCTTTTCTGCATTCACTTCCTCCATCGCTTCATACATACTGTATCCTACCTTGTCTATCTTGCTGGTCCCAATCCGCATGTACTTGCATTTTTTTGGATGAAAAGGCATTAACCAATGCTCAGACCATCCCTTCATGCCCTCCACATCTCCTTGAAGCAAACCCATATCTTCCTTACTCCTCACTCTTCTATACAGCTTAGTGTCATCCGCATACAGGTATACCTCACTTCCATTAGTTATAACTTCAGGCAAGTCGTTAATAAATATAACGAACAGTAGTGGTCCCAACACAGATCCCTGAGGTACCCCACTTGTAATTTCCCTTCACCCCGAGCCTATTCCATTCATCCGATCTTTCAGGAAGGCTGCTATCCATTTCACACATTTCTCCCCTATATTATAGCTTCTAACTTTCTCTATTAACCTTTTATGTGGGACCTTATCGAAGGCCTTCATAAAATCGCAATATACCACGTCTATTACATCACCATCTTCTAGAATTTGCATCCAATCATCTACCACCTTAATTAGCTGTAGTACCGTCGACCTCCCCGGCAAGAATCCGAACTGTCTCCCACTGAAAAGTTGGTTTGATTTCATATGATCCATTATTCCTTCTCTAATTACCGTTTCCATTAGTTTACACACAACACTTGTCAAACTGACTGCTCTATAATTCCCTGGGTCATTTCTCTTTCCCTTCTTAAATATAGCTGTTATGTTCGCTTCTCTCCAGTCCATCGGGATTTGTCCTGTATTAAACGATACCTCAAATAACATTTTCAATGGCTCTACTAACATCTCCCCTCCTTCCTTTATGATTCTTGGGTGTATCCCATCCGGTCCCGGTGACTTACTTCTGTTAATTTTTTCTATAGCCCTTCTTATTCTAGCATGGGAAAACTCTACTACAGTAAAAGTCCGTTAATCCGACGACCGATGATTCGAATCTCCCAATAGTCCGAATTTTTCAATTTGAGGCCAAATCCGAATTCACCCGATGGTCCGAATTTCAAGAAGTCCCAAAGTCCCCTTTTTGAGGCATTAGTCCACTCAAATGACACATAATGGAGCACACACATATCATTTGTTCATGAATTAACTTTAAAAGTTTACCATTGTCATTGTAGCCTATTACCTACTTCAAAACATTCAGATTAATGGTCAAAGGAAGCTACTGATATAAACGTAAACACCTTCTTCTTCTTCCACATCGTCTGCTAGAGAGTTTGTTTTGCTCTTGAACGCATCCTTGGGACGCTCCGATGCGCTACTGGCTTGCACCGCATTTTCTGCAAGCGCATTCAGTCTTGAGCTTGAAAACGCACCTTTGGACGTATTAGTCTTGAGCTTGAAAACGCACCTTTGGACGTTCCGATACGCTACTATTTATAGTTCAGTGACCGGAGCGTCCCAAGGGTGCTTTCAAGACAACAAGACAAGGGTGCTTTCAATACAATATAATATAACAGAGCACGTCACAAAAGGAAAATCACAAAATGAAAATTACAAGAACCTCTCAGGGAAGTGCCGTTGTTAAGGCATTACTTCCCGAACCACATCTGATCTGATCTTCAAGAGCAAGACAAACTCGCTAGTAGACGGAAGAAGAAGAAGACGTTTATATCAGCAGATTCCTTTGACCATTAATCTGAATGTTTTGAAGTAGGTAATAGGCTACAATGACAATGGTAAACTTTTGAAGTGATTTCATGAACATATGATATGTGTGTGTGCACCATTGTGTCATTTGGATGGCCTAATGTCTCAATGTTTTCGTCATACACAGGTTCATAGGGGTAAAGTCCGATAATCCGAAAAATCCACTAATCCGAACGAGGGCCGGTCCGCTGCCCTTCGGATTAACGGAAGTTTACTGTAGTTCTAGTGCCGGTGCCTGTTTGATGGGAATAGTAGGCACTGCATCCTCCGACTCCACTTTTAGTACCCCCCCAAAGTATTTCCCCAGCACCTCTGCTTTCTCCTTATCAGTCTCCGCTCTCTTGCTTCTTGGGTCGTACTTGTCAGGTAGATCCCAGAGTGTGATGGTAAATCAAGTGGTCTCGGACTCGACACCCCTGCAGTATGGTGTTCCGCAGGGATCAGTTTTGGGTCCTATCCTATTTATAATTTATATTAGCAGTTTGTCTCTTCTGCTTCGTGCACATAATGTCACCTTTCACTTTTATGCAGATGACACCCAGATTTATGTGAGAATCACAAATATAGTTGATATACGGAGTAAGATGGAATTGTTGATGTCTGATATCAAGAAGTGGATGAGAGCGAGAAAACTTAAACTAAATGATGGTAAAACTGATATTCTCATCATCCGAGGAAATAGAAGAGCTGATGATATGGTAGGTGCCCTCTCCATCAATGTGGGTGGATCTCAGCTGCGACCGGCCAACTCTGTTCGAAATCTGGGTGTATATGTGAACTCCCGATTAGATTTCAAAGAGCATGTAAACCAGATAGTTAAAAGTTGTTACTTGCACATCAAAAATCTCTATTTGGTGAAGCCGTTTATAACCAGACGTTGCCTCCTGACGTTGGTTCACTCATTGGTCTTCTCTCGTGTTGATTATTGCAATGCCCTGTTGGTGGGTCTTCCAAATTATATTTTGAAGAAAGTTCAGTCTGTTCTTAACAGGGCCGCAAGACTAATTTTTGGTGTTCCACCTAGAACTCCTACTACATCTCTTCACATAGAACTGCACTGGCTGCCAGTAAGAGCAAGAATAGAATTTAAGTTGTGTTTGGTGACTTTTAAGGTTCTCAAATTTGGTGAGCCTAGGTACCTTGCGGAGCTGCTCAGGCGCCCACCGGCACACCATGGTGTAGTTGTGCGTCATGACAATGACCCTTTTCGTCTTGATGAACCAAGGGCTTTCCAGCAGTCTTCTTTCTTTGAGAGGTCATTCTCCTACATGGCTCCGAGGTTGTATAACAGGTTGCCGCTGTCCATGAGACAACTGAGTTCTGTTGAATGCTTCAAGAGACAACTTAAGACTTTTCTCTTTGAGAGAAGCTATGATCTTGAGAGAGGTGTCATGACAGATGGCTATAGAGTTTAGGCTATTTTGCCACTGCTGGTGATTGTTAAATGTGTGTTGTATATGAGCCTTCTTTTGATGCATTGATTTTTGTTCTTTTTTCTTTCTCTTTTCGAGCGCCAGTGAATTCTTCGGAAAAATTGGCGCTTATGAGAAATAAGTAACATGCTTATTATTATTATTATTATTACTCCCATCATTCAACCCCCCTACCAGCTCTGGGATCCCTACTCTTCTTGTTAACTTTTCCTGAATGTACTTCCAGAATATTTTTGGATTATCCTTCACATTTCTAGCTATCTCTCTCTCCCTCTCCTTCACCCCCCTCCTTGTTTCCCACCTTATTTTATTGTTTATTTGTCTGCGTTCCAGATCCACTTCCTTAGCCTCTATACTAGACCCCCTGTTCTTTTTTAACAATTTTAATCTTTCCCACAATCGTTTCTTTCTTCTAATCAATATCCAAAGCTTTCTTTTCATTGGCAATTCTGGGTTAGTTCTTTTCCTCAATTTTGTTTTATCCTTATATTCCCTTACTGGTACACTTTTGGATACAGCATTCTCCAGTTTGACTCTAATTTTCCTCCACATTCCTTCAGCGTCTTCACCGTTCAAGTATTCCCCCCAGTCAATGTCCAAACACCGTCTCAGCAGCTCATAATCTGCTCTATCATACATGTATATTTTTCTATTGCTTCTATTATCCCTCTCTGATTTAATGTTACAACTAAAGCTTATACAGGCATGGTCACTACGACCTATAGGGCTATCCACATTAACATGTTCCACTATATCCTCTTCATTGCTAAAAATCAAATCAAGTACACTCCCCTGCGTCCCATCTCTATATCTTGTCATCTCTACAATATGTTGCATTAAAAAACAATCTCTCACTTTCTCTATAAACTTATTTTCCAGGCTACCCTGTCCCGCTGGAGTAGTACAATTTGCCCAGTTGATCCTTGGCAAATTGAAATCTCCAATCAAAATTTTATATGTGTTCTCTCTATTATCTATCTCCTCCATTGCTTTCAGTAGGTTATCATCCTCTCCCCTGCTATTATTTGGGCTTCTATATATAGAGGCAATTGAATTGATCCTCTTACACATTTTACTTCAATACACAAATACTCACAATACTGCTGTCTCATATCCACCTCATTAACCTTGAGCTCTTTTCTTACATAAATAAACAGTCCTCTTCCAACCTCTACTCTAATAGCATTTCTCTCATATAACTCAAAACCCTCCAAACTATATTCCACCAGTTCCCTTTCAATTCTAGCATTTTTTGGTCTTACTTCCTGTAGGGCTATGACATCAGGTTTTTCCTCTTCATCCTGCAACCTACAATACATATCAGTTCTCTTTTCTTGTCCTGGGTAAACACATCCACATTACTAAACATAATCCTTAATCCATCTACCATTCCTTCAGCAATTACACCATCCCGCTCCTCCTGTCCGTACCCTACTCCCCCGTTAGCACTACTGGGTCTGCCTCTTTGTCTCTTGTCTCTCCCTGTATTTACCTATTTGTAGTTTACAGGAATTGAGCAGCGCTCGTGTTGTCCTGTCTTAGTTTCTTTATAATCAATCCATTTTACTTAGACAAGTATCGTAATGGATATTCCCAGTTCCCAGTATTTTGGACTAACATATCATAACTTATGTTGCCCTATTTCCATATTTACTTTTATCCAACCTAGATTTGAACATGTTAATGTTCCTCGCTCTCACCACCTCCTCCTCCAAGTTGTTCCAAGTCTATACTCCTATATGGGAAGCTGAATTTCTTTGTGTCCTTACGACATCTGCCCTTCCTCAGCTTAAACTCGTGCCCTCTTGTCCTTCCATTATCCCTCACGAATAGATCTTCCCTATCTACTCGTTCCAAACTTTTTACTCCCTTGAACATCGTTATTAAGTCGCCTCGTTCCCTTCTCTCTTTCAAGGTAGGCAGTTGTAGTGTCTTAAGTCTTTCCTCATATGTCAACTCCTTCAATCTTGGGATCATCTTCGTTGCTATCCTTTGGACTCTCTCTAATTTGTTTATATGTTTTTTTCAAATGTGGTGACCATATCACTGCTGCATATTCTAATCTTGGTCTTATCATAGTCATTATCAATTTTCTTAACATTTCTTCATCCAAATAGTTAAATGCCACTCTCATATTGGTTATTATTCCATATGCTCCTCCAATGATCATGTTAATATGCTTCTCCGGGGATAGATCATCTTGTATTATCACTCCAAGGTCCTTCTCATGCCGTGTTTTGCCGATTATTTCAATTCCTAATTTGTACTCCCAGCTTGGCCTTATCTCACTTGTTCCCACTTCCAAAACATGACACTTTTCTGCATTGAAACTCATTTTCCAGGTTTGGCTCCATCTGTGCAACTCATCTAGGTCCTTTTGAAGATCCTGACAACTTTCTATACAGGTGACATTCTTCATGATCTTAGCATCATCCGCAAACATATTCATATGACTATTCAAGTTTTCTGGCATGTCGTTTACATAAAGTAGGAACATTATCGGACCCAACACTGATCCCTGTGGTACTCCGCTCGTCACACTCCTCCACTGTGAATATTCGTCTCGTATCGTGGTCCTCATTTCTCTTCCTATTAAAAAGTTTTCCATCCATTTTAACATCCTACCATGTACACCTCCAACAACCTGCAATTTCCACAATAACCTTTTGTGAGGCACCCTGTCAAAGGCCTTTTTCAGGTTCAGGTAAACACAGTCAACCCATCCCTCTCCTGTGTAACATCTACAACTCTTCTATAAAAGCTTAATAAATTAGATACACAAGATCTCCCTTCCCTGAATCCAAACTGTTTCTCGCTAAGCACCCCCTGTCCCTCAATGAAGTGTGTCCACTTTTTCCTTTTAATTTTCTCACAAATTTTACAAACAATGCTGGTGAGGGACACCGGTCTGTAGTTAAGCGGATTTTCTCTGTCTCCTCCTTTGTAAATTGGTACTATGTTAGCTCTCTTCCATTCCACTGGCAGGTCTCCCTCATTCAGTGAAGATTTGATGATTTCATAGATTGGTTCCACTAACTCTTCCGCACATTCTTTGAGGATCCATCCAGCCACTCCATCTGGTCCCATTGATTTCCTCACATCCAAATCCTGCATCAATTTCAGCACTTCACTTTTTGTCACTTTCATTTCAGGCATCTGTGGTGTTCTCATTTCTCTATCAGGTTCTATAAACTCCTCCTCTTTTACAAACACTGACTGAAGCTTTTCATTCATAACTTCACACAATTCTTTATCTTTCTCATAGCTGTTTGTTCCAACTCTTAGTCTGACAATACCTTCTTTTGTTTTTATTTTTCCATTTACAAATCTATAAAATAGTTTTGGCTAATTTTTGCACTTCTCTACAATATTCCTTTCATATTTATATTGTTCCTCGCGTCGTATCTTTACGTATTCATTCTTTTCTCCTTGTACTTATTCCAGTTATTTTCACTATGTCTCTTCCGTGCTATATTCCAGGCTCGGTTTCTTCTATCCTGTGCCTTACTACATCTTATATTGAACCATTCTTTTTCCTTCTTTACCCCTGATTGGAACCTTGGGACATATTTATGTATCCCTTCTTCATATACTTTCAGGAAAAGTCTATATTTGTCTTGAACCATTTCCAGGCTTTCTAGTTCCTTCCAATTTATACTTTGGAAATAATGTTTCAATGATTTAAAATCAGTTTTAGCATAATTGTATCTATTTATTTTATGTCCTTCATTTCTCTCCTCATTTTTTCCCAAATCCATCTCCATTTCTAATATCTTGTGATCACTTTTTCCCAAGGGACAACGATAATTTATCTTTCTAACATCATGTGGATCACTGGTGAAGACTAGGTCTAGCCTGGATGGTTCATCCATCCCTCTGATTCGTGTGTTTTCTCTAACATGTTGTGTTAACATGTTTTCTGTTACTAGATTCAACAATTTACTGCCCCAAGATTCATTATTATTTCCCGCATCTAACCCTTCCCAATTGACTTCCTTACAATTGAAATCACCTGTTAATAATAATTTATTTCTCCTATTAAAAAGTATTTTTAGTGCATCTAGAGATTCCGTGATTAGTTGATCATATTTATCCCGCTTCCATGCTCTAGTTTGTGGTGGTATATAAGCCACTGCTATATCAGTTACTTTGTTGTCCTTGTCTTTTATTGTCATTGCTATAATTTCTGATCTATTATTGCCTAGGTTAATCTCACTTGCTTCTATATTTTTGTCAGTCATTATTAACACTCCACCGCCCACTTTTCCTTCTCTATCTTTTCTCCACACATTGTACCCTTCCCATCCCAACACTCCCAATTCAGTACCACCTCCCAACTTTGTTTCTGCTAAGCACATATGTGGTTTATATTTCTCAATATAGTCATTCAATTCTAATTTCTTAGACAGCAAGCCATCTACATTACTATACATCAGCTTCATCTCCCCCCTTCTTACACCTTTCTTTTTTTCTCTTTCCCTAATATTCCCAGACTCTACTCCCCCCCCGCTTCCACTCCACCTTCTCTCCCTTGCTCCCCCGTGCTCTCCACCTGCCCTGTTCCTCTCACTTGTTCCTGGTTTACACCAGTCTCTCCCTCCTGTCCTTCGGTACTGGTACTCGCTTCCCCTGTCCGACCGTTCATCCCTAAGTTCTCTGTTTGCCCCTCCGTCTTCCTCTGTGACACCTCCACCCCGTTCTCCTCCTCCGTCACAACTCCCATCACATTCTCTCCCCTCCCTTCTACTCTTATTGGGAGGTTTGACGTACCTCCCAACCTACCAAATAGGAAAACCTTCTATTTGGTAGTAGTCTTGGAAAATCCAACGTCAAGGCTATTAACCTAATTGCAATGACGACTTGTCTATTTTGACTGCTATGTCGTCATTCCAACCGCGGTTAAAAAGAAAACGTCTAGAGTCTACTCCTTATCTTGCTCTAGGAGACGTTGTACATTAACCAAAACTACCACCGAAGGTGAAAAAAGCATAGAAGAGAAGAAAAAGGGGTTTACCTTAGTTACCGCTTAAGGCCCATCCCGTGTTCCGTCATGTGCAGATCCCTGTCGAACGTGCGCATGAGCGACCCTCTCTTGTCATCACATCTCACGTCAGCAGAAGAACGCGGATGGGCAGGGGTCCGGCGTGAGGGAGGGTATTATGTACGTTGGATTTTCCAAGACTACTACCAAATAGTAGGTTTTCCTATTTGGTAGGTTGGGAGGTACGTCAAACCTCCCAATTTGTTAGTAGTCTTGGCAAATCCAACGTCAAGGCTGCATAACAAATAGGAGGAGGACATCCAAGCCCAACCTACCAAAAAAACCAATGCATAAAACAAAATTACGAATGACAAAGACACAAGTTAAACAAGAGAGTTTAATAAAAGAGTGAAAAACTGAGGAGTAGCTAAAAAGAACAGTTTTAACACATGCCCGTCATTCATAGTAATGCAAAAACATAGACTTGTCTGAAACCAAAAAGGTACTGTACCCAAAAACCCTTTTCTTCAAAAACCAACAAAACACTGAACACAAGAACAAAACACAATTTTCAATGTGGCAAAAACACTTATGTACTGGAACAATACATAATCCCAAACTTGCAATCCAGTGTTGCAAACCCGTACACCCCCCCCCCCCCTTTGTCAAAAAATACAAAGGAAAAGAACGAGGGACAAGGGGGAAGACCAGGGATCTTCGCCAGAGCACCAGGAAACACGACCCCCGAGAGCAATCACCGGCCGAGGGGGTCGAACACTGGACACGGAGAGGTAGGAGGAGATGAAGGAATTGATAGAAGACCACAAAACCGCTGAGGCGATGGCAGGGAAGGATCGACGTGGCAGGAACCGGAAGGAGGCAGCAAAGGATCTGACATCGTGCGCAGAACCCCTACAAACAGGGTGACGGGCACGAACGGTCCGACAAACGTGGCGGCCCATCTGCACCTGCGAGAGCCTCCCACCTGTCCGAGGAGACACCCACACAGCAGTACCCGAAGGCGGCGCCACAGACGCAACAGAGGAGTGCAAGGCTGACACCGGGCACAACACATGGCGAGGATGCCCACGCCGTAAAGCCTGGACGGCGAAAGGCTGGAAAACGGGGGCCTCCCTCCCATGCGTGGTAACAAAAGGAGGGGAGGAGGCGAACGAGACGCCATGCAAGGACGGGGAGAATCGCACGCAGTCCCGGGGCCGTGACAATGCCGCTAGTGCAGACACCCGATCCCCAGTGGCCAGAGCGACAAGGAAGAGTGGACGCCCGAGCAACGGAACCGGCGTAGCGGCCCTTGTATACGTGGGGGAAGCCAGAAGGACCAGAGCCCGCCCCAGATCCCACTGCGGAGGGACCTGGCGCGGAGGCGGTCGATCCCGGAAGGCAGCCGTCAGGAAGGAATCCAGCTCCCGTGGCGGAACGACCAGCCCAGCGACGGACCCAAAGAACCCCCCGGACGGCAGACAAGTGGGTACGTATAGCGTCGACTGGAAAGCGACGTGTACGGAAGAGGTGAAACAAGGAGCGTAGGACGAGGGAAGGAGAGCCAACTGGCAGGCGAGTGGCCTATAGCCACCTAGTAAAAGACCTCCAGCGGGACCCGTAAGTCCCCCAAGGAGAAGACGGCCTGGAACGCTGCAGGAAGTCAGTCAGGGCCCGGCCGGGAACCGGGAGCCACCGTGCCTCATGAACAAGCACGATGCGAAGGCCAAAGAGGTCCGCAGGGCCCCAACCTAGCCCAAGTGGAAGCCGGAGACAGGAAGAGGGAACGTACTCGGGCACCACCGCGGCAACCGGGCGGACCAAGTCCGTGCCGGCCACAGAGGCGCGAGGAGCCAGACGCAGCCGAGGTACAGCCGCAGCTCCGCGAGGACTGGGCACATCAACAGCGCGTCTGGGGGCGGAAAGATGAATATCGACCGCCACCCGTACCAGGCGACCATGAAAGCGTCCGGACCCCCCCCGGAGCGCGAGGCCGGAGGGAGAGGTCCAGAGGCAACTGGCGCGGCACCCCCGATGCGAACAAGGCGACCTCCGGAACACCTCAGGAAGCCGCGAGGTCGGCGAACACAGTCCGTTTCATCGCCCATTCTACAAGAACGCCCTGCTCTCTCGACAGGGCGGCCGCCCAAAGGGTGGCAGGCCCGGGCAGGGAGGAGGCATGCAAGGAGAAGGGGTGTCGGTCCGCGAGGAAGAACAACTCCACCGAGACCCCCAATAGAGTCAACGACCTGGAGGACCCCCGCATAAGGAAACAGGGGACAGCTTGTCTTGTCCAACCCGAAGGCCACCGACTTACCCCGAAGGGCCAGCGCGTGGTCCCGCAGGAAGAACAAAGGAACCAACAATCCGAGGGCATAGACGGGTAAGAGGAGGGAGACCCACCCATCTGCCGGGAAGTGGACGTCCCAGGTTCGATTGGGAACCTCACCCAACCTCGCTCGACGTATCTGGGGTTACCCAGACCGTCGGCGGGGGGGGGGGCGGTCCAGGGCACAGCCGCAGAGAGCGAGCCCCGAGCAACCCAGCGACCGAAGCGTCGGCGAACGGTACGCGGGAGCGGCAGGAGCCGATCCATTGGGGCAACGGAAACACCGCGGTGCCCAGGAGGAGGAGGCGGCGTAGCCAGAGGCTCCCGAAGGGAAGGGGCAGAGCGGCCCAATGCAGCGAACCCACGAACGAGTCCCAGAGCCACCCCGGGAGGGAGACCGAGTGCAACACGGCGAAGACCGTCCACCGAAGGTGCACCGCGGCCGGCAGACCCCGGGGCACCGTAGCGCCGGACAAAACCCATGCGAGACCGACCCATGGCACGACACGCGACGGGGTCAAGCGCGACTTGGGAACATCGAAGGGGAACCCTAACCGTGCGATGTTGCGAACGACGGTGAGGGCGTCGCCAATGCACAGTCCTAGGGCGTCGGAAACTACCAACCAATCGGCCAAGGAAAACAAGATCTGGAGCCCGCTCCTGAGGAGAGGACCCAGAGCCTGCCCCACCAGTGTGGAGAAGATCTGCGGCGCGATGCGGAGACCGAAGGGAAGGCCGTCGAACAGGAACACACGATCGGAAGTCCGAACGGCCAAGAAGCGCTGGAAGCGAGGATGGAGAGGAACGAGCCAAGACGCATCCTGGAGGGCCAGCGACACTACCCACGACAGAGGGCACAGGGCCAGGCGTACCAGGGGTACCGGCAGCATCCGAAACCGGGTGTGCACGATGTGCCTGTTGAGGGCCGACAGATCCACCACCGGTCGCATCGAGTCGCAGTTCGTCGACGGTACCAGAAAGACACGGGAGAGGAAAACCGGGTGACCGGCGGTCAACTCCCTCGACGCCACCCAGCTCGGGCATGGAAGGGAACACGTGGGCCACCTCTGAAGAGATGGGCCGGCGTCGGTGACAAGAGCGGAGTGGGGGTCTGGACGTCCACCTCCAGGTGAGACCCCCCCGCGCAACCCGCCGCCCCCAACGTCCCTCGCGGCTACCGAGGGGCGCAAGGGCGAAAACAACCCGAGGGAGCACCCGAGAGGAGGGGAGCGACCCGGTACGCCCAGGCGAGAAGGAGAACAAGGAGGCCGACCCAGAGAACTACACATTGTGTTGACGTGGAGGTACCCCCGGTACGGGCCGTGCGGGCATGAGCGCCACGTTGACCTCCTCTACCCCTGCCCCCCCCCCCCCCCAACCTCGTCGAAAAGGGCGGGCCACCCCAACCCCAGGCCGGCGCGGGGCTGACCCCTTCGAAGGGCGGCCGGAAGCGGAAAGGCCGGCCAGCCCCGACACAGAGGGGATGAAAGGGGCAAGAACAGAAGTGCGAGGCGGAACCGACGCACAGGCCAGCAACGTCCCAGTCCTGCGCCCGTGCAAGGCGGCAGCACTCGCAGCAGCACCCCGAAGAGGACCGGCAGAAGGACGGGACTGAGAAGACCCCGCGCGCGGCACAGCGCGTCGGTGCGTGACGTAAGCAGGGGCCGTAACGACACAGCGCGGCGTCGCGTGTCGGAAGCAGGGGCCGCCGACAGAGAAGCGTAGCATTCCCAAGCATCCTGCTTAAAAAACCCCAACGTATATAGCGCAGAGTACAACAAACCCTGACGAATAACCAAGGGGGCCGGCCGGCAGAACGAAGACCGTACCGTCGTGCGGTGCCGAGTTGCCGCGCACAAAACCGCCTTCAGCTCGGGAACCAAAGACACCGCGAGCCGAAGGTGGACCCGCTGAACGCGGTCCAAACCCTCGCGAAGATCGCCTGGCGCAGACGCCTCGAAAAGCCGCAGGTGGTGAACAGACGTCTGGAGGGAACCTAAAGACAAGACAATAAGTCCGTCACCCTCCGTCGCAAGGGAAAAACCTTGGCGACAGAGGGCTGATCCGGGTGAGAGAAGAACGGGGTAGCAATAGAACAAAGTTCAAGAACGGGCGTGCTCATCCAGGACCAGAACGCGCCGTCCAACCCGCCGACAGACACAAGAGGAGGCAAAAGCAGGGACGACTCCGGGGGAGGGACGGAAGGAGAGCCGTCGACGGATCGGTGTGTGAAGTCGAAGGCCTCAGCAAACCAGGCCTCCAATGGGAGAGGGTGACCGAGCATGATGGCGAAGCCAGGCGTACCGGCGTCGCACAAACCTGTCCCATAGGAGGACAGACCCGTCAACACAGCCAGGGACTGAACAGCCGGAAGGATGTCAGGGCGGCTGAAGTCTGACCAGAGCGTAGGCCTGCAGAAGGGAGGGGGACCGTAGCAGGGGTAGGTAGGGTGAGGTGCTGAGGGTGAGGCACCGCCAAGAAGGGCGAGAAGAGGGAGTCTTCCATCGACTCCAAGCGCCCGTCGAAGCGTGACACAACCCAGCCCTGCATAGCCGACAATTGATCCGAGAGAGGCTACCCCCCCCCCCCCTCCCCCAGATTTGTCGGCCCGCAGGGGCGAGCGTGAGCGGGAGCGAGACCCACGACACGAACCAGCAGCGTCGCGGCCCAAGGAAGGCGAGCGACGACGGTTGTGTCGCCGTTGAGGGACTCGTCCCCGATCACGAACGGCCGAGGGGGAAACAGCACCATTCCCCTCTTCCAGCGACACATCAGCACCTGAGAAAGGGGACCCCGAAACCTCGCGAAACCCCACCGAGGCAAGAGGAGGGGTACCCCCCTGGCGAGACGGTAAGTGAAGGTCAGGAAGAGAAGAATGAGGAGGAGCAGGACGACGGGAGTGGGAAGGCTGGCCGGGTGAAAGGAGGCCAGGAGCCGCGGGGGGAAACAGAGCAAGGATCCCCGGGGCTGAGATAACAGGGCGGCCCGACACCGAGGCGGAGGAGGGAGGGACCACCACCGTGGGACGAGACCGTGAAGGAAGAATAGGCACTGAAGCAGGTGAAGTAGGAGAAGCAACGACATCCAGGCGGACCCTCCTGGACAGTGTAGGAGGAGGGAGCAGAGGGCCAGCTACAGCATGAACAACCGCGCGCGGAGAGGACAACGTAAGAGGAAGTCGTCTGGGCTGGGGAAGCGGGCGGAAGGGAGTAGAGCCCCTATCCGTAGAGGCCAGGGGAGGGCGCACAGGGGCAGAGCCGCTAACCCCGGCCTCAGGGCGAGAACCATGACGAGGGCGATGGGCGTCGTCAAGGCGATCAGGAGGACGACGAGGCGAGCGAGAGCGTGGACGGAGCCGGGGAACCCCCCGACGATGGGACGACCGGCTGCGGGACCCAGGGGAGAGGGCCCGAGCAGGGAGAGGGCCAGGTAAATGGCCGTCAGTCGGGTCAGGGATACCCAGGGCGACGCGGATCCGGTCGGCAACAAAGGCCGGGGAACGGTGGCCCACAGTCCTAATGTGGCGGGAGACCATCGTCCACACCGACGGAAGGGAAGCAGGAGGCCACAGCCGCCGCCGAGGAACCAGGGCCATGGAGCAGCACAACCACCAGGGCCAGACACGTGCCACACAGAGCAGGGAGGTAGGCCGTAGAGGACACACAGAGCGAGTGGCGCAAGCAGGACTTGTGGCTCTCCAAGCACGGGGAGCGACAACCAAGGCGAAAGCAAGGCAGCCTATCTGCACTAGAAGAACACACACCATAATCAGCACGTCGAAGGAGTAAGTGGAGAGAATGTTCAAGAAGAACCAGGGAAGGAGCATGGGGAAACAGGAACACACATGCAAACAGGTAACCGTACTCACCCTAAACTGGGAGCACAGAGGTAGGTGAGGAGGGCGGCCGAGGCGGAAGAGCACTAGCAGAACCTGCAAAGATGGAGAAAGTGTTAACCACCACTCAACATCTTACATGCAGGGCCTATAACACCAGTAAAGTGCATACACCAATATAGTATCAGGCAACAAGATGACATAACAAAAGTCAATAGTGAAAGCCAACTATTACCGCAAATTTGCGGGCCAATGGAGGCATAACCGTACCGACACCATCCTCCTGCAATTTCGCGGGACCCCCCCCAACGATCTCCGCAAATTTGCGGGGAACCGAAATGTCCCAGAGGACCGAATCGAGCACCCCGCAAATTTGCGGGACCGGCCGAGATGGTCCGGCGCCGAAAAAGCGAGAGGAGCGTCTAGGAAATACCAAAAGAGGCCCAGAAAAAAGCGTCATCTCCTTATGAACTCCAAGCGACGATGGCCATCAAGCTGAGCAGTGTCTTCCTTGATAATATCCTGACTCAACCGGTCAAGGGAGAGGCAAGGAAGACACACCAGGGGAGAGGAGGCACATCCCCTAGGAACCACCCAACCCACAGAGATAGAGCAAAGCCCATGAGGAGAAGTGGCAGGAAGGGTGGTTTGGCACAAACAGGGGCCCCTGTAGGGTACCCCAGGATTGGGCAAAAGGGTATGAAAGGATGGAGGTGAAAACAGTAAGGGAACACAAAAACCAGTAAATGAAACTGGCGAGAAAAAGGGTGGCCTAGCCGTGAGGAGAGAATGTGTCAGGGGCGAAAAACCCTGTGGTGTGAGGGAGGGGCCCCCGTGGGGTACCCCAGGATATCACGAACCACCAAGCGCCCAGGCCCTTGAGACACAGTGAAGGCTCGAAAGGGGGGACTCGGGAATAACGCTAATAATGCGGCCGACACAAACCCTACAAACAGCACCGCCACCACGAAATCTCAGATCGTGAACCAACTGTACGTACCCCTAGGCTATGAAAATATGAAAACTCATAGGGGCATAGCAATTCCTGAATGAGAAACAAGCTAGGCTAAAATAAGCTAAAAGCTAAACTATGCCCAGACTAACAGGAAAAAAGAATATGAAAAGAGAAAGGAATGAAAAACACACACGAGGAACGCCAGGCGCCCCCGTACCTTCGGTAGCTATTTCCACACGCGTCTCCATTAAACACACTTAGGAGCCCATTTACGTGTTCCCTAGATCACGTAACATCTGTCTAACAAAAAGAAGGCCAGATAAGCCGAAACGAATCTAAACAGGGTGAATTAAAGGAGCACAACAAAAGCGACTTCATTCAATGGAGCGCGTGAAAAATGATGACAAGAGAGGGTCGCTCATGCGCACGTTCGACAGGGATCTGCACATGACGGAACACGGGATGGGCCTTAAGCGGTAACTAAGGTAAACCCCTTTTTCTTCTCTTCTATGCTTTTTTCACCTTCGGTGGTAGTTTTGGTTAATGTACAACGTCTCCTAGAGCAAGATAAGGAGTAGACTCTAGACGTTTTCTTTTTAACCGCGGTTGGAATGACGACATAGCAGTCAAAATAGACAAGTCGTCATTGCAATTAGGTTAATAGCCTTGACGTTGGATTTGCCAAGACTACTAACAAATAAACCACTTCCTTACTTTTCTGTCCCTCACTCTCCAGTAAAAATTTCTCTTATCCTCCTCATCCAACTTTCCATTATTTTCATCAGCCTTTTTTTGTAATTCCTGAATTTTTTTCCTTTGTTCTATACTCAAATCCTTCTTTAGTCTTATGTGTTTCAGTTTATCATTTGTATTTAGCCTCCAACTAAAATTTGTCACAGTCTCCGCCACTACCCTAGTTTTAAACTGTACCCTTATAGGTCTCATCTCTCCCCTTTTATATCTACCGGTACCTATCCTACTGACCTCCTCCACCTGCCCTTCCCATCCATATTCGTCCTCATCCACACCTTTCAAGACCTCCTTCACTGTCTCCATATCCCTCACTTTTCTCACTCCATTATCATTCATATGAGTCTCTATATCTCCATACAAGATTACACCCCTATCCCTGTCCATGGCCTCCCTCACGACACTCTCCTTGTTCTTCATGACCCCTACAACTGCACTCTCAAAACTTTTTTGGTCATATTCATTTATTCCTTTTGCTCTTTCATAATATCCTCCAAATCCTTGACTTTTTGTTTACCTACCACCGTCCATGCAGTGGACTCCTTTACTTCCGTGAAACGTCCTTCGTATTCCTTCAGCTGCTCCTTCAATGCCATATTCTCTGCTCCCAGTTCATCTACCCTTTTCAATACCATCTCTAGGCTCTCATTAACTGCCAAAATAGGCCTGCATTCACTTCCTTTGCTAGGCCTATTCCCTTCCCCACCTGTCACACCACACATTACACACAGTGCCTTAACTTTCTCACCAATATCCCCCTTCCATTTCTCCGTGTCACTCATCCACTTTTCCAAATCCTTCACAACAATACTAACCTCTTCTAACTTCTTATCTGTGCTCTTAAATCCCCGAAAACGTTGTAACCTTCCTTCCGCCTCCGTCATACCCGAAATTCCCTCTGCCATGTTTGTTTACAAACTCAACAACTCACAACCCTACCGCTGTCCCGTCACTACACACTCTTATTACACTATATATCACCCCTCCACCACACCAATATATCCTCCAAACACTTCACTAAATCCTTCCTCTTCTTGCTAGCCCCGTATGCACTCGATATTCCGTGAATTAATTGACCATTCCCATAACATATGCCGGAGCCTCAAAACTTGCGTCCGCCTTCCGCCATGGTGTGCCGCCAACTCAATGTGTGCTGTACTGCTATATTGCTCTCACCACTGTTTTCACTTCCACTAGTTCTAACAGTCACCTTTTTTCCAACACTCTTGATGCCATCCAGCCGCTGCTTATAATAATATACTAATTATAATAATCATTATAAGAATAATATTCGTTCTTAAAGCTAGCGCATGCTAAGCCAGCTAAGGATAGCCCAATGTGGTGATGGGCTGGTCTATCAGAGTGAGAGCTGAGCAATCTCTGCCATACCCATAGCTTACTCTGACTGTTCCTTTAACTTATATATTTTCTAGATCTCAAGTGACGGCGTCTCTTCCGTGGATTGACCTCCCAATCTACCAAGATTGGAAGCCAAAGCATCACATTTTTCCCTTGCCCCTCAACTTTCTCTTCATAATTGCTAAGGGGCACAGGGCCCTGGGTGGGGCTTTGGTTTCCCGGGCGTTTCCGCACCCTCCTCAGCTCCCCGCCATGGAGTGGCTTCGGTCACCCAGGCTTTATTGTGGTCAGCGGGGAGGGTTCTGTGGGGGCACTCGGTTATGGCCTTGGAATTGCTCGGGGCCTTGGGGCTGTTCGGCCAGGCAGCTTTGGGAACAACAACAACAACAACAACAACAAGAAGGATAGCCCAATAAGGCCGATTAGGCGTATTTCCATTGGGGTCCTGTACTACTTGCCCATCCCCTTGCTCAGGGGGGATGGTAACGACTCAGTGCTTGTAAAGAACCCTTTAATGCGCCTTGCGTGGGCGCGCTCCTGGTACCTTCTGGGTGGAAGTCCAAGACGCTAGTCACTACACCAGCGAGCCGCCCCACCTGTCCTCGGGATGCCATGCAGGGACAGGGGATTGTTGCCTCCACATGGCATGTTATACGACCAATGTATACGGACCTTGCCGTTGTGGGGGTTGCCTCACTGCCTTGCTGGATTTTGAGCACTGGCCTGGTTCTATGGGGGCGTCAGTGACTACGGGGAGGAGGAAGCGTTGCTGCTCCCGCTCTACTTCTCCTTCTCACCGGTACCATTCAGCGTACCCTGCAGTGAGGATCCGATCTCCCTGGAGGGCCGCAGAATCAACGACCTTCAGGGCCATGAAGAGTGTAGGTATAGGTTTTTACACCATACTCGAAAGAGGATTTATGGAGCTCCGATCTTACTCTCAACCTTCTGAACAATTTTACCAACACTTCTAAACTTCGTTAGATGCTGAAATAGCCTCACGAAAATATGCCAGGGCCTGGGATTGAACCCGGGACCCTTGGGCTATGAGGCGAACACTTTACCAGTTAGGCCAATAGAGATATCCCACTTGGCCTGGTCGGCTCAAGGTATTTCCGGATCCGGTTTCTGTTTAGGCTAACCTATTTTCACTGACATTACAGGAGGTCTGCCCAAGTGGCTCCAGTGGAGCCTCCTCCTCGCCGTTCACTTGCCTATATAACTAAGGCAAGAAATGTCCCATGCAGGTCTCCATGGCCTCCTTGAGAGCCGACATACTAGAGGTTTTCAAGGCGGCTATGGTCGAGCTGCGGGCCCTGGAGAGGGCTCCTACCCCTGTTCTTCCTCCGGCGCCTGTGGTGGCTCCCTTGCCACCTCTGACGGCTCATCTCTCCATCTGGCCTGATGTCCCCGCTGATACTCCCGTCGCCAGCCCCTACTTCGCCACCTACTTTCATCCTGCCGGAGTGGGCCTGGATTTGGTTTCCCAGCCACTCTCGGTCCCCACCCTCTCCTAGTTCTGCATCCCCGAGAAGTGTAGTTTGGCTGGACGTCTTTGGAGGGGTCATCCACCATCCCTCCTCCGGAGTCCACGTTCGTGTCTGGGCTAGTCCTGGGGTCTTCTGGCTTTCCTGCATGGGCATGGATAAACGCGCCGACGGTCTTCCTTGCCCCTTCTTCACGGCCCCGGACACGCCTGCAATAGACCGGGAATTCCGGCTCCGCCTACACTTGGGCCGTCACCTCTCGACCCTCCTCAACCGACTGGAGTTGGCCGTGGTGATGCTGCACTGATTTTTTTTTTTTTTTCTCTATTCCAACTACTCCCTCTCGGTCATAGGGTGATAGCCTTTACACTCTACCGCTGAACACGGTGAGGCCCGTGAGGTCTTGCTCCAGTCTAATGAGTGAGACATGAGGAGCTTCACGGCTCGAAACAACTCCATCTCTGAAGCCGCCTCGCCTCTGCGCTTCACAGTCTCATCCCCCACACTCGGACCCTCACTCTCAGAACGTCACCTGTTGAGCAATTAACTCACTAGGCATTGCCCCCCTGTAGCATATTTTTTTAATATGGGAATATTCATACATTGCTATTTAATCAGGGAACAATGAGGGTATTTTTTTTGGCATTTCGGTGTGCTGTGGTAATGCACTGATACTAGGTACAGCACAAATTCCATCCCAATAATATCTTCCCATTGACATATCGGGATTCAAACCCGGGTCCATTGGATTACCAGTCCAGTGGCAAGACCACTCCGCCACACCTCCCCTAACTAACGCTATGCCGCTATGGGACATAGCATGCACGGCGGATTTGCCTCCAACTGGCCCTCAATGGCGTCGTTGACGTCTGCCACTCCCTCTACGAGGCCACCCGTTGCAGGCAAGCCCTCCGGTTTGCCTTCTGCACGAAAGCACCCTCCGACGTCAAGCCCCATCTCCTCCTGACGGTGCTGTTGTCACCGGGCTTGTTTACAGAGGAGGCTTGGAGGGTGGCTTACTTGCAGGAGGCGGGGGACTATTATGTCTCCCAAAGGAAGGACGGGGCACAGCCCACGTCGTCCTCTACCACCCACAGTTGCTGGCGACCAGGGTCGCCAGTTTTTCGATTCTGGGAGAAGCTAAGGCCGCAAGTAACAAGGATCCATGTCCTACCGTGCCTACAGGTCCCCGGACCGCTGTCCCCCGTCAAGAGGGTGCACGGCAGTTCCGGGGACCTCCTCTTTGTGAGCTGCGCCCTGGCAGGTGGAGGACAAGCCGGCACGTGAGTCCCATCCACCGTTTCGGGGGGGCGGACGTGGTAGCCAGTTCCACCATGACCAGTCCAAGTGGGACTACACGCCAATGATTGTGTAGTTCCTCCTTGGCAGTCCCCTCTCCCTCCTCGAATCGGTGATGGGCATCACTCTAGACGCCCTCACCGGCTTCTTCCGCCCACTCTACTGATGCTGACCCCATCGGTCGTGGGCTCGTCGGGTGGTGAAGCGGGGTCTGTCCTGGAGGTGGAGGTCTCAGCCTCCTCTCAGGCACCCTCCCCGACATTGACCAGTGTCTCCTGCAGTGCCCGTAGTTCTACGGTCCATGCAAGTAGGGGGGTGCAATCACCGATGTACAGTACCTTCACTCCTCAGGGTCTTCCTGTCTCTTGTTTTTCTGGTACCCAGGATGGGCTACGATGCGATGCGACCGGTGGTTGATCTGTCGGTACTCAACCGGCATATCGTGAACAGCCGTTTCAGATTGTTAACAGTCATTCAGGTGCGACTGGCACTCCGACCCATGTCGTAGGTGGTGACCCAGGACTTAAAGGCTGCAGGCGGTCAGGCGGTGGTGGGAGGTGGACGTATTTTTTGAGCTCCGACATATTATCATGTGCAAGATGAAATATAACGGAATATCGAGAACATACTGAGCGAGCGAGGAGAGGAAGAACTGGTGAAGTGCTAGGGGGAAAAATTGGTGTGGTGGAGGGGTGAGTTATATAATAACTTATATTGTAAAACAAGTAATTTAACAAGGGTCAGCTGGAGTGTAGTGATTGTAAACAAACATGGCGGATGGAACGGCGGGAATCTCGGAGTCGGAAGAAAGGTTGGAGCGATTTCGTGGGTTTAGGAGTACAGATAGGAAGTGTTACGACTGAGGTTTAAATATATCAGGGCTCTTATTCATTGGACTAGTAATCGCATAAATGCTACAACGGAAAGCGCTAGATCCAACCTCTGATGTATATTCCCAGTGAACAAAGAACACAAATACTCTCCAGAGTTCTATATGCAATAATAGGTTATTAAACTCTCAATAAATGTGCATCTACTCTAGGCTTAATGTTATGTGAAAACAGCCTATTACTACCTATAACCGAAGGTGCTTGGTTATGGTATGCAAAGTAAGGTGGTAAGAGAAGTTACAGCTTACGTTACTTTAATCAATAAATGTCAGGCACTCCTGCATGAAAGAAAGTGCACTAAAGTCCTTCAACACCAACAAGGAATCTTCTTTAAATGTTAGATGCTATCAAGATGCTCGAATCGGAAATGGAACCCAAAAAGGCTGGCAGCGGAACAATGCTCGAGCAGGCTATGCTCACAAAAAGGCAGGATATAATGCAGTCGGAGCCAAGAATATCCTAAACGCTACAACAATAATAATAATCGCCACGACAATGCAGTATTCCTATCAACAAAAAGAGCCTAAGTCGTTTGTGTCTCAATACATCAAACTAGGCTGCGAAATGCTTGTGTAATCATAAACGGGTATGCATAATAAGAGTAATTGGTTTAATATACTTAATGTCTACTATGACTGATAAAGTCTAGCTAGAGTCAATGATATGAGATACTGGTGCGCATGGCATGCCGCATAGCCTAGTGCAAATCTCAAGTCTGTGCGTCAAATATTACGTTATAGTGAAGGGTAGTTCTCTTGAGAAACCTTAATACCGAAGTATCAAGCGTTCTCCTGGCGTACCTCAAAGACAAACAACCGAGCTTAGAACAGTGCAGAATGGTATAGGCAAAAAGCCCTCATTCGTTCATGCTCTACTCTCAATGGCACACAGACTAGAATTTACCCAATCAACTCCAGTTCTCAGGTATGTCGTGCAGCTTTTAACTAAAGCCAGCACCCATTGGAAACAATACCTTATAATATCAGACTCCTAGTCTAGCACTATCTAATCCAGCAGAACAATAATTATAGGAAGCGGTACTGAACAATATGAATGCCAACCAATGCTTCGTGATCAATTTATCTTAACAACTAACATACATGGGTTATATAAGACCTTAACGCACAATACAACTGGCCAGCATTAAGCTGATTATGCAGAGTTAACCAGAGGGGGTATAATATTAATAAAAGGTGGTGAAAGATATGGAAAATGAGAGAGATAGGGAGAGGAAAAGGTTCTCAGGTGCAGAAAGGGGGACAGATATCAAAGGGATAAGAGGGATGTTTTCTAGAAACCAGATCTGCGGGAGAGAGTGGCAAGAGAGCTGTATATATACTAGCACTAGCTCACACCGCGTAAGCAAAGCGGTAACAAGTCCTCCAGCCAATCCCAAAGAGGCCAACCAACCATGACGTCACCAAGCATGGTAAAAAACTCCTCCAACCAATCCCCAAGAGGCCAGCCAGCCGTGACGTCATCGAGCATGGCAAAAAACACTGCGCGCCTCCTCTCACTCTGTTCTACTCTCTCTCTCTCTCAAATCTTATCATTACTACTTAATGATAAAACATATACTTTGCAATTAAATATATAAAGCCTTGACATGGGCGAAAACAAAGAGCCTTTCTGGACTGCCCATGTCACGAGCTTTCATATGAAATAAAGCACACAATAATACATCAACTGTAGCCACATCCACTGCCCTGGCGATCCTAGCGAGTCACTGTAGGACAAGCCATGCGGTTCTAACGGAGTGGTTAACGTCACACCTCCCCCAAGATTTTTCTCAGAGGCCCAAAGCTCAAAAAAAATCTGATTGTTAGAACCCATGCTATATCTCTACTTCCCATCACCCAGCGGCAGTAAAATATCTGGCACAGTTCTCAACAAAACATTTTACAAAATTATAACCCTCCCCAACACAATAGGTTAAATCATATGTAGTTATGCTCCTCAAGAGCGAGCTTCTCTAGGCCAGCATTCTGAGAGGAGTGCAACTCAGAATTACTGCTATAACATACTGAAAAAATTCAACTATCAAAGAAAAAGTTTGTATTTTTATGTTTTTAATTTGTTTATTTCGGCTGCGCTATAGGGGCAAGCCTAGTTTTTTTCTTCTATACCAAACGCTCAACTCCTGCTTTACGACCCAATACGCTGGGCTACAACCGCGAGCCAACAAGCACCAAGCGCAAAATACTATTCAAACTAAAGCAGGAGGCTACCCGTGTGTCAATCTACCCAGGATCATCTACCCTCGAAAGACAATCTGCAATCACGTTGTCACAACCGGCAATATGCCGTATGTCCAGGTTATATTCCTGTAACATTAGCGACCACCTGGTCAGCCTCATATTCCGATTGTGAAACTGGTTCAAGAACTTGAGAGGGTGATGATCTGTGTAAATTACAACGACTGGACCATAGGCTGGAACATAGACCTCGAAATGCCTCAGTGCAAGTACAATTGCCAGCAGCTCCTTCTCGACAACAGAGCAGTTCTTTTGGGCTGAAATGAACTTCTTCGAGTAGAAACTAACAGGATGTTCCAGCCCATCATCGTCCCTTTGCATAAGGACGGCACCAGCCCCCACACCACTAGCATCCGTTGCTAGTTGGAAAGGTAGGCTAAAGTCAGGGGCCCTGAGGATCGGGTGAGTGCACAACAGGTGTTTTACTACTCTAACCGCCTTCTCACACTCAGGTGCCCATTTGAATTTCTTATCCTTCGCTAAAAGATCTGTCAGAGGTGCTAGCACGGTAGAGTACCCCTTAACCCTTAACTGGCGGCGCGCAACATAAGTCGAGTATAATAAATCTGGACTATCTGGCGGCGCTCGACATAGGTCGTGTGGCAATTTCAGCACGTAATGTTGCTGAGAGAGAGACAAGTGGTGGCAGGAGAGTAGCGAGCGTATGACTGCTCCAGACCACCGCGGCGAACCTACTGACACGAATCCCACCTCCTCCCTCCCTCTCTCACTCGCTACATACGGAATTGTATTGGGAAAGTGCCGAATTACATGCTTTTTGCACTCGCGTTGCGCGGTTGTTGCAAGAAAACTAGCCATCATAAAAGGATCGTTATGGTGTCATTGGAAAGCTCTGTTTATGCCCTTTCAGGGATAGATACTTGTTTTACGCTCTGGGTCTTATTTAGGCATGAAAATGATCACGTAAACAGCCCTATTTTGGCTAAAAACACCCCGCTGGGCGGTACATATAAATAAACCGCTAGCCCGCTAATCTAGTGTTAATGAAGCGTCTGTAGTATCCGATCATACCTAAGAACCTCATGATCTGCTTCTTGGTGGCTGGCCGGGGAAAGTGATCTATCGCAGCTATCTTGTTCTGTGGGGGGCACACCTGGCCCAACCCCATCATGAACCCAAGATACTGCGCGGACGCCCGCACGAAATCACACTTTGCCAGGTTGACCACCAAGCCAGCCTCACTGAGCCTCTTGAACAGGAGTTCTACGTGCTCACAATGACTCTTAAAGCTGTTGTCATAGATAATAACATCGTCGAGGTATACTGTGCAATTAGGAATGTCTGCCGTTATATCATTCATCAAACTCTGAAAGGTAGCGGGTGCGTTCTTTAGGCCATAAGGCATCACGTTACAGCGGTAGGTAGCACCATCCACCACAATGCCACATACCTCTTTCGCTCGTTCGGATAAGGGCACCTGCCAGTATCCCTTAACCAAGTCCACCTTGGTTAGGTACTTTGCATTGCCTATCTTATCCACACAGTCTTCGACCCGAGGAAGAGGGTATGGGTTGGTGGGCGTCAAACCGTTTAACCGTCTGTAGTCTATGCAGAATCGCACCTTACCATCCGGTTTTGGTTGCAGCGTGACGGGAGATGTCCACTTCACCACCCCCTTCTCAATCAGCCCCCTTGTTAACATGTACTCCAACTCCGCCCGGAGGGCCGGCAGTTTAATAGGGGGCACCCTATAGGGAACTGACTTGAAAGGGGGGTGGTCTCCCATGTCCACGTCGTGCACCTCTAGGGTAGTGAGGCCTGGGTGCTCCGCGAAAACAGAGGGGTATGAACCGAACAGGCGCTCCACAGCCACACGCTGATGCTCAGGTAAGTGTTGCAACGCTTCCTGAGCCGCCTGGTTCGTGTTCCCCGCCCACTGGTTCGCAGAGACATGATGATCCCAGTTATCCTCCACCTGAGCTTGACTGTCCCATTCTCCTTCTCCACCTTGACTGCTAAACGTCATCACAGGCACAGTGAGAGGCTCAGGGGGGTGCCTCACATACTCCTTCATGAGATTAACGTGACATAACTGATTGCGCTTACGTCTGTCTGGAGTGGCTACCAAGTAATCCAGGTCCGATAGCTTCTCAACCACCCTATAAGGACCAGTGTACTTCGCGGATATTGGGTGACCTACAAGGGGCAGTAGAATCAACACCTCCTGACCCACGTGAAACTCCCTGAGTTTAACCTTGAGGTCGTACCTGTCCTTCATGAGGGCCTGAGAGCTAGTCAAATTATGGCCAGCCAACTCCAAACTGCGCAACATCCGTTCTCGACTGTCGAGGACATACTTGAGCATAGAACAAGGTTTTTCTGCACCCTCCCATATTTCTTTAACCATATGGAGAGGCCCTCTGACACGGTGTCCAAAGACGAGCTCAATAGGGCTGAATCCCAAACTTTCCCCAGGTACCTCCCGTGCAGCAAATAAAACATATGGCAGGCCAAGATCCCAATCTTTCCCATTCTCAAAGCAATAACAACGAAGCATAGATTTTAAGGTTGAGTGCCATCGCTCTAACACACCCTGGCTCTCCGGATGATACGCAGATGACACAACCGTAACAATCCCATGCTGCTGCATTGTTTGAACAAAGAGGTTAGAAGTGAAGTTGGATCCTTGGTCTGACTGAATCTCCTGCGGGTAACCATACTGGGAAAAATACACTAGCAAGTTTCGGACCACCGTCTTCGCTGACCCATTTCTCATAGGGTACGTGTCAGGGTACCTTGTTGCTACATCCATGATGGTCAGGAGAAACTTGTTTCCGGCACTTGTAGGGGGAAGGGGCCAACCATATCAACTATTACCTTACTAAAGGGAGGCCCACTGACAGGAATGGGGTGTAACGGCGCCTTAGGAATGCTCTGATTTGGTTTGCCAACCTTCTGACACACATCACACATTGCCACCCATGACACCACTTGTGCTCTCAGACCAGGCCACCAAAATAATTTTCCTAAGGCTGCAACCGTCTTACGGACACCCAGATGTCCCGCCAGAGGTACATCATGAACCAACCTAAGTAAGCTTTCCCTGCAAACCCTCGGCACGACCAGCTGGTCTACCTCTCCTGACCCCCCCTCCCAATTCCTCTGCGGATCTTGGAATCGCCGGTATAATATGCCATCTATGAAAAAAAAATCTCCCGACTGTGCATCACTGTCCTCCTCCAACTCGACAGCACCGGTACCACATTCAAGAACCTCCGGGTCCTCTAATTGCAATTTACGAATGTCCGAAGGAGCAAGCTTATCTAAGTGTTTGCGAAACAACTCATGCCCCCCTCCTACATTGAATTTAGCCTCCCGTTGCTCTCTCTCTGTGTATCGTTGCTGTCTCTTCGTCTTTTTAAGCCCATCCTCTGTCTTCTTAGTAACAGTTAATGGGTCTTCTCCAGACTCGAAAATTGGTCCTAATAATGAGTCCCCGAGAATGTCCGTTGATACTAAACTCTCAACCGCATCAACTTTCAACCCCTTCTCGGTACCTTTCCTCCGCTTGTCTAAAGACTTTTGACCAGAATGTGACTCCCTGGATGCAAGAGATCTGGTGACAACACACGCCATAGGTTGCACCTGACACCTCTCAACCCACTCCTGCTCCTCCCTACTCACGTCGGCCGGCTTCTCGGCAACGACTAAGGGTGGAGCCTCAGAAGTAGGCCCCGCAAAGTCGTTGCCGAGAAGGAGGTCGACGCCCCCAACAGGTAACTTCTCCACAATTCCTACATCCAGGTCACGAGTCACACCATCAACTTCCATCTTCATTCTTACAAGCGGGTATGACCTTGTTGCATTAACTCCCTGAACCACAACCACCCGCGCCGTATTTACAGGTTTACCAGTGAAATTTCTCAACAGTGTTTGCGATGCCCCAGTGTCACGCAAAATTCTCACCTCATGTCTTCTAGCCCCCCACTCCACACAACCGAGTCCCCTGTGGTCACTAAAGGCATCACGGACAGGGAATAAGCCTTCCGGATCCTTCTGCACCGGCAGTGTATTTACCGCGGAAGAATTGCCTCTAACAAACTCCGATGTCCTCTTGAACACTCCAATGCCGTGAGCAAAAGACACGGCTGCTGGAGGACTAGGGCACTCATTTGCTTTATGACCCTCCTTGTGGCACTTAAAACACATACATTTTGGTTTCGGCTTATACTGTGATGTAAAAGGCCCCTGACTTTTCTTATACGGCGTGGTGTTAGGTTTGGATTAAGTTTTAGTTTCATTGCTCTTTTGTTTAAATGTGTCATTGCTACGGGGAGGGGGAGGATAACGGTCCTTAACACTTGCATCGTACTTCTGTGAGGACCCGCAACCCCGAATCAACGACAGCCGTAGATCAGCCATTTCTGCTGCTTCTACTAGAGTTCTTGTTTTTTTTCCCTTTAAGTTCAAAATTAGATCACCGCCCGTGCTATTAAAGAACTGCTCCAACATCATTAACTGCTTAATTCCATCAAATGTTGTTACCTTCTCAGATCGGAGCCAGTTCCCCGTAGCATCGGACAAGTCCCGGGCGTGTTCCAAAAAGGTGCTATCTCTTCCCTTGGTTACACCCCGGAACTTCAAACGGTACGTTTCTGGTTGCAGTTCGTAAGCCCTCAGGACAGCCTCCTTGAGATCCTCATATACAATACATGACTCCAAAGGTAACGCATCGTAGGCTTTAAGACCCTTGCCTATTAATCTAGAGGATACAAGTGCTGCCCATTTATTCTCTGGCCACTGGTGTTCCTGGCACTTCTTCTCAAAGCGTGCGAAAAATTCTGTTACCCCACTCTCATCAAACACCGGAACCAGTTTCAATAAGTGCGAGAGAGATTGATCATGAACACGGTTACCAGCCCCAAGTCGCTGTCCCGTTGTCTCTACCCGCGACTTCTCTACGTCCATGTCGGCACAGTACCTAGTCGACTCTAAATCAGCTTGGATTTTTGCTAGCTCTATGTGCTGGTGACTTTTTCTATCTTGGCTCTCTCTTCTATCTTGGCTAATTCTAATTGCTGCTGAAGCTAACATGCCCTTTGTTGCTGCTGAAGCTCACATGCCCTTTGTTGCTGTTGAACCTCAGATACCCTGATAGCCTTTCTCTCTTCGATCTTAGCTAATTCGAGCTGAAACAATAATTCTGGAGTTAACCCTTCAGGAGGTGAAGGTGCTACAATGTTTGAAATTACCGGTGGTCCCCCCAGGGGCAACCCACCCTGCCAGTCACCACCCAACTGTGGAAGCGTACTCGGGGTCGGCAAACCACTGGGATGGCTGGGAGTCGAGTGTAGGGGAAGCATGGCCGAAGGGCTCTGAGCACTCAACCCATCTCGCTCACCAGTCACCCTGCCCAGTACACACGTTATCAAGTTATCCCTGGTCATGCTGCTAGTACCCGCATGACCGATAGCTGTGGCCAGGCATTGAAGACCGTACCGATCCATACCCTCCAACCGCTCGGCAGTAACAGGCCATTGCAAAAATATCCTAGCATCCTCCTCACAGTTCACCTGATTAACCATTTCATCATACTGCTGTTCCTCAGTTTCGACATTACGTACTGTGTCTCCATTCTCCTCTGATCCGGTATAAGACATGATGCTCACAAAAATTTCCCACCTCAATATTCAGAAAAGAAGCACCCCAAACTCTTATACCTCAATATACACACAAAAATTCTCGGAAATACTCAAGGGCTATACTATGTTGCAAAAAAAAATTATTCTTGCTGATCCCCGCAAAATATTCCCCAAAACAACAAATGTTCCCTGCTAATAAATGTAGGTTCACCAAATCCTAGGTAAGGTCGCCATTTGTTACGACTGAGGTTTAAATATATCAGGGCTCTTATTCATTGGACTAGTAATGGCATAAATGCTACAACGGAAAGCGCTAGATCCAACCTCTGATGTATATTCCCAGTGAACAAAGAACACAAATACTCTCCAGAGTTCTATATGCAATAATAGGTTATTAAACTCTCAATAAATGTGCGTCTACTCTAGGCTTAATGTTATGTGAAAACAGCCTATTACTACCTATAACCGAAGATGCTTTGTTATGGTATGCAAAGTAAGGTGGTAAGAGAAGTTACAGCTTACGTTACTTTAATCAATAAATGTCAGGCACTCCTGCATGAAAGAAAGTGCACTAAAGTCCTTCAACACCAACAAGGAATCTTCTTTAAATGTTAGATGCTATCAAGATGCTCGAATCGGAAATGGAACCCAAAAAGGCTGGCAGCGGAACAATGCTCGAGCAGGCTATTCTCACAAAAAGGCAGGATATATAATGCAGTCGGAGCCAAGAATATCCTAAACGCTACAACAATAATAATAATCGCCACGACAATGCAGTATTCCTATCAACAAAAAGAGCCTAAGTCGTTTGTGTCTCAATACATCAAACTAGGCTGCGAAATGCTTGTGTAATCATAAACGGGTATGCATAATAAGAGTAATTGGTTTAATATACTTAATGTCTACTATGACTGATAAAGTCTAGCTAGAGTCAATGATATGAGATACTGGTGCGCATGGCATGCCGCATAGCCTAGTGCAAATCTCAAGTCTGTGCGTCAAATATTACGTTATAGTGAAGGGTATCTCTCTTGAGAAACCTTAATACCGAAGTATCAAGCGTTCTGGCGTACCTCAAAGACAAACAACCGAGCTTAGAACAGTGCAGAATGGTATAGGCAAAAAGCCCTCATTCGTTCATGCTCTACTCTAAATGGCACACAGACTAGAATTTACCCAATCAACTCCAGTTCTCAGGTATGTTGTGCAGCTTTTAACTAAAGCCAGCACCCATTGGAAACAATACCTTATAATATCAGACTCCTAGTCTAGCATTATCTAATCCAGCAGAACACTAATAATTATAGGAAGCGGTACTGAACAATATGAATGCCAACCAATGCTTCGTGATCAACTTATCTTAACAACTAACATACATGGGTTATATAAGACCTTAACGCACAATACAACTGGCCAGCATTAAGCTGATTATGCAGAGTTAACCAGAGGGGGTATAATATTAATAAAAGGTGGTGAAAGATATGGAAAATGAGAGAGATAGGGAGAGGAAAAGGTTCTCAGGTGCAGAGAGGGAGACAGATATCAAAGGGATAAGAGGGATGTGTTCTAGAAACCAGATCTGAGGGAGAGAGTGGCAAGAGAGCTGTATATATACTAGCACTAGCTCACACCGTGTAAGCAAAGCGGTAACAAGTCCTCCAGCCAATCCCAAAGAGGCCAACCAACCATGACATCACCAAGCATGGTAAAAAACTCCTCCAACCAATCCCCAAGAGGCCAGCCAGCCGTGACGTCATCGAGCATGGCAAAAAACACTGCGCGCCTCCTCTCACTCTGTTCTACTCTCTCTCTCTCTCTCTCGCAAATCTTATCATTACTACTTAATGATAAAACATATACTTTGCAATTAAATATATAAAGCCTTGACATGGGCGAAAACAAAGAGCCTTTCTGGACTGCCCATGACACGAGCTTTCATATGAAATAAAGCACACAATAATACATCAACTGTAGCCACATCCACTGCCCTGGCGATCCTAGCGAGTCACTGTAGGACAAGCAATGAGGTTCTAACGGAGTGGTTAACGTCAAAGAAGGTCTATCTATCTATTGCCTGATGCCGTGATCCCCGAAGGGGTGGCCACGAACGAACCGCCCCCATGCACCTCTGTCCCCAGTCAGTCGACGCCCCTCCCCCCAACCAGCACCGCCTTCGTTCATGTAGTTCCTCACTCCATCCTTCCACCTCATATTCGGTCTACCTCTCCCCCTCTGTCCCTCCACCTCGCTCTCGTACACCCTCTTACTCATTCTCTCGCTTTCCATACGTTCCATATGGCCGAACCATCTCAAGTTGTTCCTTTTCACACTTTCCAGCACATCTACCTCCACACCACACCTCTTTCTTACTTCCTCATTAGTCTGTCTATCCCTCCATGTAACTCCGCATGCACTCCTTAAGTAATTCATTTCCACTGCTCTCACTCTTGGTCTGAGTCTCTCAACCAACGTCCATGCTTCACTTCCGTAAGTCAGTGTCGGGATTACCACACTGTCATGCAAGGACTTCTTCACTTCCATACTGACCACCCTATTTCTTGTTACTGCTTTTAGCGTTCCTACAACCCTCTTCCCCTGTTGTACCCTCTCCCGCACCTCTTCATCCATAGTCCCATCTTTACTCAACACACTGCCCAGATACTTAAAAGAGTTGACGATCTCCATAGCCTGACCGTTCAGCTTCACCTCACACTCTGTGACTTTACCCCTTTCGAAGACCATAACCTTGGTCTTCCCCGCATTTACCTTCAAATTCCGTTTTTCGCACACTGTTCCAAACTCATTTACCAGACCCTGCAACTCCCATTCATTATCACTCATCAGAACTGTATCATCCGCAAACAGCAGTATAGGTAGCTTCCACTCAATTCCCTCCCTTTTCAGCGATACACCAACATCCACTGCTCTTGATAGTATTTCTTTCATGACTCCATCCATATATACAGTAAACAACCACGGGGACATCACACACCCCTGTTTCAAACCAACATTCAGGTCAAAGAACTCGCATCAGGCAATAGATAGATAGATAGATAGATTACAGAGATGACAAGATATAGAGATGGGAAGCAGGGGAGTGTACTTGATTTAATTTTTAGCAATGAGGAGGATATAGTGGAACATGTCAATGTGGATACCCCTATAGGTCGTAGTGACCATGCCTGTATAAGTTTTAGTTGCAATATTAAAACGGAGAGGGATGATAGAAGCAATAAAAAAATATACATGTATGACAGAGCAGATTATGAGCTGCTGAGAAGGTGTCTGGACATTGACTGGGGGGAATACTTGAACGGTGAAGACGCTGAAGGAATGTGGAGGAAGTTTAGAGTCAAACTGGAGGATGTTATATCCAAATGTGTACCAGTAAGGGAATATAAGGATAAAACAAAATTGAGGAAAAGAACGAACCCAGAATTACCAATGAAAAGAAAGCTGTGGACTTTGATAAGAAGAAAGAAACGATTGTGGGATAGATTAAAAGTGTTAAAAAAGAACAGGGGGTCTAGTATGGAAGCTAAAGTAGTGGATTTGGAACGTAGACAGATAAACAATAAAATAAGGTGGGAGACAAGGAAAGGGAGAGAGAGATTGCAAGAAACGTGAAGGATAATCCAAAAATATTCTGGAAGTACATTCAGGAAAAGTTAACAAGAAGAGTAGGGATCCCAGAGCTGGTAGGGGGGTTGGATGATGGGAGTAGAGCAGAGACGGATAAGGAGAAAGCAGAGGTGCTGGGGAAATACTTTGGGGGGGTACTAACAGTAGAGTCGGATGATGCAGTGCCAAATATTCCCATCAAACAGGCACCTGCACTAGAATTAATAGAGTTTTCCCATGCTAGAATAAGAAGGGCTATAGAAAAAATGAACAGAAGTAAGTCCGCGGGACCGGATGGGATACACCCAAGAATCATAAAGGAAGGAGGTGAGATGTTAGTAGAGCCATTGAAAATGTTATTTTAGGTATCGTTTAATACAGGACAAATCCCGATGGACTGGAGAGAGGCGAACATAACAGCTATATTAACCCTTCCAGCCCGGGCAGCATTTTAAAAGGACACCACAAAAGAAGGGCAGGTGCCTGGGTGTCCTTTTAATATCCCTGTGCTTGAAAGAGTGCTTCAAAATTTGCGCGGCCAAATTTTGCATTGCAGGAGCGACCGCAGCGCCACCAAGCCTCAACTACTAGTGTTATCAGTTCGTATGTGGCCGCCATAGCGAGTTATACTGAAAAAATGATTTCCGACGTGTCCGAATCGCTGCAACCTCCCGTGTGCCCCACTGCTACCCCGCTCGCAACTTCGACGCCTGTTGCAACCGAGAAGAAAGCTCAACGAAAGAAAGTTAAGCGTTTGTTGAGTGATAGCGCTATACAGCGACAACTTTTTGATAGTGAAGAGAGCAGTGGCAAAAGCTTGGTGGACAAAGAACAATTTATAAGTGCAAGCGAAGATGACGATTTCGTTGTCTTTGGAGACGACGATAATGTGGATTTATTTGAGGGGGGAGACAGTAGTGATGATCCTGATGTGGAAGTGTTTCAGGAAGGTGCCATTGAACTTCCAAGTGTGCTAGAACATAGGCCTACCCCCTTGTCATCTTTGCTATGTCAGCCTAGGCCTAGCCCTAGTAGCCCAGGACCTTCCCCTTTGCCTGCCCGTACGCCCTTGAAAGTGGGCAAATATTTCTATAAACAATCGTTGGTGAAAAGTGCAGCTAAAAAAGCACGCAGGGCAGCCGCAGAAAAGGATAGGGAAGCTGAAGGCAGTGATAGTGACGCCGACCCTGGTCTAGCAACCACCCGCATTCCATTGTCCCGACGCCTTGACCCGGGACGCCGCGTGGGTCACCCACAGCCCTCGGCTTCATCTCTCCTTCAGGATGACCAAAGGGCCTCTTCAAGTGGTATTACTAGTGTGCAACAGCCCTCAACACACCGCAGAGCATTATTTGCTGCGGAGAAGCCCTCGGCTCGCCGCAAAAGGAGCCCAACTCTCGAGGCCGAGGCTCCCATAGTTGAAGCTCCCGCAGCCTCCCGCGCCCCACACCGCCGACGCCCGGTCACTTCTTCACCCGAATTGTCTCCTGAAGACGATGCTGACGACCCCAACATTGCCCCAGATGACCTGACGTCGCCTGAGGAGGAAGAGGAACAGGAACAGGAACAGGAACAGGAAGAGGAAGTCCCGACAAGACGAGCGAGAGGGCGAGGTCGTGGACGTGGTCAGTCTGCCGACGCCGCTGCCCCTGGGCGTGGGCGTGGGCGTGCAGGGCGTCCGCATGGCCAAGGGCGTGTGCCAGGGCGTCCAGGGCGTGTGCCTGCTGCACCTGCACGTGCTCGAGCATCAGCATCCGACCTGTTTGTGTGGACAGATAGGGCTGATTTTGAGCCAGATTGTCCTGCCTTTGACGAGGTACAGATGGGTTCCGGGGTGTCACCAACATTTCCCTGTGGCCCAGCTGCTACCCACAGTGAAATTTTCTGTGGCTTCTATGACAATGAAGTCATGGAATACCTCGTCGAGGAGACCAACAACCATCATGAGATCTGTGCCAACTTTCTTGGGAGGAAGACCAGTGCCAAGATGGTGGCATGGAGAGCTGTCACTGTGGCAGAACTATATGTGTTCTTGGCACTCACAATGCTGATGACACATATCAGGAAGCACGCTCTGGCAGACTACTGGATCACTGGCGACATCATAACGACTCCAGCATTTGGCAAGTACATGTCCAGGGACAAGTACTTCGACATCCTCTCCTATCTCCACCTGACAAACAACATGGCAGTCCACCTTCCCGACTCATTATAGAAGATCAGGAAGCTGTATGACATGATACGTCATCGGTTCACCACCTACCTGATTCCTTTCCAGAAGATGTGCCTCGACGAGTCTCTGGCCCTGTTCCGTGGTAGGCTGCACTTCCGACAGTATATCCCGTCCAAGAGACACCGCTTCGGCATCAAGCTCTTCGTCCTCTGCGACTGTTTGACGGGGTATGTGCTGGACTTTATAGTCTACAGCGGCAAGGGTGGAGAAATTGTGACTGACCCTCTCATTGGTTTTGGTGGCGCTGTAGTGAAGAAGATGATGGAGAGGCACTTCAATAAAAACCACATCCTCTACACAGATAATTACTACACGTCGCCTCTCCTGACCAAGTACCTCCATGACCGCAAGACCGGAACTGTCGGCACAGTCAAGGGCAAGAGGAAGGGCATGCCTGGCTACCCAACCAAGACGAAGAAGGCGGACATCTTCCACAAGAAGAGTGGCCCCATCCTCTCCATCCACTGGCATGACCAGCGCAAGGTCCTCACCACATGCCACAAGGCCGAGATTGTCGCCACAGGGAAGGTGGACCGAAGAACCAAGAACCCCGTCCAGAAACCAGCTGCTGTCCTACAACCTAAATATGCGCCTCGTCGACAAGTCCGACATGCAGATGGGCTTCATCGACTGCCTGCGAACATATTGCAGGTGGTACAAGAAGTTTATCCTGCATACGGTAGATATGTCGGTCCTCAAATGCGTACAACATCTACCGTCTGAGGACTCCAGGAGCCAAGAAGTACAAGTCCCTGCGGAAGTTCCACAAAAAGGTGATACTTGAGCTCCTGGCTAAGCATGCGGGTACACCAGGGAGGCCACTACAAGGACCAGGTCAGCTGGACAGAACGGGGTGTGCTGAATTTTTCAGGAAGCACCAGCTCAACGCCCTTCCTTTCAAAGCAGCAGGTAGTAAACTTAGGAGTCAGAAGAGGTGCCATGTGTGCAGCCACACAACATGAAGACCCCGCAAAGTGACAAAAACCACTTGGGAATGCCTCGAGTATCAAGTTGGACTGTGTGCTGGCACCTGCTTCAACGACTTCCATACTCTAATAAACCTTTGAAGTGGAAGTGACAACAGTGAAAGTGACACTCAAATGTAGGATAAGAATAATAATATAACTAAGTATAAGTGAAAAGGACACATATAAGTAATAATAAGCAGAGTTGATATTGATTAAATCAATTTGATTTAATCACTTGATTAAATCAATGATTTAAAAAAAAAAATCACAATTTTTTTTATTTTTTTTATTTTTTTGATCTGTGAATCAAAATAAACAAAAATCTGAAGATTTATCATGCTTTCATAAGTTTGTGTAGGCATTGGTTCATTTTAAGATACTGGTACATTATGTAGTAACACAAATAACTGATAGCTTTTAAATTTACAAACAAATATATGTAGACATATATATAAAACAAATCAAATAAATCAAATAAATCAATGATTTTTTTATTTTTTTTATTTAAAAAAAAAATAAAAAAAATCAACAACCCTGTTATAAGTGCCTTCAATAACAATATGAACAAGTGAAAGTGACACTAAAATATATATTTCTAACAATAAATAAGTGAAAATGACACTCAATAAGCCTAGGCCAGTCAAAGTGACAGTATAATAATAATAAAACTAAGTATAAGTGAAAGAGACACACACAAGTAATAATAAGTGAATTCATAACAATATGAACAAGTGACAGTGACACTATATATATTATTAGCTTACCTAACAATACATAAAAGGGAAACTGACTATCAATTATCAAAGTCCAGTGAAAGTGACACTATAATCATAATAATAATAATAAAACTAAGTAATAAGTGACAGAGACACAAATAAGTTCATGTAAATAACTTTATTGAGTGAAAATTACATAATAACTATAATAAATGACAGAATAACCAATAAAACACTATCAAATCGCTTCCCGGCATAATTGCGGGTGGAGCGACGAGTGCAACTGGGCGTCGTAGCCGGGGCCGCGGTTGAGTGTTCGGACGCGCCGAGGTAAATACGCGGCAAAAGTTACCTCCACTTCCATCACCATCACTCCGGAACCAGTTGAGCTAGAGAGCTCTACTCAATGCCATTCTACGCAGCAAGGTAAGGCGCCCATTTCTATATATGTTTGATTAATGTAGGTAATATATTAATCGAGATTAACCTTAGTTTACTTTTGTTGATATTCGGCCAGATCGCCCGGATACGAGCTCCGTCCTTTGGAGAGCCGGCCCGGGCCAGGAGGGTTAAGAAGGGAAAGAGAAATGACCCAGGAAATTATAGACCAGTCAGTTTGACAAGTGTTGTGTGTGAACTAATGGAAACGGTAATTAGAGAAGGAATAATGGAGCATATGAAATCAAACCAACTTTTCAGTGGGAGACAGTTCGGATTCTTGCCGGGGAGGTCGACGGTACTACAGCTAATTAAGGTGGTAGATGATTGGATGCAAATTCTAGAGAATGGTGATGTAATAGACGTGGTATATTGTGATTTTATGATGGCCTTCGATAAGGTCCCACATAAAAGGTTAATAGAGAAAGTTAGAAGCTATAATATAGGGGAGAAATGTGTGAAATGGATTGAAGCCTTCCTGAAAGATCGGAGACAGAGGGTGCTGGTGAATGGAATAGGCTCGGGGTGGAGGGAAATTACAAGTGGGGTTCCTCAGAGATCTGTGTTGGGACCACTACTGTTCGTTATATTTATCAACGACTTACCTGAAGTTATAACTAATGGAAGTGAGGTATACCTGTATGCAGATGACACTAAGCTGTATAGAAGAGTGAGGAGTAAGGAAGATATGGGTTTGCTTCAAGGAGATGTGGAGGGCATGAAGGGATGGTCTGAGCATTGGTTAATGCCTTTTCATCCAAAAAAATGCAAGTACATGCGGATTGGGACAAGCAAGATAGACAAGGTAGGATACAGTATGTATGAAGCGATGGAGGAAGTGAATGCAGAAAAGGATATAGGAGTAGTGATAGACAATAAGTTAAATTTCTCAGAACATTTAGCGGAAAAGATAAACAAAGCCAATAGAATTATAGGGCTGATAAGGAGGACATTTGTGTCACTTGACGAAGAAATCTTCAGGAATCTCTATACAGCGCTGGTTAGGCCGCACCTGGAATATGCAAACCAGGTGTGGGCTCCATTTTTTTTTATTTTTTTATTTTTTTTCTATATTCCAACTACTCCCTCTCGGGTATAGGCTGAGAGCCTTTACATTCCACCGCTCAACATGGTGAAGCCTGTGAGGTCTCGTTCCAGTCTGGGGAGTGAGACACGTGAAGTATCCATCCATGGCTCGAAGCAGCTACATCTCTGAAGCCGCTGATTGCTTCGCCCAAGTGCTTCACTGTCTCACCCTCCAGACTCCGACCCTCACTCTCAGAACGCCACCTATTGAGCAGTGAACTCACTAGGCATTGACCCCCTGTAACATATTTTGAAAATGGGAATATTCATACAGTGCTATTTAATCAGGGAACAATGAGGGTATTTTTTTGGCATTTCGGTGGGCTTTGTGGTAATGCACTGATACTAGGTACAGCACAAATTCAATCCCAATAATATCTTCCCATTGACATATCGGGATTTGAACCCGGGTCCATTGGATTACCAATCCAGTGGCAAGACCTCTCCACCACACCTCCCCATATATGGTAAAGGATATAGAAGCAGTGGAGAAAGTGCAGAGGAGAGCTAGCAAGCTAGTACCAACGTTGAAGAACGCGGGCTATGAGCAGAGGTTGAGGACACTGGCATATAGGAGAAGGAGAGGGGATATGATAGAGACTTTTAAGATAGTGTCAGGAAAGTATAATGAGGATGTGTGTGAAGGTATCTTCTTGATGCGGGAGGTAACAAGAACGAGAGGACACTCAAAGAAAATTTACAAAGAAAGAAATAGGCTTGAGAAGGCAAAGAACTCATTTTGTGATTGAGTGGTAAATGAGTGGAACGCACTGCCCCAGTATGTAGTCGATTCCGAATCAATAAGGGAGTTTGAAAGTAATCTTGATAAAGCATGGGGAAGACAAGATTTGAAGTTTGATTATAAAACAAACATACAGAATAGTAAAAATGTTGCGTCTGCTACCTCCGCCGCCAACACCGTGAACGACCGCAGCAGTGCAAGTACTGGTACTGAGCTGGATACACAGGCCTAGTTTGCCTTTTTCCAGAGGATCTACTGTAAGAAACTAAGAATTATTGGCATGTGTCGATGGCTCCTCTGTTCCGGGGTTACCAGGCTCTCCCGTAAGCTCACCGGGTGTTCAGGTTCAACAGACTTCCATTCGGTCCCCATATCGCACCGTGGGTCTTTACGAAACTCGTACAACAGGCTCTGGATCCTCTGCTTTTGCAGGGGATTCGGCGCCTGTTTTCCTTGGATGATTGGCTCATCGCTGCAGACTCTTCGTCACAATGTGTACAGGACACGCTGACATTAGTCAAACACGTCTCAAACCAAGGGTTCGGACAAAATATGCCCTGGTCGTGCCTCACGCCGTCGCAAGAAGTGGCGTGGGTGGGCTTGCACTGGGACCTCGAGAACGCTCTTATCACGCAGAGCCTGGTAAACGCGGCGACGCTTCGTCAACAGCTTTTTGCCGTGTTGCACTCTGTCTCGTTCCCGTGTCAAATCTGGGAATCGCTGGTGGGATCTTTTCATTGGGTTTCTCTGACCGTTCCTTTCGGCCGGCTCATGCTCAAGAGTCTAATTAAACTGGGCAACAGGCACTTCCCTCCATCGGCTTTGGCCGGTACCATGCTCCATACGTCTGAGATTGTCACACTGGGTCACTCGGGGCAGGCTCACAGCAGCGGTGCCCTGGACTGCTCCGCCGCCGACCATCTGGATAAAGGGGGGGGGGGGGGGGGAAACTATCCCACCTACAGTACACAACAATGCCCTTGAATTATTAAGTGCCATTGTTCTTCCTGAGGGTTCACGGGCAGGCCCTAGCGGGTGAGTCAGTGGCCTTCAGGATGGTTAACATGTCTACGGTTCATTTCATTCTAAAGCAGGGCTCCTCCAGGTCCATGGTCCTCCAGGTCCTGGCGGAGGTATTGTTTTATGTGGCTGAACTTCACAGCATTACCCTGCATGTGCCATACCTGCCCGGGACGGCCTATCTTTGGGCGACTGCTCTGTCAAGGGGACGGAGCACCCAGGTCAAGTGGTCTTTAAGTCAAAACATTTTCAACGTCCTAGCCGTCTCCTGGGGAAATCCGCAGGTGGACTTGTTCGCCTCACACGAGATGGCCAAGCTACTGGACTTCCTTACCCGCCGGTTTCTTTCAGCGAGGACTAGGAACAGGTGGCAGTCAATATACGCTTTTCCTCCACCCAATGCACTCTGGATGTGCGGAATCCTCCACATGCTGCGTGAATACCGCGGCAAGGTTTGGTCGTTCGCGCTCCTCTGGCCGGTCCAAGCCTAGTACGCTCAGGTGTACCGATGGTGCCCGAGTCCTGTTCCCCTGCCTGGCTATCTATCAATCTATCTATCTATTGCCTGACGCCGCAATCCCCGAAGGGGTGGCCACGAACGAACCGCCCCCATGCACCTCTGTCCCCAGTCAGTCGACGCCCCTCCCCCCAACCAGCACCGCCTTCGTTCATGTACTTCCTCACTCCATCCTTCCACCTCTCATTCAGTCTACCTCTCCCCCTCTGTCCCTCCACCTCACTCTCGTACACCCTCTTAGTCATGCTCTCGCTTTCCATACGTTCCATATGGCCGAACCATCTCAAGTTGTTCCTTTTCACACTTTCCAGCACATCTACCTCCACACCACACCTCCTTACTTCCTCATTAGTCTGTCTATCCCTCCATGGAACTCCGCACGCACTCCTTAACCCTCGTCTAGCGGGGGGTTTTGGGCTATTTTGGGCATATTCAGGCCCTCCTGAATGATCAATCAAGTATCTGCATGAAAAGAAATTTATTCAGCAAAAAACTAGGCGCTACAAGCTTCAAAATGAGACCAGAACGAGCTACGTAGCACTCGTCGTTTTGATGCAGTGGTACCACCAACATGGGAGTTTAGCGTATAGCGGCATATTTTTTCCAGCTACGCTCACTACTGGCTACACTGCCGGCCTCTCGAGAACAGAGGGAGCGTGAGTCAGTGGGCGGCGGTAAGCCCTGGGTGTCGGCCGTGTGGCCTGCTGCGCTCCCGGCCATTTGCACTCGATTTTAACCCTTTAAAAGCCTTAATAATGCTCCTAACTTGCTGCTTTTTAGATATGGACTTAAGTCGGGCCCCGCTCTTTAAGTGTTAAGTAATTCATTTTCACTGCTCTACCACTGTTATGCCCTGCCTGTCTCATGCTTTCAATTGGAGCAGGTTGGAGACCTGGGGACCTCGTTGGCATTCGCATCGTGGATGTTTGTATGGCAGGGTGGTTCCCGACTTTTGGGAGCTTGTCTATTATGCTTCATCAGTGCTGGACTACGGCCACATGGACGTCTTACTTGTCTCGTTGGGAGTGTTTCACTACAGTAGAATCCCTTATATCCGAAAATCACGAGTCTCACGAATTTTCGGAATTACGAAAATTTCGGATATTCGAAAATTAGGCCTAATTAGGCCTAATTAGGCCTCTAGGATGCCTAGGAAGTCCAAAAAATCAAAGTAAAGTTACCTACCTATGTTTAACCTGCTGAGGACCAGCTAGTTTATAATAAATGTACCACCAGGGACCGGCTGTTTTGATTTGATTTTTTTTCCAGAAACAATAGCGAATGGGTTAGGAATGAAGGAAAAACCACAAAAAAGCAATAAAAAAGCTGAAGAAATGGTCCTACGGAGCCCCCGAAAGTCAATTTTACAAGAGTAAAAAATTGAAGGCAAATACACCCAAAATACCGGTTTTTGCGCGCTCACGTGCACGCGGTTGATGCAGAGGTAGTGCTGTAATCCAGGGTTTTGCCATTTCCAAACCACCAACAGAGGTAGGCATGTTGGTTTTTTTTTTTTTTTTTTCAGTGGTTTCCCCAGTAGGCCTATTCCACTATCCATATCAGTAGTGGGTTTTTGTCATCCACTTTCACTAGCTTATGCTACTTATTCCAACATATCCCTCCCCTTGAACAAGATTTCTTTTCACCACACACATCAAGGCGCCTAATTCCGTGCCTTTCCTTAAAACGGTTAAGCCAGCCATCACTAAAGCCACACTCTTCTTTTATGCCCATCTGTTCGTGATAATCTCTTGCTTTTTCGATGATTAATGGACCACGTTTTACCAAAAAACACTCGTAAAGCACTTTGTCAAGTTCCACAAATTTTGCTTCTCGTATGGTATGCCGCTTCTCCAAGGTCTTCTTAACGTCGGCATTGGCCACAAAGCTAAGCAACTTGTCCTTTTGTTTCCTAATATCATAAAGCGTTGTAGAACCGCAATTATACAGGCGCATCAATGTCGTCCGACTGGTTCCCACGTCCATCTTGTGACATATTTCTATCTTCTGTTTAATGGTGAGCACAACCCTTTTCCTCTTGTTTGAAGATCCTGTCGACATCTTGAGTATACCAGGCGTTGATTTAGATGATTTTGGAGGCACCATAGCGTAGATGATAGGCGATTCACAGCGATAAACATGGAGCGACACGAGCAAATTGTACGGACAATGGCAAGAGATACAATGATGCCGTGACGACAAAAGAAGGCGGGAGGCTGCGCGGTGCGACACCTTGCAGTTGGGCCGTAAACTTGCCGCCACGCATGAACAGGAGAGCGGTCTGTTTGAAATTACGGTTGGATCCCAAATTTCTACGGTTATTTGAGTTTAGGAAAATAGGATGATTATGTACGGTTGCCTGAGATTTTCGGAAGTACGAAATACGGTTATAAGGGATTCTACTGTACTTGGATTACTGACACTGTACAGTGTACAATCAGTTGCTTTGGTGTTCCACTCTCTTAATCGCTTGTTTGGGTCACGCGCTCACATGTTCAACACCGTTCGGAATCACCTGTATGCCTTTACCACTTACGCTGCGGGCATATTTGCGCTATTTAGGGCATATTCAGGCACTCCTGAATTATTAATAAAGTATCTGCTTGAAATGAAATGTATTCTGCCGGAAACTAGACGAAAATAGCTTCAAAACTTGCCTATGCGTTCTGGAATGTCTCCCGCAGCCAATGGGTTAATGTGCCTTTTTGAGGCCGTTACAGGGCTGGTGCTCCCTTCAAAGGAGTTGGTTTACTTCATGAATGCCTGTTTTAGGCTCCGACTGCCCCTCGCCAGATACCGCTGCAATGGTCTCTGGCGTCGGCTCTGGGGCTACTTCTTTCACCTGCTTACCCTACTGACACAACACCTGAGCGCTTGCTAGGGCCACCATTGTTTCTTCTTGCATTAGCTCCAGGTACGGGAGTCTCGGAGTTGGCTGCCGTGTCTAGGGACCTGCATTACACTGGTTTTTCACCCTCGGATCTGTCACTTTGGCCCTTTCCGTTCATTTTTGTGGCCATGAATGTACGTGAGGCGCACGTTTTTTAGGTCGTTCACTGTGCCGGCTTTCTAACGTGGGTGCATGCATCATTATGCTCTGCCCAGTTCTTGCCCTGCATACTAGTGTGCACGCCGCTGTGCCGACGTCGGGTAAGGCGCTCTGGATGATCCCCAAGACCGGGAAGAGGTTGAGAGTGTGTGCTGTGGGAATGCAATTGTGTCGGTTGATCAGGGCCAGTAACCCTCTCACGAATGGTACTGCGCACAACATCCTCTCCTATGCGGCGCCTATACGGTGCCTGGATATTCACTCTCTTCCTGACTTCGCCGTCACTGGTTTCTGGTCCTCCACAACTCGTTTGTCCCCTCTTACCTCTCCATGTCCATGGACAGGCCAGGCCGTCCTTGTGTGGCACTAGGCCAATGAGTCAAATGATTCCATTCCATCCTGCCTTTCCCCATCCTCTCCTCATTATGTACTGTAATGTTTTTGCCATCCCTCAAAGATGGGGGCTGGGGGGGACCTAGGTCACCATGTAGAATGCAAGGGACTATTGTATATATACTACCTATTTAATAGGGCCCCTTCATCATTGACGACTTCGCCTATTAATAATAATAGTCTCCATTCAACATCCTGCGCCAGCATTTTGAATAGCCCGCGTGGAAGTATCATGGAGTACTCGTCATAAGTGCATGCCTAATTCCCTTATGGGATCGTCATTTTGATCGGGTACCCTACAGAAAAAAACTCAGTAAAATATAAAAAAGAAAAAATAAGTTTATATCTGTTATCATATGACTTGCCATATGCGTGGATTTCTCATGTTTTGCTTCCCCGACACCAGACCCTCTAGCGGCCATCCAACTTCCAACTTCCGCGGCCATACTGTCAACAAGGCTTGCGCCCGCTCCGCTTCATTCGACGTTCCAGAGCTTCTAGTGAGTCCTTACTCATTTGTATACATCTGTGTTGTAGTAACAAGGTTTAGATTAGCTAGCACGGCTGCCAGATTGGTATGTCCGCAGGAAGTGTGTGTAAAAATAGGGTACTTTTGTAACAGGCGTCTACGGGTCCCAGGATCGTCGTACCGCGTGTGTTAATTGTTGTGTTACCCCTATAGCTTTTGTGATGACTTAGCTAGGAGGCTACCACTCTACAAGGCTTGATACAGACTGTCAATATTGAGGAAAGTACATGTCATATTATTCATATATCAGCAAATGCTCTGGTTTAAGGGTGTTTGCACGTGGTGCTCCACCTTCCAGGGTTCGTGTTTTGCTTTGGGCCCCTTGGGTGGGCCTCCCTCATCTGGGTGCTGTGCTGGGTCTTCGGAGCGTCGTCTGCCTGTGATGTTCTTCGTACCTCGTGGTCAGCCTTAGTAGGGGTCTCCGGCGTAGGCTTCAGGTAATTTAGGATGCTAAATTTTCTGTATTTTGATTATATGCCTATGTATGCCCCTTGTGATTTTACATGCGTGTTGGCATGTTTTGGGGTAGGGGAGACGTCCCTATATATTCTTTATGATGTGTTATGGGTGGGACTTAGGTTAGTGGAGCTGTGTCTTAACTCCATTCTCCTGAGTTATTGTTTTTTCTGGCGGCCCCGTGCGGTGGGCCCAGGTTATCCGTCTCAAAAACGGGTAGGAACAATCAAAAGATCCCGGCGTGGTTTGGCTGAACCACATTCTCCCGGCGGAACTGCATTCCTAAGGGGGCTGCAAACTCGGCCCGCCGAGTTAACTCGCCCTGACTGACCCAGTTACACGATTAGATTTTCTCGCCCTGCGGCGCCACAAGTCGAGTGTACAAGAGTGATAAGATTAGTTTTGCAAACTTTTTCATCAATGATCAGACACTAAAGGTCGAGGGACCTGTGACACTTGTCACAGGTAAGTAGTTAAAACCAGCTTAGACGAGTCCAGCGGAAGGTTAGAGTAGTGGTGCACTATAGCTAATTTTCCAGCGGACTCGGGTTAGGATGTGTAACACCTCGCAGGTTATCCTTATGAGCATTGATTCCTGGAATTTTTTTATTTCCAGGCTCCTGAGACTGCCACTCCGGCGGAGTTTGGGCAGCTGATCCCGGCGGGGGGGGGGGGGGGGGGCCTTTATTGGCACCATGACGAGGTTTGAACTATGCATTACTCCTACCTGCTCTCTGTTGCCTATTTTCGCTCACAAGCTATGCATTACGTGCGTCAAGTGCTTAGATCGTTCTAGAGGCTTGTGGTTATCTAAACGCTGTTCAAGTTGCTCTGATTTGAAAACCGCGTTAGTTACTAATAAGGACTTATCGTGTCTAGCGGCCTTACAAGAGATTAACCCTCCAGCCCCGGCTATGTATTATATATATATTCCCCGAAATCCGGGTGTTTTGGCCGAAAAACGTCTAGCCTAGGCTACCGTATCTTTGTTATTCTGACTGCTTCTGCATTCCCGTGCATCCGCAAGCGTAGCTGTGTTTCTTACCTGTAGAATGGCATTAAGTAGAGCTCTAAGTCAACTGGTTCAGTTGTGATGATGATTTCATTGGAGATAACTTTATGGCAAAAACAGCCACTTTACACTACTTTTCGATACTTAACAACAACATACAGGCACACACGAACAAGCGACGCTCTCCTTCTTGTGGCCGGAGATGCGGGGCATCGGTCCAGCCGGCTGTTGTTTACATGCGTCGGACCGACGCCTCGCACACCAAGCTCACAGGCTTTCAACCACTGGGCGTTAAAGAGCCCTTCCGGGCAGCTCTGGTATGTTTTTTTATGGGCGTTCAAGAGCCCTTCCGGGAACGAAGGGTTAAGACTACATTTAATTATTATGCCAAAGACACGGCCCATAAGGCACTTCACTGTGATGATGAAGTTCTATGTGTCGTATATCGGTTTTCACTATATATTATATTTAAATCCAATGGTATAAATCAAGGTTGTGACTTTTACTTTTAGTTGGCCAAGAGGTTATTTGAGTGAATACGCAATTACGAGTTTAAGCAATTACAAGATTATTATAGGATCCCATGAATTACTTTATATATATATAATTTTATAGTCATACTCCAATATCTGTTGATAGCTAGTCATATCTATCGTATTTCTAAGTCTCGTATTTTAACTCGAGATATAATTAATATTCTTGTACTTGTAGCCAAGCAAGAACTATGATAATTGATTACACTGTTGGAGTACAATTATAAATACACAGATATTAAAATCGGATATTAAAAACACAGTTTGAGTAGTTTTGTAATTTACAGTTTTGTTATAGTTTTATTTATGAGATTATACATAATAACAAGTTGTATAAATGATCTAGTTATATTTGAATGAATACTTTACCAATACTGACTTGGTTTAATTAACACATATTATAATTCTGTTTCTTAGTTTCCAACCAATACTATCACCTCAATTATATTATTTGAATTGTACTTACAATGAATTTGAGTGAGGTGTGGTATTGGACTCTGGTCTGGTTTCTCAGGTGGATCTCCATGATGAGGTGGAGTTATGTGGAGAAGTGGATGGAGCTAGAGAGCTGTTGATGCTCCCTCGGCTGAGACCGGGTTTGAACTGAATTCTAATACCTCCTTAGAGATCGACAACTCCTATATTGTAACCTGTGAAACTCTATCCACTACCAAATATGGTATGGTCTCTGAACAGCTGTAATTATAGCTGTATAGCTGTTTGCTATATGAGAAACTATAAGCTTGTAACTCCATGTAACAGTAGGCCTGGTAAGGCCTGTTAAGACTTACTCTGGCTTTTGTATATACAAACTGATATCTCCACTTGTTTACATTAACGTGTAGAGCTCATTTAAGGTATATTCATAGTATATATATCTAATTTCTTCTTATAAATATGTCATCTAACTACTTCCTAATCTATTGTACATATATATAAGTATTACAACGCACAGGTTTCTTTATTACACTTATATAAACATTCAACTAAAATCCATTTGTCACAGGTCAGTGACGTTCACATAAACATTGTGAGGAGAGAAGGATGGGAGAATATAAGAGAAGGGAAAGGAGGGGAGAATATAAGAGAAGGGAAAGGAGGGAAGATTCTCATCTTCATTAATTTTCTTCTAATTCCTCCCAATTCCTTCTATTTCATCTTCTACTTAATATATAATCCTATATCTTTATTCATCTCTACACATTAGTCACTAGATGACTCTATGTCGAAATCAGGCTTAATATCCTGTCTCGACATATGGGAACAACTTATTATAAAGTCACCCCTTGTGAAACCCGGTTCCTCTAAATCTGTCAGACCCAAAGTCAAGTCGAAAGCCCTCAGCAAAGAGGTAGTGAGTAGTGGCAGTGAGAGTGATGTCACCGAGGTTCCCCCCTCCGACCGTGCCAAGAGGAGACGATCACCCTCTCCGAGGCGGAAGTCGAGGTCAAGATCTAGATCCCCCCTGCAAACAGTCTAGATACTCTTCCACGGAGTTTTCCCGGTCCACCAAACGCCGGAGAGAGGACTCTGGGGGAGCGACGAGTCAGGCAAGCAGCGGCAGCCGCAGGGACACTCCTCAGCAACCGCCCCCTACCCCTACCTCTGACACACCTCAACATGAATCTGGGGACTCAGAAGTAGGGACTGATGTACTGGAATCCACACCTAGTCATGAACAATCCTTGAGTGTGCCTCCCAATGTTACCTTTGCCATACCTAAATTGAATTATGTGCCCCATAGTGTTAGGTCGACAGGCCCGAGTAGGGTTCTGGCCGACCAGTACTGGGGATATCCGTCGGGGTCACAACTGAACTCTCAAGTGATTCCAGACTCCCAGCCCTTTGTGGCAGGGGGTTACTGGCGTCAGTCTGAAGCATCTCAACCTCTTTTTAACGTCAATCAGGAAAGAACTGAGGATGGTAGCATAGGCATGTTTCCATCATCGGTTCCAGATTTAATGTGGCCCCCGGCAGATCATGAAATAGAGATACAACAGGATAATCCTGAGCTGAGTGGAGAGCCGGAGGAAGTTATGTTCTCCCCGGCTCCCCTGTCACTCACAGGAGAGGATTCTGAAGCAAGTTCCCACTTATCCAGGGACTCCCACAGTAAGTGTGTTACTTCAGATCAGATAGTGATTTATTGCACAAGGTTATGCAACATTATCAATTCCCTGCCTCTTCTGACCCCCTGGTTTGTAAACCAGCTGTGATCCCTAGTACTTCTGTCGTAAGGCCCCTAGATCCCCCAGGCTTTCTTCCGTCATGTCCTACCCCGGTGGTGGCCGCGGCTCCAGGCACTACAGTGCCGGCGACGCTGGCTGTTAACATAGGCAAATATGTTAATGTGTGTGGGAGTGCAAACTAGTTTCCCGCCAATTTGTATGGTCTACTATCTGCTGACGTGTGAGAGATGACGTCACAACGGGACCGAGGAGGCGGGCAAGCTGGAAGACGGAGTTAGTCGTTTACATACGGGTGAGTGGTGAACACGGCCATTGAACTAATTAACATTGGTAGCAGAGCGTAGTTGGGAAAATAATGGCGTGTTCAACTAAGTGGCCACCGAAACTGGAGAATGAGGATGGGTATGAAAACTGGAAAAAAGATATAAACATTTGGTGTGAGTTGACAGATTTGGTCAAGAAGAAACAGGCATTAGCGATTCACTTATCTCTAACGGGGCGGGCAAGGGAGGCCTCGTCAGAAATACCCGCCGCGGACTTAAACAAAGACGACGGAGTTGAAGTATTGTTAAAGAAGCTTGATGAGTCCCCCCTGGGGGTTAGGGAATAGAATATGCCCCACGTGCCTTCTGCGTGTCGTAAGAGGCGACTAAAGAGGTTGGGTCGGTGGGCTTGCGACCCCCACCCGGAAAAAATATCGAAGCAAGGAAAAACGAACGAACAGCCTCGGATGCGGACGGAACCAACGTTGACGAACCACGACCGACTAAGGACATGCCTTCGGACATTCTGAGAATGGCTACGTGGAATGTTAGTGGCATGAATGATGGCACAAAAGAGAGAGAGGTTCTGGAAGTGTTAGTGAATGCCAGGCTGGATGTATGTGGAATGACAGAGACCAAATGGAAAGGTTCAGATGTGAGAGAGTGGGAGTGTGGAATGGGTGTGTGTGCTGGAGTGAGTGAAGGAACAGCGAGAGAAGGTGCATGTTTGTTTGTAAGTAGCAAATGGAAGGAATGTGTAAGAGAGTATGGGTCTGTGGGTTCAAGGATTGTGTGGGTGAGAATGAAAGTAGGAATACAAACGTGGGTGATTGTATGCGTGTATGCCCCGACAGAGGATATACTTGAAAGAAAGAAAGAGGAGTTCTGGATGAATGTGGAGGCGTGCCTGGAGAAGTTTGACAAGAACGAAAGAATATTTCTGATTGGGGATATGAATGGTAAGGTGGGTGATAGGAAAGTTGAGGGAGTGGTGGGAGGGTGGGGGGTACCATCAGAGGTGAATGGGAATGGTAGTGCACTTGTGGACGTATGTGTGGGGAGGAGGCTGTGGATAGCCAACACCTTCTTCCGACACAGAATGATCCACAGGTACACGTGGAAACGGATGTTGACGATGAAGGATAAGACAGTGGTGGAACGAAAGTCATTGATTGATTATGTATGTGTGGATGAACGAATGAAGAAATCTGTGATGGATGCTAGGGTGTATAGGGGTATTGGAGGGGGTCTGTCTGATCATTATGTAGTGGTAGCTAAGGTTAGGATACAAAAGAAGTGGGTGAGGAGAGCGGGAGGGAGGCGAGAGGAGGGTGGAATGGTGAGGAGGGTGGAGAGGTTGCAGGAGGAGGAAATCAGGGAGGAGTACAGGAGAGCAGTGGAAAGACGACTAGGTGGGTTCGACCTGGAAGTTATGGAGGAAGTGGAGGAGATGAGCAAGGTGTTTAAGGATGAGATCTGTGCAGCATGTGAGGAGGTGTGTGGAGTGAGGAGAAGAGGGAGGGGAGTGAAAGGTACAGCATGGTGGACAGAAGAGGTACGAATAGCTGTGGAAGAAAAGAAGAAAGCATATAGAGAGTGGTTGGGTAGCAGAGGGAATGAAGATTCCGAGAGACAGAAACGAGCGAGGTACGTGGAGAGTAAGAGGGTGGTGAAGAGAGTAGTGAAGGAAAGTAAGAGAAGAGTAGATGAGGAATTTGGAAGGAATCTGAGTGTAAAATGGAGGGAGAGTAAGAAACTGTTCTGGAAAGAAGTCAAGAAAGTTAGGGAAGGTAGCAAGGGAAACAGTAAGGGTGTGAAAGATAAGAATGGGAGAATGCTAGCCGAGAAGCAAGAGAGAGTCGAAAGATGGAGGGAGTACTTCAGTGAGTTGCTAAATGAAAGGAATGAAGAGCCAGCAAACATAGCTGGATATGGTATGGGAGGGAGAAGAAGAGAAGTAGTGGAGGAGGAGGTGGGGATCAGGAGGTCAGAAGTGTGGGAAGCCATGAAAAGAGTGAAGTTGGGGAAAGCACCAGGAACAGATGGAGTGTGTGGGGAAATGTTGAGGTATGGTGGTGAGATAGTGAAAGAATGGGTATGGAAAATGTGCAAACTAGCATGGGAGAAGGGGAGTCAACCCGATGACTGGAAGACTGGCATAATAGTCCCCCTATATAAGGGCAAAGGGGAAAGAGGAGTGTGTGGTAACCACCGAGGAATATGTCTTCTAAGCGTAGTAGGGAAGGTATACAGTAGGGTAGTGATTGAGAGAGTGAGAGTGAGAACGGAGAAATGGATAGGCGACGAGCAGGGAGGTTTTAGGAAGGGAAGAGGATGTGTAGATCAGATTTTTACCCTGAATTGTGTTGTGGAGAAGTATCTGGAGAAGAAACAAAAGGTGTATGTTGCCTTTATGGACTTGGAGAAGGCCTATGACAGAGTGGATAGAGAAGGTTTGTGGAAAGTACTTAGAATATACGGAGTAGAGGGCAAGTTGCTGAAAGCAGTGAAGAGCATGTATGAGGGTGCAAAGGCGGCAGTACGTGTGGAGAGTGAGCAGAGCGAGTTCTTTGACCTGAATGTTGGTTTGAAACAGGGGTGTGTGATGTCCCCGTGGTTGTTTACTGTATATATGGATGGAGTTATGAAAGAAATACTATCAAGAGCAGTGGATGTTGGTGTATCGCTGAAAAGGGAGGGAATTGAGTGGAAGCTACCTATACTGCTGTTTGCGGATGATACAGTTCTGATGAGTGATAATGAATGGGAGTTGCAGGGTCTGGTAAATGAGTTTGGAACAGTGTGCGAAAAACGGAATTTGAAGGTAAATACGGGGAAGAGCAAGGTTATGGTCTTCGAAAGGGGTGAAGTCACAGAGTGTGAGGTGAAGCTGAACGGTCAGGCTATGGAGATCGTCAACTCTTTTAAGTATCTGGGCAGTGTGTTGAGTAAAGATGGGACTATGGATGAAGAGGTGCGGGAGAGGGTACAACAGGGGAAGAGGGTTGTAGGAACGCTAAAAGCAGTAACAAAAAATAGGGTGGTCAGTATGGAAGTGAAGAAGTCCTTGCATGACAGTGTGGTAATCCCGACACTGACTTACGGAAGCGAAGCATGGACGTTGGTTGAGAGACTCAGACCAAGAGTGAGAGCAGTGGAAATGAATTACTTAAGGAGTGCGTGCGGAGTTACATGGAGGGATAGACAGACTAATGAGGAAGTAAGAAGGAGGTGTGGTGTGGAGGTAGATGTGCTGGAAAGTGTGAAAAGGAACAACTTGAGATGGTTCAGCCATATGGAACGTATGGAAAGCGAGAGAATGACTAAGAGGGTGTATGAGAGCGAGGTGGAGGGACAGAGGGGGAGAGGTAGACCGAATATGAGGTGGAAGGATGGAGTGAGGAAGTACATGAACGAAGGTGGTGCTGGTTGGGGGGAGGGGCGTCGACTGACTGGGGACAGAGGTGCATGGGGGCGGTTCGTTCGTGGCCACCCCTTCGGGGATCACGGCGTCAGGCAATAGATAGATAGATAGATAGATGAGTTGTTACTGGTGGACAAAGGAAGACGGCAGTTTGCGGCATTCCATGACATTTATAATCTACGGCGGCCTAGTGACATGAATATACGTACCTTCGTGTCTAAGTTTGAGCATACGTATTTTAAATGTTCGGAACAGGATATGACATTACCGGATGCAGTGAAGGCCTTTATGCTGTTGTCCGCTTGTAATTTGTCTGATAATGAAAGACAGTTGGCCATGTCTGCAGTTACTGAAGTGAGTTATGAACATAATTATGAAGTCCGGTCTGTGCCGTATTTTTGGTGGTGAGACAGCAGCTGTTGTGACAAGTGTCGTGAATGTTAAAAGTGAACCTGTGTTTGTTACTGAAGGTAAAAGTGACATGAAGGAAGAGGAAGCATTGTATACAGGCGGTGTGGGTCGAGCACGGCCTTTAGCTAGAAGGGGTGCTATGAGAAGCCGTGGTAGAGGTTTTAATCATAGATATGGCAGGAAACAAAATCCTTTGGGGCCCGATGGTAGAGTGTCAAGATGTGCAGTTTGTGGATCAAAATTTCATTGAGCTAGAGATTGTCCTGATGCATATGAGAATAAGGGGAATTTTTTTGAAAGGTATGATGCGGAAGAGACAGTGCATTTATCCATGTTTATGGGTTATGCTGGTGAGGATGACAAGCACAGTGGAAAGTTGCAGAAGCTTTGAGGGTTATTGCAGATATTCCTCCCCCTCCTTTAGATAGGGCACCTCTGAAGAAGGGCCCCATGCCCCCTCCTCTATGGCCCTGATTGTTCTTGGGTCCCTGTGACACCAGAGAACCCTCAATTAGCTCAACCTTCCGTGTCAGGGGAACTGCCAGTCCCCGGCGGGTGGTATATTGAAATCAACAAGAGTAGAAAATTTAGGGCAAAAGATGAGGCAGGGAGAGTGGTGGATGTGTCAATTAAGGCTGTACCAAGTTCGTACAACCCAGATTATTTTGTGTATACAGCTGCCCCGGCAATCCCTCCCGCCGCCTCTGCACGACTGTTTGCGGATTGGTCAAAAGCTGATGGCATCAACGCTGTCAAAGCTTTAAATGCTCTCACGCCGGAATTGGCTACAATTCCGGTCCTAGACCATACGCATACACCAGTCCTGCAGGTGGGGTTAGGCCCCTGGGTAGATTGGGAGATAGAGGCTAAGGTTTTTGCTGCTACAATTACTTCTAAGTCTTCACATCAGGTTCCCCAAGAAAATCATGCTTACTTTTCTTTGCCAGTAGCCAAAGCAGAAGGAGTGTCCTCAGATTTACTTAACTTTCTTGTGGCGTCCAAAGTTTCCTTGCACTCCCTTGATTAACCTTTCTCTACTCCCCCGGCTGTTCACCTCGAAAGAGATTTCAAGTTAAGAAATAAGGCCTACCGGATGTTCTCTCAGTACTTGGTTAGTCACTGGATTGCTGCCTCCCTTTCACGTACTATTTCAGCCATAGCTGACCCCCAAATTAGGAAAGCTACTGACTTGTCTAGGAGACTCTTACTACAAAATTCCATTCAGTCTTTAGGAGACATCAGAATTGCGATCATGGAAGCGGTTCGAGCCCGCCAAGATCTGAGAGTCCATCTGGTCAGGAAGTTGCTGGCGGATATAGGTCGCCGGGTAACTCTCTCGCCGGTCCTTACTGCCACCCTACTTAACCCTCCAACCCCGGCTAGGGTAGATCGTGACTGTACTCTGTGACCGGGGGTTTTGAAGAATTTTGATCCATGTTGATTCACCTGTTACTCCTGAAATACACTCGACCCTCCATTTAACGGACAAATGCGTGCAAGCACCTGTCCGTTCCTGCTAAATACTGTCCAGTCCGGATGTAATCCGGAAATTCCTTGAGAAAAATCCAGTGTTAAGTACAGGTGTCCGGATCGTGACATTTAACTGTTATGCATCCTTTTTTTTACTGTACCTGAAATAAATCCTGGTAATCCCTTGTGCTACACCCTATTGATAATGCAAAACTATTGAACACACTTAAAAGTGTATATTATTTGGTCTCTATATAATCTGTGAATCATTTCCGATATGATAGAATTAAAGATTTTATTTTCCACCAACTCATAATCAGCAAAAACGACACAAATGTCAATTAAAAACATGTTATAATAATTATTTCCCCATCATTTTGTGTATACCGTGGGAAAAAAAAAAAAAAAATATCTATCAAACGTAAATCTCCCGTCTGGGAAGCTCGGCGCCTAGACGGAGGAGAGGGTTGAAATATTTGTTGACTATCTCATTTATTATTTATCTATGTGCTGGAAGGATATTATATTTTTCAATTCCATCACATTAGAAATTATTCAAAGATTACAAAAAGTCCAAATAAGACATAGTTATGTTAATGTATAAGGGATTTAGGTAGATGAATTAGAGAGATAGATAAATAGAAAGAATGTGTATATCGAGGGAAAAAACAAAACAAAAAATCTATCAAACGTTAATCTTCCGTCTCTGCTGGCACAGAGGGGAGAGTTGAAATATTTTGTTCACTATCTTATTTATTATTTATCTATGTGCTGGAAGGATATTATATTTATCAATTCCATCATATTAGAAATGATTCAAAGATTACAAAAAGTCCAAATAAGACATAGTTATGTTAATGTATAAGGGATTTAGGTAGGTGCATTAGAGAGATAAATAGATAGAGCAACGGACTTTGCTCCAACTTTTTTTCGAGCAACGGACTTTGTCCGTTGCTGGGTCCATTGTCCGGCCTACATTTTTTGACCGTTATTGCCGATATCCGTTAAATCAGAGTCCGTTAAATGGAGGTTAGTGTACATGACACAAAGTTATAAAAAAAAATATATATATTTTGCACAAACCTTCATGTGTAGAATGCCGTTGAGTAGAGGTCTCTAGCCCAAGTGATTGCATAATGGCGAGCGCGGGAAGTGGAGTGATTTTTATGCGGGAAAATCTTCCCGCGTTCGGATGCGTCGCCTTGGCCCAGGCCCCGGCTTGGCTAACCTACTGCGCACTTAGCCACTCGTCGCGCCAGAGTTTTTACCTCCCGGAGGCGATTTTATTTATTAATAGTGATGTTATTATAGTTATTTGGAGTCCAATTATATAAAATATGTGTATTAGGTTATCATTGTCACTAATATTTCACATTTTCACTCGATACCGTAGTTTTTATGAGTAATTGAGGCTGGTTATTGTTATATTACGCACTGATTATTCGTTATCACAGGTGTTTATTATACTTTGGCCATCTAATATTAGTTTGTGTGTCACTTTCACTTTGGTAAATATGCTTGAGAGAGTGTCACTGTCACTGATAATGCTCATTTTCACTTGATACGGTACATTTTATTAGTAATTGAGGTAGGTTATTGTTATATTAGGCAGTGATTATTCGTTATCACAGGTGTTTATTGTACTTTGGCCATCAAGTATTGGGTGTTGTGTCATATTCACTTTGATAAATATGCTTTAGAGAGTGTCACTGTCACTGATAATGCTCATTTTCACTTGATGCGGTACATTTTATTAGTAATTGAGGTAGGTTATTGTTATATTAGGCAGTGATTATTCGTTATCACAGGTGTTTCTTATACTTTGGCCATCTAATATTATGTCATGTGTCACTTTCACTTAGTTATATGCTTTGTAAACGTTTTATATACAATTTATTGTGTCTTTTTTCACTTATTTATATATGTTTTCATAATACATGACTTTTATCACAATACATTGTTTTATTTCCACTTGTTGCCTATATACATACATATTGTCAGTCTTTGGTACTTTCACTATGATTATTAGTTAGTACTCCTGCTTGGTGTGGTACTCAGCAAAGCACGGTATAGCACATAGTGACACCTGGCACTCCACACACTGCATGGTGGTCTTTTTCTGCTTCCTCGGCCTCACCTGGCTGTTCCAGCAGACATGACACCGCCTTCTGCTAATGGTGACTCCATCTCGATCCAGAGGCAGGTAACCGAGCTTGTGCACATTTAGATACTGTGCACACTGCATGCGGCCCTGAACGGGGCGCCCAGGTTGTGCCACTGCCCTCTGTGGCGTAGCATACCTGTCCAGGAGCTCCACCAACACCTGTTTTTGGAACCTCCGCAGGCTACTAAACTTCCTGGGTGTGCGCTGATTCCGAAGCCAGTAGATATTGTAGGCATTCAGCATTGACATGTCCACCATGTGCAGAAAGAACTTTTTGTACCATCTGCACGAGGTTCGCAGACAGTCGATGAAGCCTATCTGCATGTCGGACTTGTCCACCAGCCTCATATTTATGTTATAGTCCATTACAGCATCGGGCTTGGTCACCCTGACTTGGGTGCGGCGATCCACCTTGCCAGTCTCAACCATTTCCCCCTTGTGGACGGTGCTCAGGAGGTTGACCTTCCGCTGGTCGTGCCAGTGGATAGCCAGAATGGGTCCCGACTTCTTCTTGAAGACATCGCCTTTCTTGGTTTTAGGAGGGAAAGTTGGCATTCCCTTCCTTTTCGCTCTAACTGTGCCTACAGTCCCCATCTTGCGCTGATGGAGGTACTTTGAGAGAGTGGGGGACGTGTAGTAGTTGTCCGTGTAGAGGACGTGATTCTTCTGGAAGTACCGGTTCATCATGGCTTGAACCACTGCTCCGCCAAAGCCAATGAGGGGGTCTATTTCCACGTCCCCTTCCTTCCCGCTGTAGACCAGGAAGTCCAGGACATAGCCAGTTTGGCAATCGCACAGCACAAAGAACTTTATACCAAAGCGATGTCTCTTTGAGGGGATGTACTGCCTGAAGCTCAGCTTTCCCCGGAACAGCACAAGAGACTCGTCAATACAGACGTTGCAGAAGGGCGTGAAGTATGACGTGAAACGTTCTCGCATCATCTCGTACAACGTCCTAATCTTCCACAGCTTGTCAGAGAGATGCATGTCGGTGTTGGTGACAAGATGGAGCGCTCCGAGGATGTCGAGGTACCGGTCCCGAGAGATGTATTTCCCGAAGGCAGGGGTGGATATCAGATCTTTGGTGATCCAATAGTCAGCCAACCTGTGCTTCTTTACATGAGGCATTAGCATGGTGATTGCCAGGAACACCATGAACTCGGGATGAGTCACTGGGGTCCACCGCTTCATGTGGCCCTTGGTCGCCTTGTCAAAAAAGTTCACCTGGATTTGGTGCTGCTTGTTTGTCTCCTCTATGACAAACTCAGTAACCTCCTTATCAAAAAATGCCTCAAAAAGCTCATGTGGTGGAGCATTGGGGCCTGCGGGAAAACTTGTGGTAACTCCTGAACCCTCCTGTACCTCATCCAAAGGGGTTACATCAGGGTCATTCACTTCATCAGCAGCCACATCCTGCCAGTTGAAAATATAAAATGGGTCCTGCTGGCGACGCTGACGAGGAGCTGCACCTGGGGCAGCACGCCCACGAACTCTGGCGGCGCGCACCCTAGGGCGGCCAGGAGCGCGACGGCGCCCAGGCCCAGCCCGGCCAAGGCGGCCAGGGCGGCCAGGGCGGCCAGGAGCACGACGGCCCTGGGCCAAGCGTCTGGGTTGAGGGTCGTCGATGTCCATAAAGTCATCGTCGTTGTCGTCAGAGCGGTCATCTTGCCCTGACGGTGGACCCATGTAATCATGGCCAGAGTCATCTGTGAGGTGCCCTTCATCTTCAGGCCCCCCCTCATAATCTCGCGGGGAACGAATGATGCGTGGGTGGCGTGTAGGTCGGCGAGGTGGGGAAGGAGTGGCAGGTGAGGCTCTGTCATCTTCATGCAGAGGTTCGGGGCTCCTTGGCCTACGACGAGTCGTAGACAGCACTGGTTCAGTGTCTGTAGGTGCAGGTATGGATGCGAGGTCAAATACATCGTCAGGAACCTCTGTTGTAGGCTGGAGAGGTGGGGTGGACCCTGGGGAAAGTTGCGGGGGCGTATGGCTGGGACCGGCAGGGGTGGAAGCCGCGGGAGCCTCGAACAAAGAGCGCCTACTTGTAGCTCCTTTTTTCACATATTTTCTCCCTTTTCCCTTTTCTTTAGTAGTATGTCTCCTCTCGGGGGAAATAGGGGGTAAATAGGCTGAAAGTGGGGGGTTCTCAACCCTAGGCAGTGCTGGTGGTGGTGGGGAAGAATGGCGGGCGCCTGGGGCAACTTGGGTGGCGTGGGTAGATAAGGAAGACAATGGCGGGTCAACCTCACCCTCACGCTCACCCTCACTGGCACCCTCACGCACTGCTCCCTCACCAAGTTTTAGGGCCTCTTTCCTGGCTGCCGCGGCCGTCCTTTCAAGAACTTGCTTCTTATAAAAACGTATCTTGAATGGGGATTTAGCTGGCGTAGGGCTAGGTGTCGTGTCACTCAACCTAAACTTGGCAGTCGACCTAGTGCTGTCCCATTCGCTCACTCTCATCACCTTGCACAACTATATCACGTTCAGTACTATCATCACTATCATCGTCATGCTCAAATGCAACAAATTGCTCGTCTCTTTGATGAATTTCGTCTAGATCGTCTAAATCTTCACTATAGTGCGACTGATAAGACTCGGAGCTATCACTGCCCAAGTCATCAACACTATTTAGTCCTTCACCACGTTCATAACTCCTCAAAGCTATTTCAATACTTCCGGGAGTCAACGCATCTTGTACGTGCCTTTGCGTTAGGGCGCGACGAACCTGGCCAGGCGTCGAAGGGAGCATGGAATCGGACACAGGGGAATCAATTTTTGGGCTAGTATCCATGTTGGCGGCAGGGTGGAGACTGTTTTGGTGGCGTACATGGTGTCTGGTGGCGTCACCTAGCGACCACGGAACGAAATGTTTACGCGTGCCATTCGAAAGCACATACGCAAGCAATGGTACAATGTTGTACCACCCGGGTTCCTCGGGTCAAAACATAATGGTACACACGTGTACCACCCGGGGTTGAAGGGTTAACTCAGAAACCTGGAGTCTAGTGTTTAATATGGTTAATGGTTGGAAGCAGGTTACCTCCCAAGCCCGGAAGGACCCTGCTAAGAAGCCCTTTCATAAATCAAAGGGCGATAACAAGCCATACCAGCCACAAGCTAAACAGTCACCAAGGGATCCCAGACTCCCTCCTCAGCAGGGAGGTAATCTACACAAGTCCAAACAAGGTAAACACTCTGGTATAAAGGTAAGGCACCACAGAAGGGTAGTCAGGGACAATCATCAGCCAAACCTAGCCAAACGTCAGATGTCAACCCACCTCCCCCTCCAAAAAACTAGCCACCCATACTCTCAGCCTCCCAGTACCATGCTTAAAGGTGGGGGCTCATGGTTTGAGATAAACATGGAATGATAATCGCCAAGCTGTACATAATTATCTTGCAAAATGCATTGGCACTGAAATAATTATTAACAATGGTATAAAGGATTTTGTGGATCGTCTATACTGGGCCTGTGACGTCACAAGAGTGTAAGTCCACCATCCAGTCTAGGATAAGGATACTGGTGTGACGTCACAGGCCCGGTATAGACGATCCACAAAATCCTTTATACCATTGTTAATAATTATTTCAGTGCCATTGCATTTTGCAAGATAATTATGTATAGCTTGGCGATTATCATTCCATGTTTATCTCAACCCATGAGCCCCCACCTTTAAGGACACAGGATTTGAGAGTTGCCTTGAAGGACGGGGCCCGGTTGCAACCTCCCCGGTTGGGGAGGTGTGGTGGAGTGGTCATGCCACTGGATTGGTAATCCAATGGACCCGGGTTCATATCCCGATATGTCAATGGGAAGATATTATTGGGATTGAATTTGTGCTGTACCTAGTATCAGTGCATTACCACAAAGCCCACCGAAATGCCAAAAAAATACCCTCATTGTTCCCTGATTAAATAACACTGTATGAATATTCCCATATTCAAAATATGTTACAGGGGGACAATGCCTAGTGAGTTCACTGCTCAATAGGTGGCGTTCTGAGAGTGAGGGTCTGAGTCTGGAGGGTGAGACGGTGAAGCACTTGAGCGAAGCAACCAGCCGCTTCAGAGATGGAGCTGTTTCGAGCCATGATGGATGCTTCACATGTCTCACTCCCCAGACTGGAACAAGACCCACCGTGTTGAGCGGTGGAATGTACAGGCTCTCAGCCTATGCCCGAGAGGGAGTAGTTGGAATATAGAAAAAAAAAAAAAAAAAACAAAAAAAAAGAAAAAAAAAACCTGGGTTCGTTCCGTTCATTCCGCTCGGCCTGGCCCAAGAAAACTTGGGCCAGGAAAGTAGTGAGCAAAGGAATCACCTGGCGGTGGCGCCGGCGGCCTCGACTGCGTCAGCCGCGGGAATACACCAATGTGTCTCAGGAGGAGGAGACTCTACTTCAGGAAATGATTACTAAACATGTCCTTATCCCGGTCAATTCAAATCACCCAGTATTCACCTCAAGACTCTTCTTAGTGCCAAAAAGGGACAGTGTGCAGATGCGACCAGTTCTAGATCTCTCGCAACTGAACACATTTATAGAGAATTCACCCTTCAGGATGCTTACAGTTCAGCAACTCAGACTCGCACTTCCGCCGCAGGGTTGGATGTGCTCGATCGATCTCAAAGATGCCTATTGGCATGTCCCTATAAACAAGCGGTTCCAAAAATTCCTCGCTCTGAGGGTCAGGCAAGAGACATATGTCTTCCAAAGAATGCCTTTCGGTTTGAACCTGGCACCGAGAATTTTCACAAAACTCGTCCGGCAAGCTCTTTTACCCCTTTTAGTCCAGGGCATACAGATGTTTTAGTATCTAGACGACTGGCTGGTAGTGGCGAACTCTTTGGAATTATGTCAAGATCATGTAAACCAAGTGTTAGCTCATGTACAAACCCTAGGGTTCAAGGTGAACTTGGCGAAGTCTCGCCTTGTCCCCACAAGGACGATTCAGTGGATAGGGCTGGTCTGGGACACCGCCAATCTGACTCTTACTCAGAGTGTGGACAACCGAAGCAGATTTCGCAAGAAACTGTCCGTTTTCTCCACAGTCTGGATACGACCAGGAAGACGTGGGATTCCCTGATCGGCTCTCTCAACTGGATACAATTAACTGTGAAGTTGGGGCGGTTGAAAGTCAAACGATTAATCCTGGAAGGCAACAAAGTTTTCCCTCTCTCGCCGGAGAAGGAATTATGACCAATTCCTCCATTAAACCCCCCCCCCCCCCCCCCCCGGGCCCTATCCTAAGGACGTTGTTGAGACCCGGGCGATATGGCCAAAATACGGCTACGCCTAGGCGTCCGTATCTTTGTTATTTTAACTGCTAGAAAATTCCCACACATGTCTAAACGTACTGTGGTTTCCAATTTGTAGACTGGCGTTGAGTAGAGCTCTCTAAGTCAACTGGTTCAGTTGTGATGACGATTTCCGTGGAGCGCATTTTTCCGCGATTTTAGCCATATGAGACTTTTCACTACTGAAACAACAACATACAGCCACTCAAAAACAAACGACGCCTCTCCTTCTTGTGTTCGGAGGTGCGCGGCGTCGGTCCAACCGGCTGTGTTTATATGCGTCGGATGGACGGTTTTCAAAACAAGCTGAATAGGCTTTCAAGCTTGCGGACTATATAAGGACACCCGGGGTCCGGCCCATCTGCCGCGGGGTCCTTATACACTCTAACCTCCATTTAACGGATTCCGATTTAACGGATATCAGCAATAACGGATATCAGCAATAACGGTCAAAAAATGTAGGCCGGACAATGGACCTAGCAACGACATAGTCCGTTGCTATAAAAAAGTTGGAGCAAAGTCCGTTGCTCTATCTATTTATCTCTCTAATGCACCTACATTAACATAACTATGTCTTATTTGGACTTTTTGTAATCTTTGAATCATTTCTAATATGATGGAATTGAAAAATCTAATATCCTTCCAGCACATAGATAAATAATAAATAAGATAGTCAACAAAATATTTCAACTCTCCCCTCCGTGCCAGCAGAGACGGAAGATTTACGTTTGATAGATTTTTTGTTTTGTTTTTTCCCTCGATATACACACTCTTACTATTTATCTGTCTCTCTAATTCATCTACCTAAATCCCTTATACATTAACATAACTATGTCTTATTTGGACTTTTTGTAATCTTTGAATAATTTCTAATGTGATGGAATTAAACAATATAATATCCTTCCAGCACATAGATAAATAATAAATAAGATAGTCAAAAAAATAGTTCAACCCTCCCCTCAGTCGAGGCGCCGAGCTTCCGAGACGGAAGATTTACGTTTGATAGATTTTTTGTTTTGTTTTTTTCCCTCGATATACACACTCTTTCTATCTATCTATCTCTCTAATTCATCTACCTAAATCCCTTATACATTAACATAACTATGTCTTATTTGGACTTTTTGTAATCTTTGAATAATTTCTAATGTGATGGAATTGAAAAATATAATATCCTTCCAGCACATAGATAAATAATAAATGAGACAGTCAACAAAATATTTCAACCCTCCCCTCCGTCTAGGCGCCGAGCTTCCCAGACGGGAGATTTACGTTTGATAGATTTTTGTTTGTTTTTTGTTCCCACGGTATACACAAAATGATGGGGAAATATTATAACATGTTTTTAATTGACATTTTTGTCATTTTTGCTGATTATGAGTTGGTGGAAAATAAAATCTTTAATTCTATCATATCGGAAATGATTCACAGATTATATAGAGACCAAATAATATACACTTTTAAGTGTGTTCAATAGTTTTGCATTATCAATAGGGTGTAGCACAAGGGATTACCAGGATTTATTTCAGGTACAGTAAAAAAAAGGATGCATAACAGTTAAATGTCACAATCCGGACACCTGTAGTCAACACCGGATTTTTCTCAAGGAATTTCCGGATTACATCCGGACTGGACAGTATTTAGCAGCAACGGACATTTAGCAGGAACGGACAGGTGCTTGCACGCATTTGTCCGTTAAATGGAGGGTCGAGTGTATAAGGTTGCCTGGGCTTGAAGGGTTAATCCACAGCTTACTCTCGGTCTGGGCAAAGTGAGAAGTCCTCCACTCTATCACGACATGGGTTTCTCCCCCTCCTACGGTATGGGTAGACACAGACACCTCAGGGGCACTAGGTTGGGGCTATCAGTCCAACCTGGGCCATCAAGGTCAAGGCACCTGGTCAGACGACAATCAGTCACATATCAACAAGCAAGAGCTTTTAGTCCCTCTCTTTTTTTCTCCAAACTCACGACATGACTTTGAAAAACAAATCAATAGCATTCCGAATGGACAACCAAACTGCAGTTTATAGTATTCAGAAACAGGGCTCAGTGAGGTCGCGAGAGTTGCTGAAGGTTTCGAACAGATTTTTGCCCTGGCCGAATCGCTAGGCATTTTCCTGCATGCAACATATCTCCCCGGCGTGGCGAACGTCTGGGCAGACGCCCTCTCTCGCCGGCGGAGCACTCTAGTAGAATGGACAATCAAACAGGCTCCTCTCTCGTCAAGGGGTAACTCCGGCGGGGGGACCCGATGCAGTGTTGGTAGATTGGAACAGGTGGACCTCAATCTATCTGTTCCCTCAACCAGATTCTGTGCTAATGTGCAAAGTAATTCACAAGCTGAGGGGTTACCGGGGCCGAGTCGCGATGATCGCGCCGCTATGGCCAGCCCAGGTATGGTACCACCAATTGCAACAGTGGTGCAGGACCCCGGTGTCCCTCCCGGTCTCCGCTTTCCACTTGGAAACAATTGGCAACCTTCGGACCTCGCTCAGTTTTGCCTTATGGACATTTACTATGCTAAATGGTTAGCTCAATTTGGGGAAAGTGTCACTAATAAATTAATGAACCAGTACACTATGTTTACCAGCGTTCTTCTCAGGTTCTCCCCTCATCTGTCTCAGCTTCTGATCTTGCATCAAAATTTTCAGCTTTCTTTGCGGACAAAATTGCTCAAATCAGAAATGAGTTTGACAATACCCCTGCTCTTGGAGAATACTCTGTGGTCCCTTCTCGGCCGTTGGCTGTAGACTCTGCCTTCACACATTTTCAGCCGATTAACTCCCTAAATGCCTTGACATACCTAAGAGAACTCAATAAAACATTCTGTTCATTGGACCCGATAAATGTATCAAAGATAACTACAGCTTATTAGACTGCATCACCTTTCATTGCTTCAATTGTCAATCGTATCTTTGAGGAAAATTGTTTTCCAAATTCTGAAAAAGATGCCTTAATTCGGCCTTTACTGAAGAGGGCAGGCCTAATTTAGTAAACTATCGCCCTGTGTCTAACCTGTCATTTCTGTCTAAGATTGTCGAGCGTGCAATACTGGACCAGTTGCTGCCTTTTCTGGAGCAGAACAGTGTCATTCCCCAGTCTCAGTCTGCTTATAGGAAGCTCCACTCAACGGAGACAGGCCTGAGCAGGATTTATAATGATTTAGTCTCGAATACATGTTCTGGACGGTGTTCTCTTTTGGTTTTGTTGGATCTCTCTCCAGCGTTTGATACTGTTGACCATCAGTTGCTCCTGAGAGACCTTTCTGGTTTTGGTGTGCAGGGAGATTCACTCCTGCTTCTTCAGTCATATATTACCGATCGCAGTCAATGTGTTGTCATTGGTGGCTCCATGTCAGAACCATCATCGCTAAAGTTTGGGGTGCCTCAGGGATCAGTTCTTGGCCCTGTGTTGTTTATTATCTATGCCTCTAGTCTTTCATCCCTACTGGATGCACATGGTGTTAAGTATTATTTCTATGCAGATGATTCACAGTTATATATTGAAATTAATAATATCGATGAGGTAAAGAATAAATTTTCATCACTCTTGTCAGACTTGAAGATCTGGATGACTAGAAGGAAGCTCAAATTGAATGACAACAAGACGGAGATTATAGTCATAAATGGTAATTTGAGAAATAGTGATCATGAAGATTTTGGATGTCTAGAATTCGGTGAATCACAGATCCAACCTTTGGAATCAGTGAAAAACTTGGGCGTTGTATTCGACAAAAATCTGAACTTTAATAATCATATAAAGAGTGTCGTGAAGAGTTGTCACCTTTACAATCGTAACCTTTATGCTATAAGGAAGTTCTTGAGCAAGGAATCTCTTTTGACCCTCATTCATTCATTTGTTATATCTAGAATTGATTACTGTAATTCATTGTTCATTGGTCTACCAAATGTTACTTTGAAGAAACTCCAGTCAGTTCTTAATAGGTGTGCTAGACTAATATTTTCACTTCCACCCAGAACACCCACCACATATTATCTAATAGATCTACACTGGCTTCCCATCAAGGCCAGAATAGAGTTTAAAGTGTGCCTACTGACATTTAAGGTGCTGAGGTTTGGTGAGCCTAAGTATTTGTTGGATCTTCTATTTCCAACACATAATGAGTCAAATGTGAATTTACGTAGTGGTGATGACCCATATCGCCTTTATGAGCCCAGAGCCATTGGGGAATGTGCTTTTGCTGCTAGATTCTTTTCTTATGTTGCCCCACGTCTATTCAATCGACTTCCTGGGTCACTTAAGCAGTTGAATTGTGTTGACGCTTTTAAGAAACAGCTGAAGTCGCACATATTTCTGAGGGCTTATGATATTGGGGAGCATAGAGTTACTGATGACTATAAGCTCTATTTTTTTTTTATTTTTTTTTTTTTTTAATGGAAAAATTTAAGTTAATGTGAGCGCTCGTGAATCCACTTGGAGAATTGGCGCTCAAACAAATAAAATACCAGCATACTGTATTATTATTATTACCAGGAGACAATATCAATCCCATTGAAAAACCTTCACAACCTGGATTGTAGAGTCAGGGCATACGACTGCCTCAGGAGCTTTAATTTTCAAATATTTAGACTTATCTATTCGAACAGAAAAAAAATTCAGTAACCACTTTAAAAAATCATTTGTCTGCCATTAGAACCCCCTTTTTTTTTATCTCACTGGCCTTTCCATACCACAGGCGGAGGAGAAAGGGTTTATGAGGGCGTGTTTCAAGCTACGCCTACCTACGTCAGCTCATGCCCACCTGGTCACTTGACAAAGCCTTATCGGTACTTCAATCGCGCAAATATAATAATGCGCCGGATTTTTATTCACTTTTGAAAAAGGCTGTATTCCTCATGGCTCTAGCCACCGGAAACAGGGTGTCTGAGCTGGCGGCGATGAGCAACGAACCTAATTGCCTTAGGTTTGGGAGACTGCACGATCATGTGCAAATCGCGCCGTCTCCCACATTTATAGCTAAGAACGAACATTCCGTAATTTCTGAATTTTCCGTCCCGGCTTTAAAGAGGGGCCTTACTCATCACCTTTTATGTCCTGTGCAAGCACTCACAAAGTTTATGAGGGCTGTGCAGCCTCGCCAACCAGGTGCATTATGGGTTAACCAGACAGGTAAGCGTGTTACGAAACGTAAGTTAGCTTCCTTGCTTGAGGAAGTTATTAGGGAAAGTAATCCCGGCGTGATAGGCAGGGCTCACGATATCAGGAAGTGGGCAGTCTCTCTCAGATTTCTACAAAAAAATTCAGTAGAAGACATTGCTAATACAGTACTAAATTATGGGCTTCCAAACATACGTTCCTAACACGCTACCTGTCTGTCGCTCTAGATAAACCAAAGCGTACCTGTGTAGCTTTACGTCAACGGGTACAGTAGGTAATGTTCTATTATGTATAAGTTTTGTTGTTAACCCGTTGAGCCCCGGCTAGTTATAATATTTTGTTCACCCCAGTCCCAAGCCATTTTCACTTCTTTTTTTTGTTTGCTAAAATGAAAGACAAGGATGAGAAATGAAAAAAAAAAAAAAAAAAAAATCACCTCAGACATTTTTTTTTTGGGGGGGGGGGGGGGGGAGCCTCAAAAAAATTTGTTGAGCCAAAATGGAAGAGAATGGTGAGAAATGAAGAAAAAAAAAAAAAAATCATTTCGGTCATTTGGGGGGTGGGGGGGTTCGAAAGTTCGTCTCCCCCGCGTGACCACCCGCCCGGGAGCACTAGGGTAAAAACTGAGTATGGCATTGTACGGCATACATCCTAAGGAGTGTCTCACATAAATCTCAAGCCTCTAGCTCCCATACGACCGGAGTAATGAAGGTTCAAAGTGGCGGTGAACTAAGGGTGTAAACTATCCCCACTAAGCCCACCACCACCAGCCGTGCGGCTGTCTCGGCCCGCTCACACCTACTGGCCCGGCTCCCACACACACTACGGTACCTCCCCCTCCTATTCTCCCGCCATTTCCTACCTTACGAGCCACGTAAGTGTTTTTTATATGTCGGACGCACGTGATGCGTCGCTGGGAGTTGGTGATCAAACACTGCCGACGCAACACGTGCGATGCTGGGTCTCACTGGGTTAAAAAGGGGGGGTGGAATAGTCCATATCCCCACTGTGCCCCTGGAGATAGTGATGAATCACGAGCTGTGATAGGGCGGGTTCTACAGTCCAGTATTATTTTTATGTTAATTCTAAGAAGATATCTCGCATAGTTACAACTATGTATGTTTTTTACCAAATTGTACAAATATATTTACTGTACAAATAATTTTAAGATCGGAACGAATAACTACTGCAGAGTTATAGTTCTAGGGAACACATGCGTGTCCCACTTTATCATGCATACGATCTAATGTAAAGATCTGGCCATGAGCAAGCAGTTTCTTAATGTCACACACTGCTTGCAAATCTTTTATACTTGTTTATGTATTGTTTGCATACAATAAAACTTTAACAAATTTATTTGGATTCTTCTTCCCTGAGGTTAGGATATTGTACGAATGTCCCGCCTTCAGTCTTGTTAATCAGGCGAAGTCGTCAATGATGAAGGGGCCCTATTAAATTATAATTATAATTATAAATTAGGCGGTGGACTCATCACCCTGGTACACAAAGATATAACATATATTATAGGTTTTACTCCTGTAAGGAGATAAAGAAAACCTAATATTTAGTAGCACCCCCGTAATCATTGACGAACATGAAGGCATCCTCTTCAAACACTAATCCGCCGTAGTTTGAATCTACCGCGCAGAGCATTTAAAATCTGAGGAGCCTTCATCATGAGTGCACGCGACCTCACTCATGGCTTCAGTCATTATGAATTGGGTTCTCACTACGAAAAAACTTTGTAAAAAATAAAAACAAAAAGAAAATAAGAATAACTATCCAATAAGCTTTCCATCATATCGTGGATGTACTTGTGTGGATCTTTGACCAGACGCTGATTCAGGCGTCATTCTTCCTTCACTGACATATCAAGTAAACCAAAATCCTTAATACATCAACGAATGGGAAGGGGATGGTCGGGAGGGCCCCAGTCGTCAATGATTACGGGGCCACTACTAAATATTAGGTTTTCTTTATCTCCTTACAGGAGTCAAACCTATAATTTATTAGTGGCCCCTCCATCATTGACGAACATGACTGATTTCTAAGACTGGAGAGGGACATTCGTAATCATATCATAACTCTAGAAAAGCAGATAATCAAACAACCACATAGTATTCTTACTTTGAAAATATATGTAAATATGGCGCAGCCCATATATATACAAAAAAAGGGGTTCAAGCAGGTGCGTGCTTCAAAGAAGCCTGCTTGAAAAAAAGGGTAACTGGAGATTCTGTGAACAGATCTGTAGTTACAAAGGCACCCCACTCAACGAGTGGTGACAAAAATAACAAGTTATAAGTTTACATGTGCACATAATAAACCCCATAATATTCGTGGAAATGTTTTGCAAACGATCTCCACTGTTTAAACTAAATTGCTTTCACAGCTAAAACTACTATAACAACACTGTTGTTTGTACTAACATTGTACTAGCACAATTTCTCGCCCTGAATAGAACAGAGAAATTTTCATATCACATTATCCATAATTTGTATCATAGCTCTTACATTCCGGCGAGGTCTAGGGTGTCCTATGTTACACTGACTGCACCCCCCCCCCCCCCCCCACCTTTTTCTCCTTGAAAATAAACAAAAGTGACTGAAGGGCCACCTAGACCCTCTGCCTTAAAGCTATACATGGTAAGGAAGGTTTGTCTAGAGCAACTGACAAGTATCTAGTCAAAAACGTATGATTAGACGCCCACAACTGTGTGGACGAAATATCTTCTACTGAAAAGTTCTTCAAGAAACGTAAAGAGGCTGCCCATTTGCGTAAATCGTGGGCCCTACCCACAACGCCGGGATTACTCTCTTTAATGACTTCGACCAGAAGAGAAGCTAACCTCCGTTTCAGTAAGCGTTTGCCCGTACTCGCTACCCATAAAGCACCTTGGGGGTTTAGAGGAGCTACTCTCAAATATTTGGTTAGAGCTTGCACTGGACATAGATTATGGTGCACCTTTCCCCTTTTTAACGCCGGCACAGTGAACTCAGAAAACACGTGTGCACTGTGCTCATTCTTGGCTACAAAACCCGGTGAAGGTGCAATGTGAATACATTCATTAAGTCTACCAAACCTAAGGCAATTAGGTGTGTTGCTCATCGCCGCCAGCTCAGACACTCTGTTCCCGGTGGCCAAAGCCAAAAGGAATACAGCCTTTTTTAAGAGATAAATTCAAAATCTGCAGTATTTTGGTACAGACGAGAGTGAAGTAAAGACAATGCCTTGTCCAGAGACCAAGTAGGCATGAGCTGACGGGGAGGTGGGCGGAGTTTAAAACATGCTCTCATAAAACCTGTTTCCTCCGCCACCAGAATGGAGAGACCTGTAAGGTCTAAAAAGGGCACTCTAATCGCAGTTAAGTGATTTTTTAACGTTACCACAGATAAATGTTTCTGCTCAAACAGATAATTCAAATAATTAAATACTAACGCCACTGAGGGCACAGTCTGTTCTGTTCTAATGATCCAAGAAGTAAAGGCTTGCCAATGTGATTGATACTGTTTATTCGTAGACTGAGTATATTGATTGATTAATTTATTGGTCACATCTCTACCATATGGTGCTAGCCACTTGGCCTCCTGAATGTCCATAATGCAAAAGTCGGCGTGGTCGCTAGGTTGCCAATCGTGTCTAAGTGGAAATACTCGACCGGGAGCGACGCCGGGTGCGAGCACCACGTCTTCAATTGCTGGTACCATAACTGCGCTGGCCACAGGGGCGCGATTAGCGAGACTAAGCCTCGATAATCTCGTAGTTTGTTCACTACGTGGCACATTAGTGACGCGTCTGGCGGCGGAAACAGATAGATGGAGCTCCATCTGTTCCAGTCTGTCACTAGGGCGTCTGGCCCCCCTGCCGGTGTTTCCGTCCGGCGGGTGAGGTATAGAGGGAGTTTGTGAGTCCCCTCGGATGCAAACAGATCCACTTGTGGATGGTAGAGCTCTGCAATCATTAGGTTGAAAATGGGTTGCTTGAGCTCCCATTCTACTGTCGTGCTCTGTCTCCGGGACAGAGCGTCTGCCCAGACGTTTGCTACGCCTGGGAGATAAGATGCGTGAAGATAAATGTCTAGCCTGTTGGCTAGAGCAAAAATCTCTTCCGACACGTTTAGCAACTTCCTTGATCTCGTTGACCCCTGTTTCTGAATACAGTGAACTGCATTCAGATTGTCCATTCTGAAGGCCACCGACTTGCCCCGTAAAGTAGAGCCGTGAGCTTGAAGGAAATACAAGGGGACTAGTAATTCTTTGACATTGATGTGGGAGATTTCTAAGTGGGACCAAAGCCCCTGACCCTGGTTTGACTGAAATCCCCAACCTATCGTGCCTGACGCATCCGTGTCTACCCATACCGTTGGCGGAGGAGAGGTCCATGTCATTACTGAGTGCAGCGTTTCCCTCTTCGCCCAGACCGCTAGTAAGGTGTGGATTAATTTTGGGATGGGCCATAATTTTCCCGCCGGTAAGAGTGGGAAATATTTGTTGCCTTCCAATATTAACCGTTTTACTTTCAACCGGCCCAACATTACAGTTAGTTGAATCCAGTTGAGAGAGCCGACCAGAGACTCCCAGATCCTCCGTGTCGTAGTCAGACTGTGAAGAAACATGAACAGTTTCCTGCGAAACCTGTTGCGATTGTCCACACTCTGACTCAGAGTGAGAGCAGCTGTGTCCCAAACCAGCCCTATCCACTGAATTACTCGTGAGGGGACAAGGTTTGACTTTACCAGATTTACCTTGAACCCTAGAGCTTTGACATGAGTTAAAATTATGTTGACATGTTTGATGCATAATTGCTCTGTCTCTGCCACCACCAGCCAGTCGTCTAGGTACCACAGAACTCTGATTCCTTGCTTTAACAACGGCATCAGGGCTTGCCGGACTAATTTCGTGAATAGTCGAGGTGCCAGGTTCAAACCGAATGGCATCCTCTGAAAAACAAAATTTTGGTGCCTGATCCGTAAGGCCAGAAACTTTTGAAATCTTTTGTTGACCGATACGTGCCAATAAGCATCTGTCAGGTCTAGGGAACACATCCAACCTCCCGGCGGAAGTGTTAGCCCAGTGGTTCTTAACCTTTTCAGCACTGCGCCCCCCTTTGGTCAGGAATGTATTCATGATGCCCCCCGCCCCCACCCCACCCCACACACACGTCTCTGATGCTTAGAAAACTATTATTTTTATCCATTCCATATGGATGCTTAAGACGCAAGATACTGTAAAAAGGGCGAAAAAATAACCAATCTGCATGCAAGGATTAAAACTAATTAATGGTTTTATGTCAACATAGGAATGAAGAGCCAGCAAACATAGCTGGATATGGTATGGGAGGGAGAAGAAGAGAAGTAGTGGAGGAGGAGGTGGGGATCAGGAGGTCAGAAGTGTGGGAAGCCATGAAAAGAGTGAAGTTGGGGAAAGCACCAGGAACAGATGGAGTGTGTGGGGAAATGTTGAGGTATGGTGGTGAGATAGTGATAGAATGGGTATGGAAAATGTGCAAACTAGCATGGGAGAAGGGGAGTGCACCCGATGACTGGAAGACTGGCATAATAGTCCCCCTATATAAGGGCAAAGGGGAAAGAGGAGTGTGTGGTAACCACCGAGGAATATGTCTTCTAAGCGTAGTAGGGAAGGTATACAGTAGGGTAGTGATTGAGAGAGTGAGAGTGAGAACGGAGAAATGGATAGGCGACGAGCAGGGAGGTTTTAGGAAGGGAAGAGGATGTGTAGATCAGATTTTTACCCTGAATTGTGTTGTGGAGAAGTATCTGGAGAAGAAACAAAAGGTGTATGTTGCCTTTATGGACTTAGAGAAGGCCTATGATAGAGTGGATAGAGAAGGTTTGTGGAAAGTACTTAGAATATACAGAGTAGAGGGCAAGTTGCTGAAAGCAGTGAAGAGCATGTATGAGGGTGCAAAGGCGGCAGTACGTGTGGAGAGTGAGCAGAGCGAGTTCTTTGACCTGAATGTTGGTTTGAAACAGGGGTGTGTGATGTCCCCGTGGTTGTTTACTGTATATATGGATGGAGTTATGAAAGAAATACTATCAAGAGCAGTGGATGTTGGTGTATCGCTGAAAAGGGAGGGAATTGAGTGGAAGCTACCTATACTGCTGTTTGCGGATGATACAGTTCTGATGAGTGATAAAGAATGGGAGTTGCAAGGTCTGGTAAATGAGTTTGGAACAGTGTGCGAAAAACGGAATTTGAAGGTAAATACGGGGAAGAGCAAGGTTATGGTCTTCGAAAGGGGTGAAGTCACAGAGTGTGAGGTGAAGCTGAACGGTCAGGCTATGGAGATCGTCAACTCTTTTAAGTATCTGGGCAGTGTGTTGAGTAAAGATGGGACTATGGATGAAGAGGTGCGGGAGAGGGTACAACAGGGGAAGAGGGTTGTAGGAACGCTAAAAGCAAGTAACAAGAAATAGGGTGGTCAGTATGGAAGTGAAGAAGTCCTTGCATGACAGTGTGGTAATCCCGACACTGACTTACGGAAGCGAAGCATGGACGTTGGTTGAGAGACTCAGACCAAGAGTGAGAGCAGTGGAAATGAATTACTTAAGGAGTGCGTGCGGAGTTACATGGAGGGATAGACAGACTAATGAGGAAGTAAGAAGGAGGTGTGGTGTGGAGGTAGATGTGCTGGAAAGTGTGAAAAGGAACAACTTGAGATGGTTCGGCCATATGGAACGTATGGAAAGCGAGAGAATGACTAAGAGGGTGTACGAGAGCGAGGTGGAGGGACAGAGGGGGAGAGGTAGACCGAATATGAGGTGGAAGGATGGAGTGAGGAACTACATGAACGAAGGCGGTGCTGGTTGGGGGGAGGGGCGTCGACTGACTGGGGACAGAGGTGCATGGGGGCGGTTCGTTCGTGGCCACCCCTTCGGGGATCACGGCGTCAGGCAATAGATAGATAGATAGATGTCAACACTACATGTGGTTGCTCGGAATGACGGTTGTGAATTTTTCCTATCAAAGTTTCTTATCTATATATATATCTTTGCGATTACCCTGTATGCATTTGAATGGCCTAGCCCTATTTTGAACATTAGTTACCCCACGCCCCCCCTAGCATTGTCAAACGCCCCCCTAGGGGGGCACGCCCCCCTGGTTGAGAACCACTGTAGGTAGCCTGATTTGGTGTACTGTTAACATTCGGAATGACTCGTTGTGAATGTGAAGGTTCAGATAAGACAGGTCGACGACCGGTCTCATCTGAACACTGTCCCTTTTGGGAACCAAAAAGAGCTTGGACGTGAATACAGGGTAATTTGGGGGGACCGGGATGATGACATTCTTGGCAATCATTTCCTGGACCAGTGACTCCACCTCTAAAGAAACACAATTCACCGTTGTCGGCTGACGTACGTGAGGTCGCCGGAGCCACTGCCAAGTGATGCCCTTACGTGCCACCATCTGTGCCCAAGTGTTTACCGGCCATGCTTTGTGACACGTTCGGAACGACCCAGTTAGCAGACAAGGGTTCGCCGGCTGTACTACCCTCGGATCCGCCGGCCTTAAGACTGGCACCGGGAGTGAGAGAGACCTTAGTTTTTTTATGGTGGTGGAGTTGGCGGTGGTGGACGCTTCGCCGGCTGGCTGGCGTTGGCAGAAGACGGGCCCTGACCTGGCTTATTATAGCCGCGTCCTTTCTGACCTGAAAACCTACCCTGTCTATGCCTGAACTGACCTTGAGTGGAGGAGGACTTAGGTGGAAGAAAGGGCTTAGATCCCCCCGGCTGAGCTTTAGCGACTGGCCTGGGTTTGGGGAAGTTAAAGGCAGGTTTCTTAGAAGGGGTGGGACTCTGTTTAACGGCCTGAGCCATATTAAAAACCGTTCGCCACACTTCAGGGGACATTAAAGAGGGAGTGAGCACTGGTGACATGACCACCTGATTCGCAATGCGATCAGGCAGTTTTCGGACTAAGGACATTCTGAGATCTTGTCTCGCTCGTACCGCCTCAAGCAAGGCAGTGCGTACGTCACCTAATGATTGGATTGACGACTGAAGAAACAGTCACCGGGACAATTCAACCGAACGTCTGGCATCCGCGTCTGCGATTGCCTGAGTGGACCGGAGCAAAGACTTTGCTACCTGTTGAGACACTATGTATTGAGAGAACAGGCGAAAAGCTTTCCCCCGTAGCCTAAATTCACGGTCTAGGTGAGTTGGGGTAGGGGTAGTGAAAGGGTCTTTTAGCTCACAAAGATTAATTTTAGGGGCAGCTAAGAAAGCAAACAAAGCTGAAGGGACTCCGCCGGCAGAACACACTGGCATGGAGAACCAAGAATGAGTATCTTGAGGGATCTGGTGGGAAGTTTTGGAAGTAAATGTGGTCGCAAAGTTTTGAGCCTCTGTCTCCCATTCCAACCAAGGTCCTGGACCCAACTGCCCCACCTTCAAGACTGGATTAGCTGCCGCGTCTGTGACGGTTTGCAAATCGAGTTCTGGAGTGAGAGCTGACAGTGTCTTAATGTCATTAAACCTATCATGCTTAGACCAGTCAGAAAACAATCTTGAAGCTGAGGCAGGGGGTAAAGCAGGCTTAGCAGTATAAACAAAATAGTCCTGGTGATAATAACTAGGTATAGCCTTGATGTTGACATCTAGCACATTCCCCAAAGTATCCAAGGCCCTTAATTTCTTAGATTTATTGCCCTGGATGACCCACTCACGCGGCACTGGAAGCTCCCCTGACAAGGTAGGTTGGGCTAGCTCTGGTTTAGTGGGGGTCAAAAGGACCTATGACTCGTCTGGTCCGTAAAGCAAGGTCATAGCTACCTTTTTGAGAGGCGCTCTGTCTAGAGGGGGCGGATTGACATCCGTTATAACCCTTACATTCGAAGTGGTCAATGCCGCCGTAGCAGGCCTAGTAACCACCGATGGTGACATAGAGGGGGGGTGAGGGATCTGAGTCAAAGCAATAGAAGTCATCAGAGGCCGTACCGTAGAGCTTGTCGTGGTAGCTCCCAAGTCCACTGTGGGAGTTTCCTGCTGTTGGCCAAAAAATTTAGATAAAGCATTAACAAGTAGCCCATCAATTTCCTGTGCAGTGACTGGGAGGTTTAACGACCCTCCCAATACCAAATGAGGTAAACCTCCTATTTGGTCGTAGCCTCGGAGTATCCAACGTATCTTATCGTATAATTCTGCTCCGCTCTAGAGCGGGCAATTATCGAAATCACTAGCGCGATAAAACGATAACATCTAGAGTAGCACCTTACTCTCTCTACTAGGTACGTTGTACATACTTTGGAGGCCACTATTTGAAAAGGAAAATAAGAAAATATTGATGAGAAAGAAGAGAAAATTACAGGATTTTAGGCCATCCTATCTGGCTCCTTCAGCCATCTTGACGGATCCACCCCACTACCTGACAGGGTTCATTGGGCATTCCCGGTATCAAGTTACAAGAGACAAGATTGGATGGGCAGGGGTACGGCGCGAGGGCGGGATACTATGACGTTGGATACTCCGAGGCTATGACCAAATAGGAGGTTTACCTCATTTGGTATTGGGAGGTTCGTTAAACCTCCCAATTTAGTAGTAGCCTCTACGTTCCAACGTAGAGCTAGAGTACCAAATTGGAGGCGGACATACAAGCTGAAAACACAAACTTTAGCCATTAGGTAATATCAGGACCATAAAAGACAGACTTAAACAAGAGAGTTTATATAAAAGAGTGTACTGACAGGCGCATATCAAGAGAGGTCAAGTACAGTCAAATCTTATGTAATGGTATATCTTAGCCTAAGACAAGAATGATGCATTTCATAAGGGATAATATGAATCCCCAGATCCCCCCCCCCCCCCCCCCCGGAGCCTTCTGGAAGAAGGCAGGAAGAGTCATAAAGGAAGGAATGACTTCAGACAGTTGCCGATAGAGGAGGACCGTACATGACGGGATGATAATACATGAGGAGAATCAGAGACTAGCACGAAAAACCGGATGACCAAAACAAGTGAGAAGATGTAGAACATACAAGGTCATGGAGCATACACAAGATAAGAGAGGACATCAATATCTTAACCTAGTGAATCCGTAAACATACACAAGATAAGAGAGGACATCAATATCTTAACCTAGTGAATCCGTAAACATAGGTGCAGGTATGGTTATAGTGCAGGAAGAACCCCCCCCCCCCCGTCTGTACAAAGCAGTAGTACCCATAATATAATGAGGGAAGACAGACACAAATGGAAGAGGAGTATTGTACCGGAGGTACCGAGAATACCTGAGCATATCCAGCGCGGAGCAGCAGGACCCCCTGAAAAAACAGTAGCAGAAGGGGGTGCATACATAAAAATCAATATGTAGGAGACTTAAGACTAGAAATAATAAAACATCTTAGCCTAGGAAAGTCCTTAACCTTAAGTGCACATAAGGGAATATGAATAACATGTCCCCCCCCCCCCCCCCCTCCCCCCACCCCAATAAAGGAATGACCGGAAAGGAAAAGGGACAAAAGACAGAGGGAATAGTGCAGGTAGACCCTAACTAACCCGCTGGCCCAACGCAACACAAGGACGCCCCGGCCTGTCCGTGGACATGGACAGATAGGAGGAGACAAACGTGTTGGAGGAAGACCACAGCCCTGTGTCGGCAATATCCGGAAGCGAATGATTATTAAGAAACCGTATCGTCGCAGCGTATGAACGAATGTCATGGGCAGTGCCCTGAACTTGAGGGTTGCTGGCCCGAATAATCCGACACAGGCGAATTCCTACCGCACGTTTACCAAGCCTCCTACCAGTACGAGGCGCTACCCACAATGCCAACCCTGACATCGGCCTGACTGTCTCCACATAAGAATGGAGAGCGTGAACGGGGCATAAAAGATGATGAGCCCTACCCCGTTTCAAAGCCGGGACAGTAAAAGGTTTAAAAACGTGAGTCTCTCGCTCATTCTTAGCAATAAAATGAACCGACGGGGCCAAGGTGACCGACCCAAGGAGGGGAGAAAACCTCATGCAATTCCGGGCCCGAGACATGGCGGCCATCTCCGAGACTCTCTCACCCGTTGCTAAAGCTAGAAGGAACAGGGTTTTGTCAAGTAGGTGTTCAGGTGATGGGTTCGTAGTGTAAGGGGCAGACGAGAGCAGTTTGAGAGCCTCCGCCAGAGACCATTGAGGAGGAATCTGGCACGGGGGTGGTCTAAGCCTAAAACGGGCATGCATGAAGAAATCCAATTCTTTTTGAGGAACGACCAGCCCCGTTAACTTCTCAAACGGCTCCCGGATGGCAGACAGGTGGTTCCTAAGGGTGTTGAACATGTTGTGACGTGTCTCAAATAAATAATTGAGGTAGTGAAAAACCAACGCCACCGATGGCAGTGTCTGTGACGTGTCGTATATCCAAGAAGTAAAACTGTGCCAGTGAGATTCGTACGTCTTCCATGTGGATTGTGTCCAGTGTAGAGTAAATTTGTCAGTTAATGATCTTCCAAACGTTGGCAGGCACCCTGCCTCACAAACATCCACGATGCGAATGCCAACGAGGTCCCTAGGTCTCCAATCGACCCCAAGTGGAAGTCTGAGACCGACAGGGGAACGGGACTCGGGCACCATCGCTTCAGCTGAGCGTACCAGGCTTGGGCCGGCCAGATGGGCGCGATCAACCAAACTTTGCCCTGGTACTCTCTCAGCCTGTGGAGGACCTTACACATCAAAAGCGCGTCGGGTGGAGGAAACACATATAGAGACTGCCACCTGCTCCAGTCCTCGCTGAAAGCGTCCGGTCACCCCGCTGGAGTTCGAATCCAGCGGGTCAGGAACACAGGCAACTTGTTCGTCTCGGACGAGGCGAACAAGTCGACCTGCGGAACACCCCAGGAGGCCGCGAGGTCGTCGAATACGGTTTGTTTGAAAGACCATTCTACCTGGGTGCTCTGTCCCCTCGACAGAGCATCCGCCCATAGGTTGGCCGTCCCGGGCAGGTAGGTCACATGCAGTGTGATGTTGTAAAGGTCTGCCTGGAAAAACAGTTTCTCCGCCAGGTCCTGAAGAACGGCGTACCTGGAGGATCCCTGTTTCTGTATGCAATGAACTGCAGTCATGTTGTCCATCCTGAAGGCCATCGACCTGCCGGCGAGGGCCTGCCCATGATCCCTCAGGAAGAACAACGGAACTAACAGTTCCAAGACGTTTATGTGAAGATGAGTGAGGCCTGACCACCTGCCTTGACCTTGGTGTCCCGTGTTTGACTGATAACCCCAACCTACCTCGCTCGACGCATCTGTGTCGATCCAGATGGTCGGCGGCGGCGAAGGCCAGGACACAGCCCTCGCGAGCGTGCCCCGAACCACCCAGTGTGTCAATTGTAAGTGGATCGAGCGCGGAATCGGTCGCAGCCGATGTGGAGGCAGTAGCGGAAAAGCCCTGTTGCCTAGTTGAATCAGGCATTTGAGTCCGAGCCTCCCTAAGGGAACGGTCGAGACGCCCAATTGAGTGACCCGATCAGCGAGTCCCAGAGTTTCCTGGTAATCGAGACCGAGTGCAATGCGGCAAAAAGTTTCCTTCGAATTTTCGACGTATTCACCCGGCTCTGTCCGACAGTCGCGCTCGCCATGTCCCAGTCGAGGCCCACCCACGTCACTTCTTGCGACGGCGTGAGGCATGACTTGGGAACGTTTACCTTGAAGCCTAACCGTGTGATGTGTTGGATGACAAGGAGAGTGTCGTGTACACAACGGGTGGGAGAGTCCGCGGTGATGAGCCAATCGTCCAAGTAAAACAGGATCTGAATCCCCTGACTGAGCAGGGGAGTCAGAGCCTGTTTGACAAGTTTCGGAAAGACTCTCGGTGCGATGTTGAGACCGAAGGGCAGCCTGTCGAACGTGAACACCCTCTCGTGCAGCTGGAGCGCCAGATAACCCTGGAACCGAGGAGCTATCGGAACATGCCAGTAAGCGTCCTTGAGATTCAGGGAAACCACCCAGCAACCAGGACGGAGCGCCAACCGCACCTGACTGATGGTAAGCATCCGAAAGTGGTCGTTCACGATGTGCAGATTGAGGCACGACAGGTCGACCACCGGTCTCATCGCATCGCAGTCCTTCTTGGGGACCAGAAAAACATGAGAGAGGAAGACTCGCTGGTGAGGCGAGACCTCCCGAATTATCCCATCCTTGTGCATGGCCAGAATAACCTCGGCCACATCCGGAGACACAGACCGATGTTTGGGAGGCATTCTGAGTGGAGGCCTTGACTGCCACCTCTAGGACAGACCCCGCTTTACGACCCGACGTGCCCACGATCGGCGAGGCCATTGCCGATAGTGGGGGCGAAAAAAGCCGGTAGAGGCGCCTTGAGTGATGGCGACCACCGTTTCGGCGAGGCAGTCGGGAGAAGGGAGAGAGGATAGTCCTGGAGGCACTAGGCGTTTTTTGCCGCGGAGATGTCCCCGGGCTTGCCGCGCCTAGACTGACCGCCTCGGTTAGTCCCTCCCCGACAGCGACTGCCCCTCTGAAACTGGCGCCGACCTTCCTGCGTCGGCCGCCTATCCACCTGCCTCTGGTCAACTCGCCGAGAGGAGGCCTCAATAGCGAGGTGCTGAGAAGGGCGAGGTGGTGAGCGACGGTCATACAGACGGCGCGTGGAAGACTTCACCACCTGACGCTTCCCAGCAGAGGATCCTCGCCAAGCCTGGTGTCCTCTGGACGAGCCGGCCTTCCCACCACTACTAAGGGAGGAAGCGGCTGAGGAACGCCGCGACACCCCAGGTGGACGGGGTGAGAAGCGCCCCGCAGCAGCAAAGAGGTATGCTTCCTGCCACGCCGCGTCAGAGAAGAGCCCCTCTGTAGCGAGCTCCGACAGCAGCAGCTTCGTTCGTACTTCAGTCGGCGCCTTCTTACAGAAGGCCACCCTCAGAGACTGCCGACAACGCGCAGCCTCATGGATGGCACAACGAAGGTCCCCGACCGAGTTAAGGGCGAGCTGCAGGTGTACTCGCCGCAAGTGCTCTTCCCCCTTCCTGATCTCACCAACCGGTTGCGCCTCTATCAGACGCAGGTGAAGCCGAGCCAGCTGTAGCTGCAGCAGGAAGGTAGAGAGCAGGCGAGCAGTGCGCTGTCGGAGCTTGTGATCACGCTCCAGGGCACCCTTATCTGGCGGCGTGAAACAGGGCTGAGGCAATTCAACAAACACCAACTTAGGTGCATTGAGCCATGCCCAGTACCTAGGGTCTACCCCGGACGAAGACGTGACTAGGCTCGACACGAACGATGAGTCGTGCTGTGGAAGCGGGGAAGAACCCTCCGACGACCGAAGCCCAAAGTCCAAGCCTTCAGCCAGCCACAAATCCCAGGGACCTCCCTCGAGATGAGGAAGCCGAACCATGAGGTTACCCTCTACGTCCCGAGCATTCCCCACCAAGGGAAGGGATGGCTGACAGAGCGGGCGCATCGACATTGATGTCGTGTCGAGCAAAGTCCGACCATAACTTATGAGACCCAGAGGGCGACACTTGAGGACGGTACGTAAAAAACTGTAGATCCGTCCTCCCAGGGTGAGCCCTGATGTCGACCTCAGGGACTAGACCGTCCGGAGTCAAAGCCCGAAAATGACCCTTGACGTTAACCTGCACCTGCCAGCTCTCCAAAACAGGGCGCTCCCCCGGCGCCTGGGTAGAAGCCCTTTCCGGGTGTGAAGCCGTCACGTTCCGCCACGACGACGGCTCTCCATAAAGAGAAGGAAAGCGACGTTTCGGAATCTTGTATTTTCCCAAGGACGGAACGGTGACAGGCTGCCCAACCATCCCGAACCCACTCCCTGGTAGCATGACAACAGGAGCAACAGGCACAGAGAGAGCAGGACGAGTTGTCAGGTGGTCCACAAATGGCGGAAGAGGATTCACAAGAGGAACCACAGGAGGAATGGGAGTAGGACGCTCCAAGCCTCCCGCCATCAGTGCCAGCGTCTCTTGTAGGGAGGCAAACCGTGCAGCGTTAGCCTCCTCAGCCCTAACCTGGGCCTCCTGGATGGCCCGAATAGGAAGGACCCATCCAGGGTCGTCGGTCGGTGAAGAGGAAGACGAAGAGATGGTCCGGCGACGTTTCCTACGGCCGGGCGACCGACGAGGCAACGGAGTATAATAGAATGACTCCCGTGGCAAGTCCTCAACCACATCGTCATCAAACTCTTCATCGCTCCCGCCACTCAGTTCCACGAGGTCACAGGCAGCCCCCTCCTGACCAGACCCTACAACCTCCACACTGGCGCCTTGCACTGCCAGAGGTACGGGTCCACTTTTCCGAGCAGGAGAAGGCTGGCCACACGGAAAGTCAGACTCGACAAAGCCAGGAGAATCCGGTAGACCCTCGCGGACAAGAAGAGGGGAGGCCGAAGCAAACATAGCCCCCGCCTTCTTAGGTGGAGGAGTAGGCGGTAACGGTGGTAGCAGAGCCAACGGCAACGAAGGCGGAGGAGCCGATGGTAGATGTCCGGCGGCCTGCGATACCTCAATCTCCTTGATCAGCTCATGGGTGGTACGACGACCAGGTGAGAAGGCCGAACCACCAGCAGGAACACGGACCGGGGGAAGCGCCTTCATCTTAGGGCGACGGAAGCTGCAGGGCGGCGGGACGGCGAAGACTTCCGGCGACGTGGAGAAGCTGCGTGGTGCCGCTTCGACCCCGCTGTGTCCGCCGAGAACGGAGACACACCAGACTGAGGGACCTGCGAAGCGGTGACCACTGGGCGCGGAGACTCCAGAGGAAGGTTCAGCAAGGCGCGAACCCCTTCGTCCATGAAGCGGGGGACCCGATGTAAATGGTCCTTAACATACCGAGCCACGCCCGACCATTCAGCGGTGAGGTTGACCCGTGCCGTCTCAGCATCCGGCGAAGTAGGGCGAGACTCAATAGTCATAATGTTGACGAGACACGGGCCACACCTTCTGGGGGTGAAGCCATCACGGCAGTAGCACGCAGCATGGGTGGGGCACTCAGTATGCCCAGCTCCCATAGCCGGACGGGCACACCCATGGCACGCGCAATCAGGGAGCGACATCCGCACTGTAAGCGAAGGGAGAAATGAAAAATGTCCCAGACGAAGCACAGAGAAAGAATAAGCACAAATTTCAGGAAGGTATGACAGTATGCACAAAAAACACAACAGATTCCATGCATCATGATAGGTACATAAAAGTAATAACACCCCCACCCCTCAGGTGGAGAAGGACGGAGACGGACCCCCCCATGTGGGAGGGCCAAGCATATATCATAAGCAGCAACAGTCCGAAGAACCCCAAAAACCCAGGTCAGAAAAGACCAAGGTGCAGGTGCAAACACCCTGAAATAAAGCAGGACAGCTATATAAGAACCGAAAAGGGTACCTGAGGGTGAAGGGACCGAAGAGGAGAGGGCAGTCCAAGGGACCCAGCAGTGCAGAGCGGGAACACAGCCTGATGTAAAGGAGAAGGTTATTAGACACTGTAACCAACAAACCCCAAGTACAAACAAGGCAATATTGGCCAAAAAATAGTGCCAGGGCCGAGAGGGCAAGTCCGCTCTAGAGCGGGAAAGTCCGCTCCAGAGCGGAGCAGACAGACCCGCTCCAGAGCGGACTACACCCTCCCGCTCCAGAGCGGGGCATGCATGCATGACAATGGCAGTCGAGGCAAAGGAGAAAGGCATGCGCACAGCGAACAAGAGAGCCAGGGCATCAGAAGGCAAGGCCTAGGACCGACCTGGAGCAGGACTGGCGTCCGCTCCAGAGCGGAACAATCGGAGAGTAGAACCAGGTGAAAACAGGAGGGCTAGGGCAGCAGGAGGGAAGGCCTAGGACCGACCAGGAGCGGGACTGGCGTCCGCTCCAGAGCGGAACAGGTGGAGGAGAGACCCAGTGTAGAAGCCAAAGTGAAGAAGGAGCCCAAGGGGGCCCTGTCCAGAGCGGAATATACATCGCTGCAGAGCGGAGATGCTTGCACCAGAGCGGATTTGTCCGCCCTCGAGCGGAAAGGGAGATGGAGGTAAATACCAACCAAAAGGCTCAACCCAAGTGCACAGCAGGACAGCTGGCAGGGGAGCTTGCATGAGCAAAAATAATAGTGCGATGCAGAGGACCGACCTAGAGACGGATAGTACCATCCTAGGGCGGAGCGGGTCCAGAGTGACCCGACCACAGCAGCCAAAAAAGAGAACAAGTCGGAAGCAAAGGACCGACCTGGAGCGGGATTTGTCCACGCTGCAGGGCGGAGCGGGCGCGGAGCCCGTCCCAGAGGCCCGCGTCACCAAAAAGGGTGGAAGGGACGACAGTTCAAGGCACCGCAGAGCTCAAAGGAGGTGAAGACCGTGCCGCGGGGACCTCAATGTATGAGGGAGTTCAAGTAAGGGGAAGACTGTGTCTCATGAACTCAAGGCCAAGGGGAGCGCAAACAAAAGAAGGGAGAGACAGCGCAGGAGCGAGCGTCAGACGAAAAAAGGGTGCCCCACAGAAGGTTTAGAAAACCAAAGCGTCATACCTCTGCGAGCCTAAGGCGGTTTAGTAAAACCATAGATCGGCAAGCAAGAGCGACGAGGCAACATTGACGGTCTACCTAAAGTCCCTTCTCCCCCTTCCAAAAATTTAGGCTAGGAACATGAGGCCTAGCCCTGGCGCCCCCTCCAACTAAAAGTTAGGCTATTAACAGGGGGCCTAGCCTTGGTTGAGTGGCAGAGAAAAACAAAAACACAGGGCACACTCCAATGCGAAACATTCATGTGAAGGTAAGCAAAACATAAAGCCAAAATAACCTGTCAAGGCAAGGGGGGCTATGCCCCCTTCATCACAAACTAAAGTGCACAAGTTAGCCTAACTTTTCTCAAAAACCACGCAATGAAAGCAGAAAATAAGCACAAAGCGGAAGAGAACCTACCAGGTAAACAAAACTAAGCCACCGCAAGTGAAAATGAAGATAAAACCAGGCAAAGGCCTAAATAAGAACACTCGCCGAAGGGCGACGCATGCGCAGAAGCGTGACCAACCAGTTTCGACGCCATACTCAAAGTAACACACCTAAGAGCCCATTTGAAGCGTGCCTACATCACAGGTCATCTGTCTAATAACCTTAGGTACCATAAATAAGGCCCACAACTCAACCAAAGGGTAGGCGACAGGAGTAGCAGCACAATGATCGGGCGGATAGAAAACAGGGAGTGTGAAGCTTGAGTAGCGCGAAAAGGAATGCCCAATAAACCCTGTCGGGTAGTGGGGTGGATCCGTCAAGATGGCTGAAGGAGCCAGATAGGATGGCCTAAAATCCTGTAATTTTCTCTTCTTTCTCATCAATATTTTCTTATTTTCCTTTTCAAATAGTGGCCTCCAAAGTATGTACAACGTACCTAGTAGAGAAAGTAAGGTGCTACTCTAGATGTTATCGTTTTATCGCGCTAGTGATTTCGTTAATTGCCCGCTCTAGAGCGGAGCAGAATTATACGATAAGTATATAGCTCTACGTTGGAACGTAGAGGCTACTACTAAATAAATTGATTTGATGATGTACTCACTGGTGAATCATTAAGATCCTGTGCGGCATCGAAGCCTGAACCTGACTCTTGCCCTTCCATATCCGATATAATCGAAACCTCGTCTTTGTCATCCTGTTCCTCCTGAGAAGATCCCGCCGAAGCTGGGGTACCATCTTGTTGCCAAGATAAGTTAGGAATAGAGGAAGGGATCGCCGCGTCCCGGTGGACGTCAGCCACTGTGTGAATAGTTTGAGCCGGAAGTGGGTGGTCAGGCCCCGGACGAGAATATCGCCAAACACCTAGGCCTTGGCCTATACTCCCGTGGGAGTCTGAAACACTCTCAACCACTGAGCCCTCTGAACTCTCCAACTCCAGGGTTAAAATGTTAATGGCTAAATCATCTTTAGGTACAGGTACTACACTGGACCCTTGAGACCGAACACAAACTCTGTCTGGGGTAGAGGTATGACGAGAAGCACTAGAAACTGGTGAGTGTCGGTAGGCCTTTCTATCATGGGAATCCTTTTTTGAAGATTTATGGCTGCGGTGTGACCGTGAACTACTCTTTGATTTGGAGGATTTATCGCCGTGACCACTGGTGCAACTTTCCTCTTACTCGATGATGAAGAGGCAAGACTGGGTGGCTGGTGTCTAAGGGGTGACCTAGATCTCGCCCGAGACGAGGAGACTGCCGCCGGGGGTGTAGGCTCACGGTGACATTTCGAAGTAGCAGGGGCAGGAGATGACACAGAACCCTGTCCAGTCTTCGCCGGCTTATGACTAGTTACTCGAGAGGAACGTTTATTAGGGGGAGGGTGCTCAAGAAGAAGCCTATCCCAAAGAGGGACGTTGTCACATTGAAGTGACTTATGAGCCACAATCGTAGTATACGCTGACATTTGTTGCCGAACTTCTCGTAAGGCGACCGCTGCGGTCTTATCATTATCTTGGAGGACTTTGACACTTAGTTGGGAGCAAAAGGAACAGTTGCGCATCACCCACAGACCTCTTGAACGGTCTAGACATTTAACACACCTGATACAAAGAGTGTGCGCAAAAAGAGGGACACCGGCACAGGTTGGATTAATGCATAAAGCAAAAACTGGGGCAAAGGTAGCCATGACAGAGACTGGTGGGAACTTACTGCAGGGTCTGTATTGGTCCGCCGGGGCCCAGCCCTGGAAAAAAGGAAAATTTCCAGGAATTAATGCTCATAAGGTTAACCCTAAATGATCGCATACAAGTGTTCATAACCCGCCGGATAACGAGACGTAATCTCACAATGATTACGGCTCGTTACGCGGCGGGGTTCTATAAAGATATCCGAATATCTAGACATGTCTTAAGAAAGTTTAAGAATACCCTCTGACATAATATAAAAGACCAGTATGGAGTTTATAAAGTCTTTCTGGCGGTGACTGTTACAAGATTCAATTTTGAAAAACAACCCCCCACAAAGACGCCGGCCCCTGAATTATCTAGCAGATTAACACAGGGCAGGCTGATACGAGATCTGACTTCTAATGAATTGTCACATAGATCGCCGTATGGTGAAGGCGGCGATACATAGCCGTATCTCTCAATTAATTGGGTAACTAGCTTGAATTGTAAATTCCGTATTTCCCCCTCCCAGGAGCACCCGCCGGGTGTGGCCAACTTATGAAAAAATACGTTAACCCTAATTGAGCCTTCGATCGCCGTATGAGTGAGGGCGGCGATACATATAGTATCACTAAAATGGACCGGTTAACTAAACTGAATTACCAATTCGTTCATCCCACCTTCACAAGGTACACCCGCCGGGTGAGATCTGATGTCTTAAACGTTAACCCCATAAGTTCCTATCCCCACTTCTTTGTAAAAGATCGCCGGGGAGGAAAGCCCACAACAACAGCTAGGGTTTTTCCTTTGGTTTGTAAAACCGGGTAGAAAAACTACATAACATAATTATGTCCGCATGAACAATGTTAGATGGGTACCGCCATTCCGCCGGGAATCATAGGGAGCCTGAAACAGGCACCAACACAGAGACGCAGTCCTGGAGAGCCACAGACACCAACTCGCCGGGGACACCAGCCTGTTTTGAAACCACGCGTGGCCAAACACGGCTCACGGCCGGAGTTTTCATGGTGAAACCGAGAAAACCCCGCCGGAAAGTAACCCACCCCGAACAGACACCATCTGAATGCACATAGGACCCGAGAGATAGCCAAAGCACGACTAACCTAGGGACCACAAATATAATCCGTGGAATTAGCCAATACACAACTAATCCAGGAAACAAACATAGTCCGTGGAATTAGCCAATACACAACTAAACCCGGATACACATGACACAGTAGGACATATTTATAAAATAAATAAATAACACTTGTACATGTGGCAAAGCTACGAGCGGCTGGCTAGGCCTAAGCAGACGGCACAAGAAATGTTGAAATATAAACAAAAAACACTGGAAATATAACAACAGGAACCACCGCCAACACACCACTGTAGCAAATACTTCCGACCAAGGGAAGACCGACTCGGGACCCAGAAAAAACTTCACTAAGTGAAGAAAAATACGCTGGGAATGTCAGCAAAGCAACGCTACCTCATCAGAAAGATAAAAGGCAGCAGAAATAATCACGTAATGAAAGCCGCCTGCATCACAAGCTAACTCAACTATGAAAAATTCACCTGTCCACAACAGGACCACGAGGGTACATCCGAAATAGATGCCCCAAACACACGACCCAAAATACACTGCACTGCGGGCAACCAGCCCAGGACACTCCTGCTACGCATATCCTAACCTTACTCGATACATCCCGGAGTAAACAAATGAGAAAAAACTCACTAGGGACGCAGCAAATGCGGAACCAGCGGAGCGTGGAGAGACACGTCCGGGCCGTCTGATCGCAGAGCAGAGAAGGAAGAATGACGCCTGAATCAGCGTCTGGTCAAAGATCCACACAAGTACATCCACGATATGATGGAAAGCTTATTGGATAGTTATTCTTATTTTGTTTTTGTTTTTATTTTTTACAAAGTTTTTTCGTAGTGAGAACCCAATTCATAATGACTGAAGCCATGAGTGAGGTCGCGTGCGCTCATGATGAAGGCTCCTCAGATTTTAAATGCTCTGCGCGGTAGATTCAAACTACGGCGGATTAGTGTTTGAAGAGGATGCCTTATGTAATAGGCATGTTCGTCAATGATGGAGGGGCCATTAATAAATAGACACCAGTGCACATACAAAATCCCTCCTCCCCCCAAACGATAACACAACAGAAATTCAATCAATTAAAATACGCACTGGCAATAGCTCCAACATTACCATTATCAACACATACATCCCTCCCCAAAAACTTATCTCTGTCACCTGTCCTATCTCTCCAGTACGGCCACCCGATCCTCCTAGCCGGCGGCGCTTGTGGCACTTTGGCGCTGCCGACTGGGAGGCTCTCCAGCAGTACTTCTTTGATTTCCCATGGAATAATTTCTGCTTCCGTGGCCGGGGACCCTCGGAGAGTGCTGAACGCATTACCGAGGTAATCCTATCGGGCATGGAAGCATACATTCCATTTTCCTTCTCTCAGACTAATGCTAAAAAATCTTGGTTGCTCACGCCTGTTCTACTGCTGTCCGCAATAAGGAGGAAGCATTCAAACGGTACCGACGCCTTAAAACTTAAGACTCTCATTCTTCCTATGTTTCTGCCCGGAATCAAGCCAAATCTGTTCTTCGACTTGCCAAACACTCTTTCATCAATAATAAATGCACTGAACTATCCAACTCTAGCTCTTCCCAAGCTTTCTGGCATCTAGCCAAAAACCTCTCCAACAATTTCTCTTCCTCGTCTTTCCCTCCCCTTTCCCACTCTGATGGCACAACCATCACTTCTTCCTCTGACAAAGCTAAACTCTTCGCTCAAACTTTTGCTAGAAACTCCACCTTGGATGATTCCGGTGCTATTCCTCCCTCTCCTCCCTCCTCTCTCTTACTTATGCCTAATATCCTAATCTCTTCTAAAGATGTACTTTCTACCCTCTCTGGGCTTAACACTAATAAGGCGTACGGTCCGGATGGTGTTCCTCCTGTTGTTCTCAAAAACTGTGCTTCCGTGCTGACTCCCTGCCTAGGCAAACTCTTTCGTCTCTGTCTATCCTCTAACGTCTTCCCTTCATGCTGGAAGTTTGCTCACATTCAACCTGTCCCAAAGAAGGGTGACCGCTCTCAACCCTCCAACTATCGTCCAATTGCTCTCATCTCTTGTCTTTCTAAAGTTTTTGAAACTATTCTTGCTTCCAAATTTCTTAAGCATTTCTCTTCTCATAATCTGCTCTCAGATCGCCAGTATGGCTTCCTTAAGGGTCGCTCTACTGGTGATCTTCTTTCATATCTTACTAACTCTTGGTCATCCTCCTTTCGGGACTTCGGTGAGACTTTTTCTATTACACTAGACATATCGAAAGCCTTCGATAGAGTCTGGCATAAATCTTTAATTTCTAAACTACCCTCCTTCGGTTCCTATCCCTCCATCTGTGCCTTTGTCTCTAATTTCCTTTCCGACCGTTCCTTAGCCGCGGTTGTGGACGGCCACTGTTCACTTCCTCACCCTATAAACTCCGGTGTTCCTCAGGGCTCTGTCCTATCTCCTATTCTCTTTCTAATTTTTATAGATGATCTCATTAACTGTACCTTAATTCCCATCCATTCATACGCAGACGACTCAACCTAACACTACTCCATTAGTTTTTCAGAACGCCCCAGCCAGCAATTCCTCAACGACAAACGTAATGAAGCCATAGAACTCTTAAATTCTGATCTAAATACTATTTCCAATTGGGGCAGAGAAAACCTTGTTAACTTTAATGCTTCCAAAACCCAATTTCTCCATCTATCTACCCGTCAGGATCTCCCAGCGGACTATCCCTTATTCTTCAACAGTACAAAAATCAACCCTTCATCTTCTCTCAATATTCTTGGTGTCTCTTTTTCTTCTGCTCTCATTTGGAAGGACCATATTACCAGTCTTGCTAAGGCAGCCTCCCAGAAGCTGGGTGTGCTCAACCGCCTTAGGGGGTTCTTTTCCCCTGCACAGCTTCTTGCTCTGTACAGGGGCATAGTGCGCCCTTGTATTGAGTATTGTTCACATGTCTGGGGAGGTTCCTCTCACACCGCTCTCCTAGACAAAGTTGAAAGGAAGGCCTTTCGTATCATTAACTCCCGTCCACTCACCAACTCTCTGCAGTCTCTCTCTCTCCGCCGCAATGTTGCATCTCTCTCGCTATTCTATCGCTACTATAATAATCAGTGTTCCTCAGAGCTATCCCAGTGCATACCACCTCCTTTACGTAGGGCACGTGGTACCCGTCTTGCAACTCAATCCCACCCCTACTCTGTGCAACTCTCCAACCCAAGAGTGAAACGTTACTCTCAAACTTTCTTCTACTCAACAGCTGAGCTCTGGAACTCTCTCCCAGACTCAGTCTTTCCCTCTTCCTATGACTTAAATTGCTTCAAACTCTGTGTGTCTAGGCATTTTGGCTCGAACGTCCCTTGATTTTGGCCCTGTCACTCTTTCAACTATGGGGGAGGCACTCGCTATAGGCAGTAATGCCTTTTGCCTCCCTCAATCACATAGAAAAAAAAAAAAAAAAAAAAAAACATCCCCTACAGTACCAAACGATTACAGACCACAAATACAACACATCACAAACACCCCACACATCATCCTGGGTGGTGATTTCAATGCAAAGACGTCGGCCTGGTTTGTCGACAACCCCGACACAGACAGAGGGCTGGTCTTACAACACCAAACAGACAACCTATATATCCTTAATAACATTCATCGAAGTATGGAAAGGTACAAGAGACTCCATGATTAAAGCAGCTGAGAAAGTATGTGGGAAGAAAACCTTTAAAATGTGGAAGAAGAAAGGTAACGCATGGTTTAGTAAAGAGATAGAAGAAATAGTGAAAAAGAAGAAAGAGTTCAGAAAGAGTATGCTGCAAAAGAATATACCTAGAGAAACTAGAGATGCGAGGAAAGAAGAATATAAAAACTTGAAACAAAGAGTGAAGAGGGCGATACAAGACGCTAAAAGGAAGACAGATGAGGCATATGGGAGAAAGATTAGTGAACAGTTTCTGAATGACAGGAAAGCATACTACAGAGCTGTGAAAGAAGCCAGAGGGAAGAAGACTGAGAGTGTCTCAGGTGGTAGGATGAGGGACATGAATGGGGAAGTGGTAGAGGGTGATGGTGTGGTGAAAGTATGGAAAGATCATTTTAGTAGCTTAGCTGTAAAGAGTAGGGGGAAGGCAAAGATCTCATCCATAGGAATGGAGAGAGGTAGAATAAACAGGGTAGTTGAAAGCCAGATAAGCAGAGAAGAAGTAAAAGAAGCAATCAATAGACTTAAAATGGGCAAAGCTGCTGGAGTAGATAACATCCCAGGTGAAATGCTGAGATATGGAGGAGAAGAAGCTGTTGACATAATGCATAGGTTATGTAAATTAGCATGGGAAAAGGAAAGTGTACCAGAGGACTGGAGGAAAGCAGTGATAGTACCCTTGTACAAAGGGAAGGGTAGTAAAGAAGAGTGTAAGAATTATAGGGGAATTAGCTTGCTTAGCATACCTGGAAAGGTACACGCAAGAGTAGTAACACAGAGGCTACAGAAGATAACGGATGACAAAATAGGCGAGGAACAGGGAGGTTTCAGAAAGGGCAGGGGCTGCGTTGACCAGATAGCCTCAATGCGATTGTTGGTAGAGAAGTATCTGGCCAAAAACAGAAAACTCTATGCAGCATTCATGGATTTGGAAAAAGCCTACGACAAAGTAGACTGGGAGGGCCTGTGGGATGTGTTAACAGTATATGGTGTGGGAGGAAAGTTGCTAATGGCAGTAAAATCTTTTTATAGGAATGCAATGGCAAATGTGAAGGTAGGGGATAAGTTAAGTGAAAGTTTTGAGGTCAATGTAGGTGTAAGACAGGGATGTGTCATGTCAGCTTGGTTGTTCAATATATACATGGATGGAGTGATTAGGGAATGTAGGGCTGTATCAATGGGTGTGGGAGCTAGACTGGAGTCAGAGGGAAGAACATGGAAGATTTTAACATGCCTATATGCGGACGATGCAGTCCTGTTGGCGGAAAATGCTGAAGAACTTCAGAGAGTGGTCACTGACTTTGACAGGGTATGTGAAAAGAGAAAGTTAAAGGTCAATGTAGGGAAATGTAAGGTAATGGTGTTTGAGAGAAGAAAATGCATGAAACTATAGATTTTAAGGAAAAATATAGAATCAAGAAAGAACACAAGAAAAGTTGTAAAATAAAATTGAAAAATGAAGTACTAGAAGAGGTTGAAAGTTTCAAGTATTTGGGAGCTGTACTATGCAAATATGGTAAAATGGAGAGTGAGATAAAAGAGAGAAAAATGCAAGGGAGAAAAGTGATTGGAGAACTTGATAGTATTCTCAAAGGAAGAATGGTTAGCCAGGAAGTCAAAAAGTCACTGAGAAACAGTGTGCTGCTCCCAACACTCTCGTATGGAAGCGAGACATGGACAGCAAGTGACGAGGACCTCTTCAAACTAAGAGCTGTGGAGATGAGCTTTTTCAGAATGGCAGCTGGCATGAATAGGCTAGATGGGCCAAGTAATAGGGAAGTGTACGAGTCCTTTGGAATGGAAGAGCAGGCTTTGGGCATTGATTGTGGTGTGGTTGAGTGGATAAAGAGAAGTACTTTGAGGTGGTATGGTCATGTTCAGAGAATGGATGAAGACAGAATGCCAAGAAAGATATATGGGAGTCAGGTGAGTGGAACCGCTAGTAGTGGAAGACCACCTATGGTATGGGAAAAGAAAGTGGAAAAATATATTGAAGAAAAACTTCCACGTAGTGGAAGGGGCATTGTGGCACGGGCAAGGGAGGCATGTCTTGACAAAGTAGCTTGGAGACGTTTCTGTCATGGCCATCCTCTAGTGGGGGTTTCCCAGGGGGAAGCAAGGCGTCGGAGATGATGATGATGATGATGACATTCATCAGCACACCCATACTCCCCACCAAGCCCTCTACACCCCATCATCTCCTGATATCACCTTTTGCTCCCCCGAACTCGCCCCCACAACATCCTGGAGGGTGGTCAGAACCTTAGGCTCAGACCACCTCCCGATCATTATCACCACCAAAACAAGACTCACCCCAGCTACACACTTACACTTACACTAACTATAAAAGAGCTAACTGGGAAGCTTTCACAAATGAGACAGAACAACACTTTGAAACCTTAAAAAGTACACCCATCACTATCATCAACAATGCTGTACACACATTCAACACGACTATCCAAAACGCCGACAAGAAACACATTCCAAGATGTAACATAAAAAATCACAACCCCAACTTCTCACCAGAAATTCAAAACCTCATCATACAACGCGACACACTGAAACACTCCCCAGCACCCCACACACAAGACATCAATCAACAAATTCAAGCACTCAACATCCATATTAACAACAAAATACAAGAACAACAAACACTAAATTGGAATAACTTCCTACAAACACTCGATCACAAAACAAACCCCAAAAAACTCTACAAAACACTAAACAGCATCACACTTTCCAACAGCAACACAACACAATCACATGCTGCAATCACAACAACAGACTCTACTCCTTCACGTAAACAACAAGCAAACACTCTCATCAATCACTTTTCTCATGTCAGTCACCTAAAACCCCACAAAGACGACCGACGTGTCATCCGACGCAAAAGACAATTCCCGACAGACCCTGACTATACACCCTTCACCAACAACCAGACAAAGCATATCATCAACAATCTCAAGCTCTCACCCGCCTGTGGCCTAGACAACATAAGCAACATTCACCTCAGACACCTGGGATCACAAGGCATACAAGCACTCACTAACATATCAAACTACAGCTAATCACACAACACAATACCAGACATCTGGAAGCATGGTATCATCATCATATTCCCCAAACCTAACAAAGACCCCACGCTACCCTCCTCACACCGCCTTATCACACTCCTTTGCACCCCCTCCAAAGTCATAGAGCGCCTTGTACTACAACTGATGACACCTGACTTACCCCTTTCTCCAACACAACACGGCTTCAGGCCATTGCACTCCACAAACACTCTTCTTACAGACCTTACACAAAGAGCTTTTGACGGCATCAACTCAGCTAGACCACCACACAGATCAGTACTTGCCACACTTGACATTAGTAAAGCCTTCGATGCCATCCCCCGCCACAACCTAACAAACAAAATCTACAACACAAACATGCACAACAACACAAAAAGATGGCTGGCCAACTTCTTAGCAGGCAGATGTGCACACGTATCTTTTGCCGGTCAGTCATCTAGCATTAGAAATTTCCCAAACGGAGTCCCGCAAGGATCCGTCCTGTCGCCCGCACTTTTCAATCTGTACATGCATGATATAAATACACCAAATTCACCCCAAATAACCATAGCCTCCTACGCAGACGACATAACACTCACAAGCACGCACCAAAACCCAGACACAGCAACAAGACTCCTTCAAGACTATCTTGACACATTACATGAATGGTGCACTACAAACAGACTCAATTTAGCCCCAGCTAAATCCACTGCAACCCTCCTCACAAGCTGGACAGGAGAGCACGATTACGTCCCGGGACTCAACATAAACAACACACCCCTAACACACACACACACACACTCAATATCCTAGGAGTAACATACGACACCCAAATGACATTCAAACAGCACACCACAAACACGAAAAAGAAACTGACACCCAGACTTAACGCCCTCAGATCACTTACCCACACGAAATTTGGACACAACAAAGAAACCACCACCACAGTCTACAAATAATACATAAGATCAGTTATGGAATATGCAAGCCCGGCCTGGGCTTCTAACCTAGCTGAAACACATCATAAGACCTTACGGACTATTCAAAATAAAGCCCTTAAAATCATCACAGGATGCACAGCTACTACACCCACAGATCACCTACATCAAGAAACCAAAGTCCTAAAAGTCAAAGATCATCTAGACATGAGAGGCACTCAATACCTGGCAGCAGCCTCCACGAATCAACACCACCCACTACACTACATGGCAACACACCCACAGACACCAAGAAATATCAAAACAACACCCAGCACACGGTATCACACACAAATACTGTCTTCTCTTCCTCCCTGCCCACCCCAAACCAACTTCCGGAAGCACATCCATACTCATATCACTCGCCGTTCCATCCACTCACTCATAAACAACACGCAGCTGCAAGCACGACCTCCCGAAATCCATCCTTCTGAATCCTCCCTTCCTCGCGAGGACAGAGTTCACCTGGCCAGGCTGAGATGTGGACACCATCCAGCTCTTCTGAGCTATCAGAAGAGACTGGATGACTCCGTCGTCGACACCTGCCCGGGTTGTAACACAGCACCCCATACCATAAAACACATCATAGAAGACTGCATTTCACACAACCACTTATGCCAACAACACAATTTACACTATTTGAGAGCTCTGTGGGAGAGCCCGACCGTGGCCATGGCCTTCCTTAAGGACTCGGGGCTGTTCGGCCAGGCAGCTTAGGGAACAACAACAACAACATTATAGGTTTGATTCCCGAAGGGAAGTAGAGAAAACCTAATATTTAGTAGGGCCCCGTAATCATTGACGACACTGTCCCTCCCAACCATCCCACTTCCCATTCGTTGATTTCTATAGTTTATTCTTGGTATATCAGTGAAGGGCGAAGATGTGTCGGGGAAGCAAAACATGAGAAATCCATGCATATGGCAAGTCATATGATAACAGATATTAAGTAATTTTTTCTTTTTTATATTTTACAGAGTTTTTTTCTGTAGGGTACCCGATCAAAATGACGATCCCATAAGGGAATTAGGCATGCACTTATGACGAGTACTTCATGATACTTCTGCGTGGGCTATTCAAAATGCTGGCGCAGGATGTTGAATGGAGAGTATTATTATTAACCCGTTGAGACCCAGCGTCGCACGTGTTGCGTCGGCAGTCTTTGATCACCAACTCCCAGCGACGCATCACGTGCGTCCGACATATAAAAAACACTTACGTGGCTCGTAAGGTAGGAAATGGCGGGAGAATAGGAGGGGGAAGTACCGTAGTGTGTGGGGGAGCCGGGCCAGTAGGTGTGAGCGGGCCGAGACAGCCGCGCGGCTGGTGGTGGTGGGCTTAGTGGGGATAGTTTACACCCCTAGTTTACCGCCACTTTGAACCTTCATTACTCCGGTCGTATGGGAGCTAGAGGCTTGAGATTTATGTGAGATACTCCTTAGGATGTATGCCGTACAATGCCATACTCAGTTTTTACCCTAGTGCTCCCGGGCGGGTGGTCATGCAGGGGAGACGAACTATTGAAACCCCCCCCCCCCCCCCGCCCCCCAAATGACCGAAATGAGTTTTTTTTTATTTGTGTGTTCATTTCTCACCATTCTCTTCCATTTTGGCTCAACACATTTTTTTGAAGCTCCCCCCCCCCCCAACCCCCCACCGGCCCCCCCCCCCCAAAAAAAAATGTCAGAGGTGATTTTTTTTTGTTTTTTTTTCATTTCTCATCCTTGTCTTCCATTTTAGCAAACAAAAAAAATAAGTGAAAATGGCTTGGGACTGGGGTGAACAAAATATTATAACTAGCCGGGGCTCAACGGGTTAATAGGCGAAGTCGTCAATGATTACGGGGCCCTACTAAATATTAGGTTTTCTCTACTTCCCTTCGGGAATCAAACCTATAATATATCTCTACTTTTCAGTATTTTTGTATTTCTGCTGCATATCCTTTACGACTAAACTGTCTTCGATATGGGTATTGGTGTGCCTCTGCCTCAATGTTTTGCCATCCCTCACTAAAGGGGGGGGGGGGGGGGTGTCTAGGTCACCATGTAGAATGTAAGGGACTATTGTATATATACTACCTATATATCTGTTTGTCTACTTTTAAGTATTTTTTGTACTTCTGTATATACTTTATGACTAAACTGTGTTTGGTCTGGGTATTGGTGTGCCTATGCCTCATACCCATGTCCTGTAAATAAAGTATGTGGATTGTCTTCCACCTGCTCTGCCAGAACTTCTGTACATCTAAGAATGATTTATACTTTTTCATTTTTTCTTCCCCTGCCGTGTATGGCTGTACATCACCATACCGACGTGTACATCCTTGGTCATATGACTACTCAATGCCTACCTGTATACTGTATATTGATGCTTTTTTAATTGATACACAGGTAACTACATTATCTTAATATGCACCATGTAGTTACACTATTTGTTCTAATAAACAACACAGTTTATTGCGTCTTTTCTTGATCAGCTGATTATACTTGGAATTAGTTTTTGCTGCTTGGATGTCCGCCTCCGACTTGGGATTCAAGCCCTACGTTGGATAACGTAGAGACTGCTACTAAATTGGGAGGTTTGACGACCTCCCAAATAACCAAATAAGGAAAACCTCCTATTTGGTAGCAGTCTCGGAGTATCCCGCCCTCATGCCTAACCCCTGCCCATCCAATCTAGTCTGATTACTTGATACCTTGATAGTGTTACAGAGCCGGGCGCGGGTATGTGGAGTTCGCGCATGCATCCAGAGGGAAGCCAGATTGAGTGGGCAACTATTTTAATTTTTCTACCCTACCTTTTTTTCCTTCTCTATTCTCAATAAGTAGTCTCGAAGTGTGTACATCGTACCTAGTAGAGATTTAAGGTGCTACTCTAGAAGATATTGGACTGCACATGTAGTACCGATAAATCAGCCCACTGTCCCAGCGGCTGAACTTATAAGCCCTACGTTGGATACTCCGAGACTGCTACCAAATAGGAGGTTTTCCTTATTTGGTTATTTTGGAGGTCGTCAAACCTCCCAACTTTCCCTTCATAATTGCTGAGGGGCACAGGGCCTTGGGTGGGGTTTTGGTTTCCCGGGCGTTTCCGCGCCCTCCTCAGCTCCCTGCCTTGGAGTGGCTTCGGTCACCCGGGCTTTGTTAGTGGTAAGCAGGGAGGGTTTTGTGGGGGCGCTCGTTTGTGGCCTTGGCCTTGCTCGAGACCTTGGGGCTGTTCGGCCAGACAGCCTGGGGAACAACAACAACAACAGTCAGTCTGCCTGGAACACTGCTGCAAGCACAGCCCAAGCAAATCAATCCACAGTTTTTGGCTGTCCGAATTGATGCACACAAGCAGTATTCAGTGCCACAAGACTGGTGATTTGTGGCAAATGTGACAAATGTCCAGTAAAGTCTCTGTAACAAGGGCACATCCTAGCCCTGTCAATCAAGGGAGTGTAGCCTACAGTGTTAAAAACTGCATCATATGTATGTATGGGACAAAGTCACAATACTCTACCAAGACTGCCTCAGTCAGTTTTGTCTAATATCATCTTTTCTTCCAGGTCCACAACATGAGGGAAGCATAAAATGATCAAGCATGCAACTTTCAAGAAATACAGTATAATATGATACGTCTTGAAATTGTGACCATCGCTCGCCGAGTATTTACTAAAGAGTGCTATAGAAACCATAGACGCTGCTTCTACTGCTAGTGATAATGATGGTGTAGTGTACTTTGAAATATATTACTTGATATAGGTTGATTAATTTAAAATTAGTCATCAGAGGTTGAATGATAGAGATGACTGAAGGAGGACCAGTTTTCAAGTTGGAGAGTGAGGAAGTAATAAAGAGTGAAGAGTTTGAATCTGATGAATTTGATCGAACAGTTAAGTGTAATATGAATGTTATGGACTTTGGTATATCACAAAAACTAATCAAAAGTGAAATGGATCTGTTACAGAATATAGGAAGTGAACAAATCTCCAAATCTGAAGATGAGTGTCTTGCAATAGGTAAAATAGAGACAAATGAGTGTACTTATAAAACAACAGGGTCTCACACCACCAATACACCAAAAGTTAAGAAACATGGGTGTCAGGTGTGTGGTAAACTGTTTGGTCAGAAAAGTCACCTTGTTGAACATTCTGTAGTTCATTCAGGAGTGAAGGCATTTGAGTGTCAGGTGTGCCTCAAAACATTTGATACGAAATGTATCCTTACAAGGCATTTACTAATTCATTCGGGAGAGAAGAAATTCAAGTGTGATCATTGTGATAAATGTTTCTCAATGAAAAATCACCTTACCACACATATGCTTTTACATTCAGGAGTAAAGAAATTCAAGTGTGATCATTGCGATAAATGTTTCTCAAGGAAAAGTCACCTTACCAGACATATGCTTTTACATTCAGGAGTAAAGAAATTCAAGTGTGATCATTGTGATAAATGTTTCAATCTGAAGAGCTACCTTGTCAAGCATAACTTAATACATTTAGGAGTGAAGACATTTAAATGTGATGTGTGTGATAAATGTTTCACAAAGAAGTCTAATCTCACCAGCCATTCACTAATACATTCAGGAGTAAAGACATTCAAGTGTGATCATTGTGATAAATGTTTCACTCAAAAGTGCGACCTCACCAGACATATTTTAATACATTTAGGAGTGAAGAAATTTAAGTGTGATCATTGTGATAAATGTTTCACTCTAAAGGGCGACCTCACCAGACATATTTTAATACATTTAGGAGTGAAGAAATTTAAATGTGATGTGTGTGATATATGTTTCTCACAGACTAGTGACCTTACCAGGCATTTAATAATACATTCAGGAGTAAAGCAATTCAAGTGTGATCATTGTGATAAATGTTTCAGTCTGAAGAGCTACCTCGTCAAGCATAACGTAATGCATTATTCAAGAGTAAAGAAATTTAAATGTGATCAGTGTGATAAATGTTTCACAGAGAAGTCTACTCTCACCAAGCATTCACTAATACATTTAGGAGTAAAGACATTCAAGTGTGATCATTGTGATAAATGTTTCACTCGAAAGTCCGACCTCACCAGACATATTTTAATACATTTAGGAGGGAAGAAATTTAAATGTGATCATTGTGATAAATGTTTCTCACGGAATAGTCACCTTACCAAGCATTTAATAATACATTCAGGAGTAAAGGAATTCAAGTGTGATCATTGTGGTAAATGTTTTTCTCAGAAATCTCACCTTGCAATACATATCAAAATTATACACCATGTATAATGTATTTGATGGTAGTAGGCCTCCAGTATTGGATACAGATACAGAATATGAATAGATATATAATGATAAAATCGGTTCTTCCTAATACGGAAATTATTTGTTTATAATAATACTCTAATTTTGCAGCTTGAATTGACAGTTTTCATAATATTCCATCAACGATTATGTAGTTCAACATTTTGCACTCAAATTTGACAATCTTACAATTTATTAGTGGCCCCTCCATCATTGACGAACATGCCTATTACATAAGGCATCCTCTTCAAACACTAATCCGCCGTAGTTTGAATCTACCGCACAGAGCATTTAAAAACTGAGGAGCCTTCATCATGAGCGCACGCGACCTCGCTCATGGCTTCAGTCATTATGAATTGGGTTCTCACTACGAAAAAACTTTGTAAAAAATAAAAACAAAAAGAAAATAAGAATAACTATCCAATAAGCTTTCCATCATATCGTGGATGTACTTGTGTGGATCTTTGACCAGACGCTGATTCAGGCGTCATTCTTCCTTCTCTGCTCTGCGCTCGCCCCGCCCGGACGTGTCTCCCCACGCTCCGCTGGTTCCGCATTTGCTGCGTCCCTAGTGAGTTTTTTCTCATTTGTTTACTCCGGGATGTATCGAGTAAGGTTAGGATATGCGTAGCAGGAGTGTCCTGGGCTGGTTGCCCGCAGTGCAGTGTATTTTGGGTCGTGTGTTTGGGGCATCTATTTCGGATGTACCCTCGTGGTCCTGTTTTGGACGTGTGAACTTTTTCACGATTAGTTAGCTTGTGATGCAGGCGGCTTTCTTTACGCGCTTGTGCTGCCTTCTATCTTTCTGATGAGGTAGCGTTTGTTTTGCTGACGTTCCCAGCGTATTTTTCTTCACTTAGTGAATTTTTTCTGGGTCCCGAGTCAGTCTTCCCTTTGCTGGGAGTAATTGCTACAGTGGTGTGTTGGCGGTGTTTCCTGTTGTGATATTCCCAGTGCTTTTGTTTATATTTCAACGTTTTTTGTGCCGTCTACCTAGGCCTAGCCAGCCGCTTGTAGCTTTGCCACATGTACAAGTGTTATTGATTTATTTATATAAATATGTCCTACTGTGTCATGTGTATCCTGGTTTAGTTGTGTACAGTATTGGCTAATTCCACGGATTATGTTTGTGGGCCCTAGGATAGTTGTGTTTTGGCTATCTCTCGGGTCCTATGTGCGTTCAGATGGTTTCTGTACGGGGTGGGTTACCTTCCGGCGGGTTTTTCTCCGTTACACCTTGAAAACCCCGGCCGAGAGCCGAGTTTTGGCCACGCGTGGTTTCAAAAACAGGCTTGTGTCCCCGGCGAGTAGGTGTCTGTGGCTCTCCAGGACTGTGTCTCTGTGGTGGTGCCTGTTTCAGGCTTCCTATGATTCCCGGCGGAATGGCTGTACCCATCTAACATTGTTCATGCGGACAGATGTTATGAAGTTTTTCTACCCGGTTTTACAAACCAAAGGAAAAACCTAGCTGGTGTTGTGGGCTTTCCTCCCCGGCGATCTTTTACAAAGAAGTGGGGATAGGAACTTATGGGGTTAACGTTTATACATCAGATCTCACCCAGCGGGTGCACCTTGGTAGGGTGGGATTAACGAATTGGTAATTCAGTTTAGTTAACCGGTCCATTTTAGTGATACTATATGTATCGCCGCCTTCACACTTACGGCGATCGAAGGCTCAATTAGGGTTAACATCTTTTTCACAAGTTTTTCACACCCGGCAGATGCTCCTGGGAGGAGGAAATAAGGAATTTACAATTCAATTTAGTTAACCAGTTAATTGAGAGATACGTTAATGTATCGCCGCCTTCAACTTACGGCGATCTATGTGACAATTCGTTAGAAGTCAGATCTCGTATCAGCCTGCCCTGTGTTATTCTGCTAGATAATTCAGGGGCCGGCGTCTTTGTGGGGGGTTGTTTTCCAAAATTGAATCTTGAAACAGTCACCACCGGAAAGACTATGTTTATAAACGCCATACTGGTCTTTTATATTATGTCAGAGGGTATTCTTAACTTTCTTAAGACATGTCTAGATATTCGGAAATCTTTATAGAACCCCGCCGCGTAACGAGCTGTGATCGTTGTGACATTACGTCTCGTTACCCGGCGGGTTATTAACACTTGTGTGCGAACATGTTGGGTTAACCTTATGAGCATTAATTCCTGGAAATTTTCTTTTTTCCAGAGCTGGGCTCCGGCGGACCAATACAGAACCTGCAGTAGTTTTCCCACCAGTCTCTGTCATGGCTACCTTTGCCCCAGTTTTTGCTTTATGCATTACTCCATCCTGTGCCGGTATCCCTCTTTTTGCGCACACTCTTTGTATCAAGTGTGTTAAATGTCTAGACCGTTCAAGGGGTCTATGGGTGATGCGCAACTGTTCCTTTTGCTCCCAGCTCAGTGTCAAAGTACTACAAGATAATGATAAGACTGCAGCGGTCGCCTTACGAGAAGTTCGGCAACAAATGGCAGCTTATACTACGATTGTGGCTCATAAGTCACTACCCCAGACAGAGCTAGTGTTCGGTCTCAGGGGTCCAGTATAGTGCCTGTAACTAAAGAAAATTTACCCATTAGCATTTTAACCCTGGATTTGGAGAGTTCAGGGAGCTCAGTGGTTGAGAGTGTTTTGGACTCCCAAGGGAGTGTAGGCCAAGGCCTAGGTGTTTGGCGATATTCTCGACCAGGGCCTGACCACCCACTTCTGGCTCAAACTGGTCACACAGTGGCTGACGTCCACCGGGACGCGGCGATCCCATCCTCTATTCCTGACTTATATTGGCAACAAGATGGTACCCCAGCTTCGGCGGGATCTTCTCAGGAGGAACAGGATGATAAAGACGAGGTTTCAGTTATATCGGATATGGAAGTGCAAGAGTCGGGTTCAGGATTAGACGCCGCACAAGATCTTATTGATTCACCATTGAGTACATCATCAAAGAACTTTGTAACAGCACAGGAAATTGATGGGCTACTAGTTAATGCTTTATCTAAATTTTTTGGCCAACAGCAGGAAACTCCCACAGTGGACTTGGGAGCTCCCACGACAAGCTCTACGGTACGGCCTCTGATGACTTCTATTGCTTTGACTCAGATCCCTCACCCTCCCTCTATGTCACCATCGGTGGTCACTAGGCCTGCTACGGCGGCATTGACCACTTCGAATGTAAGGGTTATAACGGATGTCAATCCACCCCCGTTAGACAAAGCGCCTCTCAGGAAGGTAGCTATGCCCTTGCTTTACGGCCCAGACGAGTCATGGGTCCTTTTGACCCCCACTAAGCCAGAGCTCGCCCAACCTACCTTGTCAGGGGAACTCCCTGTGCCGTGCGAGTGGGTCATCCAGGGCAATAAATCTAAGAAATTAAGGGCCTTGGATACTTTGGGGAATGTACTAGATGTCAATATCAAGGCTATACCTAGTTATTATCACCAGGACTATTTTGTTTATACTGCTAAGCCTGCTTTACCCTCTGCCTCAGCTTCAAAATTGTTTTCTGACTGGTCTAAGCATGGGTTTAATGACATTAAGACACTGTCAGCTCTCACTCCAGAACTCGATTTGCAAACCGTCACAGACCCAGCCGCTAATCCAGTCTTGAAGGTGGGGCAGTTGGGTCCAGGACCTTGGGTGGAATGGGAGACAGAGGCTCAAAAACTTTGCGACCACATTTACTTCCAAAACTTCCCACCAGATCCCTCAAGATACTCATTCTTGGTTCTCCATGCCAGTGTGTTCTGCCGGCGGAGTCCCTTCAGCTTTGTTTTCTAGCTGCCCCTAAAATTAATCTTTGTGAACTAAAAGACCCTTTCACTACCCCTACCCCAACTCACCTAGACCGAGAATTTAGGCTGCGGGGGAAAGCTTTTCGCCTATTCTCCCAATACATAGTGTAACAACAGGTAGCAAAGTCATTGCTCCGGTCCACTCAGGCAATCGCAGACGCGGATGCCAGACGATCGGTTGAACTGTCCCGGCGACTGCTTCTGCAGTCATCAATCCAATCATTGGGTGACATACGCACTGCCTTGCTTGAGGCGGTACGAGCGAGACAAGATCTCAGAATGTCCTTGGTCCGGAAGCTTCCTGATCACATTGCGAATCAGGTGGTCAGGTCACCAGTGCTCACTCCCTCTTTAATGTCCCCTGAAGTGTGTCGAACAGTTTTTAATATGGCTCAGGCCTTTAAACATAGTCCCACCCCTTCATAAGAACCTGCCTTTAACTTCCCCAAACCCAGGCCTGTCGCTAAGGCTCAGCCGGGGGGACATAAGCCCTTTCTTCCACCTAAGTCCTCCTCCCCTCAAGGTCAGCACAGGCATAGACAGGGTAGGTTTTCAGGTCAGAGAGGACAAGGCTATAATAAGCCAGGTCAAGGCTCGTCTTCTGCCAACGCCAGCCAGCCGGCGAAGCGTCCACCACCACCAACTCCACCACCATAAAAAAACTAAAGTCTCTCTCACTCCCGGTGCCAGTCTTAAGGCCGGTGGATCCGAGGGTAGTACAGCCGGCGAACCCTTGTCTGCTAACTGGGTCGTTCCGAACGTGTCACCAAGCATGGCCGTTAACCCTTCAACCCCAGGTGGTACACGTGTGTACCATTATGTTTTGACCCGAGGAACCTGGGTGGTACAACATTGTACCATTGCTTGCGTATGTGCTTTTGAATGGCGCGCGTAAACATTTCGTTCCGTGGTCGCTAGGTGACGCCACCAGACACCATGTACGCCACCAAAACAGTCTCTACCCTGCTGCCAACATGGATACTAGCCCTAAAAGTGATTCCCCTGTGTCCGATTCCATGCTCCCTTCGACGCCTGCCCATGTTCGTCGCGCCCTAACGCAAAGGCACGTACAAGATGCGTTGACTCCCGGAGGTATTGAAATAGCTTTGAGGAGTTATGAACGTGGTGAAGGACAAAATAGTGTTGATGACTTGGGCAGTGATAGCTCCGAGTCTTATCAGTCTCACTATAGTGAAGATTTAGACGATCTAGACGAAATTCATCAAAGAGACGCGCAATTTGTTGGATTTGAGCATGACGATGAAAGTGATGATAGTGATATAGTTGTGCAAGGTGATGAGAGTGTAGTGAGAGTGAGCGAATGGGACAGCACTAGGTCGACTGCCAAGTTTAGGTTGAGTGACACGACACCTAGCCCTTCGCCAGCTAAATCCCCATTCAAGATACGTTTTTATAAGAAGCAAGTTCTTGAAAAGGTGGCCGCGGCAGCCAGGAAAGAGGCCCGAAAACTTGGTGAGGGAGCAGTGCGTGAGGGTGCCAGTGAGGCTGAGCGTGAGGGTGAGGTTGACCCGCCATTGTCTTCCTTATCTACCCACGCCACCCAAGTTGCCCCAGGTGCCCGCCATTCTTCCCCACCACCACCAGCACTGCCTAGGGTTGAGGACCCCCCACTTTCGGCCTATTTACCCCCTATTTCCCCCGAGAGGAGACATACTACTACAGAAAAGGGAAAAGGGAGAAAATATGTGAAAAAAGGAGCTACAAGTAGGCGCTCTTTGTTCGAGGCTCCTGCGGCTTCCACCCCTGCCGGTCCCAGCCATACGCCCCCGCAACTTTCCCCAGGGTCCACCCCACCTCTCCAGCCTACAACAGAGGTTCCTGACGATGTATTTGACCTTGCATCCATACCTGCACCTACAGACACTGAACCAGTGCTGTCTACGACTCGTCGTAGGCCAAGGAGCCCCGAACCTCTGCATGAAGATGACAGAGCCTCACCTGCCACTCCTTCCCCACCTCGCCGACCTACACGCCGCCCACGCATCATTCGTTCCCCGCGAGATTATGAGGGGGTCTGAAGATGAAGGGCACCTCACAGATGACTCTGGCCATGATTACCTGGGTCCACCGTCAGGGCAAGATGACGGCTCTGACGACAACGACGATGACTTTATGGACATCGACGACCCTCAACCCAGACGCTTGGCCCAGGGCCGTCGTGCTCCTGGCCGCCCTGGGCGCCGGGCTGGGCCTGGGCGCCGTCGCGCTCCTGGCCGCCCTAGGGTGCGCGCCGCCAAAGTTCGTGGGCGTGCTGCCCCAGCTGCAGCTCCTCGTCAGCGTCGCCAGCAGGACCCATTTTATATTTTCAACTGGCAGGATGTGGCTGCTGATGAAGTGAATGACCCTGATGTAACCCCTTTTGATGAGGTACAGGAGGGTTCAGGAGTTACCCCAAGTTTTCCCGCAGGCCTCAATGCTCCACCACATGAGCTTTTTGAGGCATTTTTTGATAAGGAGGTTACTGAGTTTGTCATAGAGGAGACAAACAAGCACCACCAAATCCAGGTGAACTTTTTTGGCAAGGTGACCAAGGGCCACATGAAGCGGTGGACCCCAGTGACTCATTCCGAGTTCATGGTGTTCCTGGCAATCACCATGCTAATGCCTCATGTAAAGAAGCACAGGTTAGCTGACTATTGGATCACCAAAGATCTGATATCCACCCCTGCCTTCGGGAAATACATCTCTCGGGACCGGTACCTCGACATCCTCGGAGCGCTCCATCTTGTCACCAACACCGACATGCATCTCTCTGACAAGCTGTGGAAGATTAGGACGTTGTACGAGATGATGCGAGAACGTTTCACGTCATACTTCACGCCCTTCTGCAACGTCTGTATTGACGAGTCTCTTGTGCTGTTCCGGGGAAAGCTGAGCTTCAGGCAGTACATCCCCTCAAAGAGACATCGCTTTGGTATAAAGTTCTTTGTGCTGTACGATTGCCAAACTGGCTATGTCCTGGACTTCCTGGTCTACAGCGGGAAGGAAGGGGACGTGGAAATAGACCCCCTCATTGGCTTTGGCGGAGCAGTGGTTCAAGCCATGATGAACCGGTACTTCGAGAAGAATCACGTCCTCTACATGGACAACTACTACACGTCCCCCACTCTCTCAAAGTACCTCCATCAGCGCAAGACGGGGACTGTAGGCACAGTTAGAGCGAAAAGGAAGGGCATGCCAACTTTCCCTCCTAAAACCAAGAAAGGCGATGTCTTCAAGAAGAAGTCGGGACCCATTCTGGCTATCCACTGGCACGACCAGCGGAAGGTCAACCTCCTGAGCACCGTCCACAAGGGGGAAATGGTTGAGACTGGCAAGGTGGATCGCCGCACCCAAGTCAGGGTGACCAAGCCCGATGCTGTAATGGACTACAACGTAAATATGAGGCTGGTGGACAAGTCCGACATGCAGATAGGCTTCATCGACTGTCTGCGTACCTCGTGCAGATGGTACAAAAAGTTCTTTCTGCACATGGTGGACATGTCAATGCTGAATGCCTACAATATCTACAGGCTTCGGAATCCGCGCACACCCAGGAAGTTCAGTAGCCTGCGGAGGTTCCAAAAACAGGTGTTGGTGGAGCTCCTGGACAGGTATGCTACGCCACAGAGGGCAGTGGCACAACCTGGGCGCCCCATTCAGGACCGCATGCAGTGTGCACAGTATCTAAATGTGCACAAGCTCGGTTACCTGCCTCTGGAACGAGATGGAGTGACCATTAGCAGAAGGCGGTGCCATGTCTGCTGGAACAGCCAGGTGAGGCCGAGGAAGCAGAAAAAGACCACCATGCAGTGTGTGGAGTGCCAGGTGTCACTATGTGCTATACCGTGCTTTGCTGAGTACCACACCAAGCAGGAGTACTAACTAATAATCATAGTGAAAGTACCAAAGACTGACAATATGTATGTATATAGGCAACAAGTGGAAATAAAACAATGTATTGTGATAAAAAAGTCATGTATTATGAAAACATATATAAATAAGTGAAAAAAGACACAATAAATTGTATATAAAACGTTTACAAAGCATATAACTAAGTGAAAGTGACACATGACATAATATTAGATGGCCAAAGTATAATAAACACCTGTGATAACGAATAATCACTGCCTAATATAACAATAACCTACCTCAATTACTAATAAAATGTACTGTATCAAGTGAAAATGAGCATTATCAGTGACAGTGACACTCAAGCATATTTACCAAAGTGAAAGTGACACACGAAGTAATATTAGATGGCCAAAGTATAATAAACACATGTGATAACGAATAATCACTGCCTAATATAACAATAACCTACCTCAATTACTAATAAAATGTACCGTATCAAGTGAAAATGAGCATTATCAGTGACAGTGACACTCTCTCAAGCATATTTACCAAAGTGAAAGTGACACACGAAGTAATATTAGATGGCCAAAGTATAATAAACACATGTGATAACGAATAATCAGTGCGTAATATAACAATAACCAGCCTCAATTACTCATAAAAACTACGGTATCGAGTGAAAATGTGAAATATTAGTGACAATGATAGCCTAATACACATATTTTATATAATTGGACTCCAAATAACTATAATAACATCACTATCAATAAATAAAATCGCCTCCGGGAGGTAAAAACTCTGGCGCGACGAGTGGCTAAGTGCGCAGTAGGTTAGCCAAGCCGGGGCCTGGGCCAAGGCGACGCATCCGAACGTGGGAAGATTTTCCCGCATAAAAATCACTCCACTTCCCGCGCTCGCCATTATGCAATCACTTGGGCTAAAGACCTCTACTCAACGGCATTCTACACATGAAGGTTTGTGCAAATTTTTTTTTTTTTTTTTTTTTTATAACTTTGTGTCATGTATTTCAGGAGTAACAGGTGAATCAACATGGACCAAAATTCCTCAAAACCCCGGTCACAGAGTACAGTCACGATCTACCCTAGCCGGGGTTGGAGGGTTAAACACTTGGGCACGGATGGTGGCACGCAAAGGCATCACTTGGCAGTGGCTCCGGCGACCTCGCTTATGTCAGCCGACAACGGCGAATCTAGTTTCTTTAGAGGTGGAGTCACTGGTCCAGGAAATGATTGCCAAGAATGTCATCATCCCGGTCCCTCCAAATTACCCTGTATTCACGTCCAAGCTATTTTTGGTTCCCAAAAGGGGCAGTGTTCAGATGAGACCGGTCGTAGACCTGTCGTATCTGAACCTTCACATTCACAACGAGTCATTCCGAATGTTAACAGTACACCAAATCAGGCTAACACTTCCGCCGGGAGGTTGGATGTGTTCCCTAGACCTGACAGACGCTTATTGGCACGTATCGGTAAACAAAAGATTTCAAAGGTTTCTGGCCTTACGGATCAGGATTCAAAATTTTGTTTTTCAGAGGATGCCATTTGGTTTGAACCTGGCACCTCGATTATTCACGAAGTTAGTCTGGCAAGCCCTGATGCCATTGTTAAAGCAAGGAATCAGAGTTTTGTGGTACCTAGATGACTGGCTGGTGGTGGCAGAGACAGAGCCATTATGCATCAAACATGTCAACATAATTTTAAATCATGTCAAAACTCTAGGGTTCAAGGTAAATCTGGTAAAGTCAAATCTTGTTCCCTCAAAAGTAGTTCAGTGGATAGGGCTGGTTTGGGACACAGCTGCTCTCACTCTGAGTCAGAGTGTGGACAATCGAAACAGGTTTCGCAGGAAACTGTTCATGTTTCTTCACAGTCTGACTACGACACGGAGGATCTGGGAGTCTCTGGTCGGCTCTCTCAACTGGATTCAACTAACTGTAATGTTGGGCCGGTTGAAAGTAAAACGTTTAATATTGGAGGGCAACAAATATTTCCCACTCTTACCGGCGGGAAAATTATGGCCCATACCAAAATTAATCCACACCTTACTAGCGGTCTGGGCGAAGAGGGAAATGTTGCACTCAGTAATGGCATGGACCTCTCCTCCGCCAACGGTATGGGTAGACACGGATGCGTCAGGCACAATAGGTTGGGGTTTTCAATCAAACCAGGGGCACCACGGTCAGGGGCTTTGGTCCCACTTAGAAATCTCCCACATCAATGTCAAAGAATTACTAGTTCCCTTGTATTTCCTTCAGGCTCACGGCTCTACTTTACGGGGCAAGTCGGTGGCCTTCAGAATGGACAATCTGAATGCAGTTCACTGTATTCAGAAACAGGGGTCAACGAGATCACGGAAGTTGCTAAACGTGTCGGAAGAGATTTTTACTCTAGCCAACAGGCTAGACATTTATCTTCACGCATCTTATCTCCCAGGCATAGCAAACGTCTGGGCAGACGCTCTGTCCCGGAGACAGAGCACGACAGTAGAATGGGAGCTCAAGCAACCCATTTTCAACCTAATGATTGCAGAGCTCTACCATCCACAAGTGGATCTGTTTGCGTCCGAGGAGACTCACAAACTCCCTCTATACCTCACCCGCCGGACGAAAACGCCGGCAGGGGGGCCAGATGCCCTAGTGACAGACTGGAACAGATGGAGCTCCATCTATCTGTTTCCGCCGCCAGACGCGTCACTAATGTGCCACGTAGTGAACAAACTACGAGATTATCGAGGCTTAGTCTCGCTAATCGCGCCCCTGTGGCCGGCGCAGTTATGGTGCCAGCAATTGAAGACGTGGTGCCCGCACCCGGTGTCGCTCCCGGTCGAGTATTTCCACTTAGACACGATTGGCAACCTAGCGACCTCGCTGACTTTTGCATTATGGACATTCAAGAGGCTAAGTGGCTAGCACCATATGGTAGAGATGTGACCAATAAATTATTAAATCAATATACTCAGTCTACGAAACGACAGTATCAATCACATTGGCAAGCCTTTACTTCTTGGATCATTAGAACAGAACAGACTGTGCCCTCAGTAGCATTAGTTTTTAATTATTTGAATTATCTGTTTGAGCAGAAACGTTTATCTGTGGTAACGTTAAAAAATCACTTAACTGCGATTAGAGTGCCCTTTTTAGACCTTACAGGTCTCTCCATACCGGTAGCGGAGGAAACAGGTTTTATGAGAGCATGTTTTAAACTCCGCCCACCTCCCCGTCAGCTCATGCCTACTTGGTCTCTGGACAAGGCATTGTCTTTACTTCACTCTCGTCTGTACCAAAATACTGCAGATTTTGCATTACTCTTAAAAAGGCTGTATTCCTTTTGGCTTTGGCCACCGGGAACAGAGTGTCTGAGCTGGCGGCGATGAGCAACACACCTAATTGCCTTAGGTTTGGTAGACTTAATGAATGTATTCACATTGCACCTTCCCCAGGATTTGTCATTAAAGAGAGTAATCCCGGCGTTGTGGGTAGGGCCCACGATTTACGCAAATGGGCAGCCTCTTTACGTTTCCTGAAGAACTTTTCAGTAGAAGATATTACGTCCACACATTTGTGGGCTTCTAATCATACGTTTTTTACTAGATACTTGTCAGTTGCTCTAGACAAACCTTCCTTACCATGTATAGCTTTAACCCTCCAGCCCCGGCTATGTATTATATATATATTCCTCGAAACCCGGGTGTTTTGGCCGAAAAACGTCTAGGCTAGGCTACCGTATATTCGTTAATCAGACTGCTTCCCGCATTCCCGCGCATCCCCAAGCGTAGCTGTGTTATTTACCTGTAGAATGGCATTAAGTAGAGCTCTCTAAGTCAACTGGTTGAGCTGTGATGATGATTTCATTGGAGATAACTTTATGGCCAAAACAGCCACTTTACACCACTTTTCGATACTTAACAACAACATACAGGCACACACGAACAAGCGACGCTCTCCTTCTTGTGGCCGGAGATGCGGGGCGTCGGTCCAGCCGGCTGTTGTTTACATGCGTCGGACCGACGCCTCGCACACGAAGCTCACAGGCTTTCAACCACTGGGCGTTCAAGAGGCCTTCCGGGTACCTGTTATATGCTTTTTTATTGGCGTTCAAGAGCCCTTCCGTGGTGAGAGGGTTAAGGCAGAGGGTCTAGGTGGCCCTTCAGTCACTTTTGTTTACTTTCAAGGAAAAAGGGTGGGGGGTTGCAGTCAGTGTAACATAGGACACCCTAGACCCCGCCGGAATGTAAGAGCTGTGATACAAATTATGAATAATGTGATATGAAAATTTCTCTGTTCTATTCAGGGCGAGAAATTGTGCTAGTACAATGTTAGTACAAACAACAGGGTTGTTATAGTAGTTTTAACTGTGAAAGCAATTTAGTATTAAACAGTGGAGATATTTTGCAAAATATTTCCACGGATATTATGGGGTTTATATGTCTCTTACCCTTTTTGAAATGAATAGATAGTTTTCTTATATGTCCTTTTATTTATATTTAATGTAATTATTCTTCGTTCTTGTCTTACGTTAATAGGATTATATTATTATTATCATCAGGAGTAATATCAAAGTCACATAAAAATTTAGATATATATATATATAGATATAGATATATATATCTGACATACGGAGCCCTGTATGTTAATTTAAGAGTTAGAATTAGAGTTGAAGGAGTCACACTACCCAAACGGTGAAGCAGACTAGCGAGCGAACCAGCGAGTGGGGAAACTAGCTCGCCCGCATACCTGCAAACCAGCCTTCACACCTGCGTGGGTCATAGGGGACCCTGCAAACTACCCCGATGACCGGACACTATGACGTATGTTCGACGCCAGGAGCTGTGATTGGACCATGCACCTGTTATGCGACTCGAGGAGCTATGATTGGAGCGGGCACCACCCCCCGCCTCCTGATTCGTTCCTACACCATCATTGTTTAGTATATAAGACCCGAGTTGTGGGCATTCAAATCAGTCTCATTTGGAGTTGGGGAAGGTGAACTTGCAGCTGGAGGAAGACGGGGTGAAGTATTATAATGGGATTGTGACTGTCAGTCATATTATATAAGTGTGTGTTAAGTGTGTTCGGTGTAAACACTTACGTTATGTTGGTTAGTGAGATATGTGATTGGGAATTAACGTGAACGCTACTATTATGTGCTTAACTATTTGATTGGGAATTAACGTTAAAGCTACTATTTATGTACTTAACTATTTGATTGGGAATTAACGTTAACGCTACTATTTATGCACTCAACTATTTGATTGCGAATTAACGTTAACGCTACTATTTATGTACTTAACTATTTGATTGGGAATTAATGTTAACGCTATTATTATGTACTTAACTATTTTAGTTAACTAACTTGTGGACTAAAGCAACTCTTTAAGTAATTGGGTTATGATGAAAGTAATACTATTGTTTTATATTAATACTTACGAGTTCTTTCATTTTCTTTGAATTAAGCTTACATTGCTTAACGGTGCTTAGTACGGTGATGCTATTGTCTCATATTAGTAATATCGCCGTAGACTAACATGGCTGTGTTAATATTACTTCTAGTGATTTCCTAAGCTGAAGAAAATTCTTTTAGCTTCAAAATATTATTTTTGCTTTTCATATTATTTGAGTGAGACCTGAAGCGATCCTGTAACTTTATTTACTCATAATCAAACCTCAATGTTACGTGGTTAAGAAATACATTTAACTAATTATTAAATATATATCTAACTTTTTATGTGACTTTGATATTACTCCTGATGATAATAATAATATAATACTATTAACGTAAGACAAGAACCAAGAATAATTACATTAAATATAAATAAAAGGACATAGAAGAAAACTATCTATTCATTTCAAAAAGGGTAAGAGACAGAAATATTCTTACTTTAATATTTATCTTTCAAGACTTTTTATAGAAATAATAGTCCTTCTTTAGATATAACTTATTCGGTTCATAACCATAGCCAACTAGCTTCGGTTAAATAATAATTCTTTATAAATACTACATGACTTTAATTAGTTTCAGTATTTTTCATAATTAAAGAGTGTCAGTCAATAAAGGATACTAAGTCCTAAGATCCTAAGATTCCTTTCTCTCGACGTTGGTTGAAAGAAAGGAAAGGAAGCAACAACAGGAAATAATTTTATTAGATTTTACTTTTGTTTTGCCTTCAGCTGACTGATACCTTAATATATATCTCTGTGCTATCTAGATTCATCAAGTTAACCACTTGAGGATCAAGATACGTAACAGAAGAGTGGCGACCTTGCCAGGATTCGTTTCATACAGTTTCACTCAGTTTCATTAACGTTTCACTACTTAAAATCAAATATTAATCATGCCTCAACTAATTAATGACGAAGATGCTCGAGTTTTCATAGAATCAGAACCCACAGCCCCTGATATTGACTGTCTGTCAAAATCCGAACTGAAAGTGCTTGCCTCACATCTCCAATTAACTGTCTCAAACATGTCTAAAGTAGAGGTGGCTCAGACCATAAAAACCCACCTGTTCCCTGTAGAAGGCAAGGAGGGAGACGGAGCAGTTGGTGGGATCCCTAGTAAACCTAGCCAACTTGATGAACAATTGCCACCTGGTTTTACCGTTGATCAATTATTCGAACTAGAACAAACCAGAGCAAAGACCGAACAAGCCAGACTAAATGCCGAACAAGCCAGAGCAAATGCCGAACAAGCCAGAGCAACGACCGAACAATATCAATGTCAATATCAAATAGCTCAACTAAATGTCAATACAAATGCTCCCGTAATTGCTCCCCCTCTGGGATTGACTATGACTAGTGTCATTCCACCTTTCACTGAGGATAATGTGCAGGATTTCTTTGTTTTGTTTGAGGAAGTTGCTGGAGGTATGAAGTGGACAAGAGATCAATGGCCTTTTATGTTACAAACCGTTTTGACAGGGCAGGCTCGAGCCACGTATTTGTCAGAAGTAGCAGAAGTTAGGCAGGATTATGACAATCTCAAAGAAGCTATCTTAAAAACCTATCAATTGCAGCCTGAGGCTTACAGGCAATCTTTCCGTAAAAACCAGAAGAAAGTAGAAAAACCCATAAGGTCCATAAGGCCAGGACCATGACTAAAACTTTCAATCATTGGGTCAAGAGTAAGAAAGCCACAAGCTACAACGATCTGAAGGAGTTGGTCCTGTTAGAAAATTTCCTATGGAAAATTGATTCTTCTGTATCCTATCATATAAAGGGGAAAAAGGTAGATTGTCTTGCCGACGCTGCTGACATGGCTGACACATACGTGCTCAACAACAAATTTCGTGGAAAGAAGCCCTACGATAATTCTAGTTCTAATTTTAAGTATCCCAATCACAAATCTGACAGACCCAGTCACAAGCCTATAACGTCTTCCCCAGCTAGCCAAAATAGAATTGTTCCCCCAACTAAAAATGCGACTCAGGGCAATGGTAACAGAGGTGGGCCCCAAACTAATAGTAATGCTCAAAGAGGGAACGTTCCCGTATCCCCTAAAGTATGTACTTTTTGTGGCAAGAGAGGCCACCTAGCTTATCAGTGCTGGGCCATGGAGAGCACCGAGAGATCGGGGCAGACAGTTGCCGCCGTATCTCAAAGTCCATATGTGCCTGTAATGCAGGACTCCCGACAGAAGGAGTACCTAGCACCAAAAGTTCCTTTAATGCAGGACTCTCGACAGAAGGAGTACCTAGCAGCTAACGTAAATCATCTAGACAGGGGTGTAGTAGCATGTGTGGTGCAACCCACTAGGGTTAAGCCAATAATAATTTCACCATCAGTGCAGGACAGTTACCGTCCCTTTATTTCATCTGGCAACGTGAGATTAAATGGTTGTATGCATGAGGTAAAAATTCTGAGAGACACAGGTTCTACTAGCACCCTCATGGTGAATCCTTACACGGAGTGCCCACCTGGCGAACCAGTTGTAATGAGAGGTGCTGGAGGCCAGTTTTATGCATACTTGGTAAAAGGCGAAATTGAATGCGAGTTACTACAGGGTGAGGCCACCATAGCTTTGTGTAGGTCCCAAGATATCCCTGTGTCTGGGGTAACGCTCCTTTTGGGGAATGATGTAGCAGGTGAGAAGGTCCGACCAGACCCCATTTTGTCACTTTCCCCTGTTAACGAGCCACTAACCGGTGAGCTCGAAAAGGAGATGCCAACAGTTTTCCCTGTGTGTGCTGTCACACGTTCAATGTCTCAAGTAGCAGTTCCCTCAGACAGAAATGTACCGAATGTAAGAGTTGATGAAAGGGATGATGAGAGTGTGAATGACGCTCCAACTGTGCCTGATGATGTGACTGAGGTGGATTTATCTGACACCTTTATGGCTCATCTTGACCCTAACGATGACCATGAAACCCCTCCAAATTGTCCTAGTGGCCTGGTAGAGCTACAGAGAGATGATAGTGAATGCAAGGAGTTAGCTGCCAGGTCCGTGAGTGAAGAGAAATGTGAGAAGGAGGGTGGTGAATGTTTCTACCTCAAAGGAGGAGTATTGTGGCGTAGATGGAGACTGCCACACAGACCAATCGATGACGGGGCTTGGGACGTCCATCAAGTAGTAGTCCCCAAACCTTGTCGTAGAGATATCATGGAAATGGCACATTGTATACCATTGGCAGGACACCTAGGTGTGAGAAAAACTCTAGACAGAATCAGAGCCCACTTTTACTGGCCAGGAATGCGTGCAGATGTAGTGGAGTTTTGTAGAGTGTGTCACACTTGCCAGATGACAGGAAAACCCAATCAGAAGGTGCCTGTACATCCTCTGGTGCCCTTGCCCGTTTTCGAGAATCCTTTTACTCGGGTGGTAGTGGACATTGTAGGCCCATTGCCTAAGACTTCCCAAGGTAACATTTATTTATTAACTATCATGGACATGGCAACTCGCTACCCAGAGGCTATACCCTTAAGGACTACCTCTGCTCCAACTTTCATCAAGGAACTGCTCAAATTCTTCACCAGAATGGGTTTCCCCCATGAGGTGCAAAGTGATCAAGGAACTAATTTTACCTCTAACATTTTCCAGCAGTCCCTGAAGGAGTTGGGTATCGAGCATGTTAAGTCTAGCACCTACCACCCAGAGAGTCAAGGGGTTCTCGAACGATATCATCAGACATTAAAGGGAATGTTACGTAAGTATTGTACAGAGACCGGAGTTGAGTGGGATAAGGGGGTACCTTTTCTTTTATTTGCTACTCGTGAGGTTCCAACTGAATCCCTGGGTTTTTCCCCTAATGAGCTAGTTTTCGGTCACCAGGTAAGAGGTCCTTTGCAACTATTGCAGGATAGCCTAGTTGGCCAGGAGGGGAACCAAAACCTCTTCAAGTATGTTTCAGATTTCAAAACCCGGCTGAGATCCTCATGTGAGTTTGCTGCTCAAAACTTGACCGTGGCTAAAAGCTCCATGAAGAAATGGTATGACAGAAAAGCCTGTGAGAGGGAGTTTAAGCCCGGTGATGAGGTTTTGGTCCTGCTCCCCCTTTTTGGCCAACCTTTATCTGCCAAGTTCAGGGGCCCATATAAGATCATTCGGAGGGTGAGCATTACCGATTATCTAGTAACTACCCCAGACAGGAGAAAGCCCACGCAAGTATTCCATATAAATATGTTGAAACCCTACCATAGGTCCCCTGATTCCTCTCCTCCAGATTCTCCCACTGTGGCAGTGAATGTCAGGACCTGTGGACAGCCTGGTGCGGACGAAGTCTTCAGTTCTCTTACTGACCCGCAACAGACTGTTCCAGAGCCTGAAGGTATCCATGCAGACTTTGACTTGTCATGTAGCCTATCCAACTTTCAGTATAATTCAGTGGCTTGGAGGGAATTACCATCTAAACTATGTCATCTTCCCTCTGATCAAGCGAACCAACTAATCTCTGTTTTATCTCAGTCTCCCAGTGTGTTCCGTGATACTCCAGGGCTCACTTCTTTGGCCGTGCACGACATCGACGTAGGGGATGCAACTCCCATTAAACTATCCCCCTACCGTGTCTCGCCACAACGCAGGAGTATACTGCAGGTCGAGCTTGACTCTATGTTGTCTAACGAACTGATCAAAAGGGCCTTAAGCCAGTGGAGTAGTCCGGTCATACTTGTGCCAAAGCCAGACGGGAGCCATAGGATTTGTAGGGACTATAGGCAAGTTAATGCTGTCACAAAGAACGATACCTACCCACTGCCACGGATCAAAGATTGCATTTACCAGGTTGGCCTCATACCGCAGTAAGTTTAATTTAATGAGAGGATTTTGGCAATTAGCTCTCCCTTGTAGCGAGGTAAATATCATGCTTTTGTAGTGCGCTTTCAAGCCTTCAGCTGTGAGATAATGCCTTGCAGTTCGAATAACGCTCCAGCTACGTTCCGGCTATGTTCTGATGTGGTACCTGGAGACGTTGCCTACTTTGGGTGATATCCTTATTATATCCTCATTATAATCTTGCTGTTGCCAATCTGGTGGTGAATCTATTTATGTATTATGTTTAATATTATGTACTATACTCCTTAACCCTTTACGAGCGGCCTATGCGGTTTATTTATATGTACCGCCCAGCGGGGTGTTTTTAGCCAAAATAGGGCTGTTTACGTGATCATTTTCATGCCTAAATAAGACCCAGAACGTAAAACAAGTATCTATCCCTGAAAGGGCATAAACAGAGCTTTCGAATGACACCATAACGATCCTTTTATGATGGCTAGTTTTCTTGCAATAACCGTGCAACGCGAGTGCAAAAAGCATGTAATTAGCCACTTTCCCGATACAATTCCGTATATAGCGAGTGAGAGAGGTAGGAGGGAGGTGAGATTCGTGTCAGTAGGTTCGCCGCGGTGGTCTGGAGCAGTCATACACTCGCTACTCTCCTGCCACCACTTGTCTCTCTCTCTCAGCAACATTACGTGCTGAAATTGCCACTCGAGTTATGTCGAGCGCCGCCACATAGTCCAGCTTTATTTAACTCGACTTATGTGGTGAGCCGCTTTTTAAGGGTTAAACTCTTTTCTAGGGGGGAGGTCTGACATACGGAGCCCTGTATGTTAATTTAAGAGTTAGAATTAGAGTTGAAGGAGTCACACTACCCAAACGGTGAAGCAGACTAGCGAGCGAACCAGCGAGTGGGGAAACTAGCTCGCCCGCATACCTGCAAACCAGCCTTCACACCTGCGTGGGTCATAGGGGACCCTGCAAACTACCCCGATGACCGGACACTATGACGTATGTTCGACGCCAGGAGCTGTGATTGGACCATGCACCTGTTATGCGACTCGAGGAGCTATGATTGGAGCGGGCACCACCCCCCGCCTCCTTATTCGTTCCTACACCATCATTGTTTAGTATATAAGACCCGAGTTGTGGGCATTCAAATCAGTCTCATTTTGAGTTGGGGAAGGTGAACTTGCAGCTGGAGGAAGACGGGGTGAAGTATTATAATGGGATTGTGACTGTCAGTCATATTATATAAGTGTGTGTTAAGTGTGTTCGGTGTAAACACTTACGTTATGTTGGTTAGTGAGATATGTGATTGGGAATTAACGTGAACGCTACTATTATGTGCTTAACTATTTGATTGGGAATTAACGTTAAAGCTACTATTTATGTACTTAACTATTTGATTGGGAATTAACGTTAACGCTACTATTTATGCACTTAACTATTTGATTGCGAATTAACGTTAACGCTACTATTTATGTACTTAACTATTTGATTGGGAATTAACGTTAACGCTATTATTATGTACTTAACTATTTTAGTTAACTAACTTGTGGACTAAAGCAACTCTTTAAGTAATTGGGTTATGATGAAAGTAATACTATTGTTTTATATTAATACTTACGAGTTCTTTCATTTTCTTTGAATTAAGCTTACATTGCTTAACGGTGCTTAGTACGGTGATGCTATTGTCTCGTATTAGTAATATCGCCTTAGACTAACATGGCTGTGTTAATATTACTTCTAGTGATTTCCTAAGCTGAAGAAAATTCTTTTAGCTTCAAAATATTATTTTTGCTTTTCATATTATTTGAGTGAGACCTGAATCGAATCTATGAAGCGATCCTGTAACTTTATTTACTCATAATCAAACCTCAATGTTACGTGGTTAAGAAATACATTTAACTAATTATTAAATATATATCTAACTTTTTATGTGACTTTGATATTACTCCTGATGATAATAATAATATAATACTATTAACGTAAGACAAGAACCAAGAATAATTACATTAAATATAAATAAAAGGACATAGAAGAAAACTATCTATTCATTTCAAAAAGGGTAAGAGACAGAAATATTCTTACTTTAATATTTATCTTTCAAGACTTTTTATAGAAATAATAGTCCTTCTTTAGATATAACTTATTCGGTTCATAACCATAGCCAACTAGCTTCGGTTAAATAATAATTCTTTATAAATACTACATGACTTTAATTAGTTTCAGTATTTTTCATAATTAAAGAGTGTCAGTCAATAAAGGATACTAAGTCCTAAGATCCAAAAGGAAAGGAAGCAACAACAGGAAATAATTTTATTAGATTTTACTTTTGTTTTGCCTTCAGCTGACTGATACCTTAATATATATCTCTGTGCTATCTAGATTCATCAAGTTAACCACTTGAGGATCAAGATACGTAACAACATGTAAACTTATAACTTGTCACCACTCGTTGAGTGGGGTGCCTTTGTAACTACAGATCTGTTCACAGAAATCTCTAGTTACCCTTTTTGTCAAGCAGGCTTCTTTGAAGCACGCACCTGCTTGAACCCCTTTTGTATATATATATGGGCTGTGCCATGTTTAAATATATTTTTCAAAGTAAGAATACTATGTGGTTGTTTGATTATCTGCTTTTCTAGAGTTATGATAAGATTACGAATATCCCCCTCTAGTCTTAGAAATCAGGCATGTTCGTCAATGATGGAGGGGCCACTAATAAATTATAGGTTTGACTCCTGTAAGGAGATAAAGAAAACCTAATATTTAGTAGTGGCCCCGTAATCATTGACGACTGGGGCCCTCCCGACCATCCCCTTCCCATTCGTTGATGTATTAAGGATTTTGGTTTACTTGATATGTCAGTGAAGGAAGAATGACGCCTGAATCAGCGTCTGGTCCACACAAGTACACACAAGTATCCACACAAGTACAAGTATCTGTATCCACACAAGTACATCCACGATATGATGGAAAGCTTATTGGATAGTTATTCTTATTTTATTTTTATTTTTATTTTTTACGAAGTTTTTTCGTAGTGAGAACCCAATTCATAATGACTGAAGCCATGAGTGAGGTCGCGTGCGCTGATGATGAAGGCTCCTCAGATTTTAAATGCTCTGCGCGGTAGATTCAAACTACGGCGGATTAGTGTTTGAAGAGGATGCCTTATGTAATAGGCATGTTCGTCAATGATTACGGGGCCACTACTAAATATTAGGTTTTCTTTATCTCCTTACAGGAGTCAAACCTATAGTATCTTACAGTAGATCCTCTGGAAAAAAAGCAAACTAGGCCTGTGTATCCAGCTTAGTACCAGTACTTGCACTGCTGCGGTTGTTCACGGTGTTGGCGGCGGCAGCAGCAGGGTTGTTTTGATTTAAATAAAATTATTTAAATCGACTTAAATCAGAGTAAAAAAATCATGATTTAAATCATAATAAAATATACTGTATTTAAAATTATTTAAGTGTTCTATCATGTGTAAATTATATCAGGATTTATATAAAAATTAATATATATATATATACAGTATATATATATATATATATATATATATATATATATATATATATATACACACAGCAGGGTTGGCCTGATTAAAATCAAACCTTTTTAATCCAGTGATTTTTAATCGATTATAATCAAAGAAATGTTTTTTTATTAAAAAAAAAAAAAAAAAAATCACATTTCAAGTAATTAAAAGACATTGTAAACTAATCTTTATAGTCTACCGACATTTTTAGCATCTTAACCTACGAAATCCGGGGGGCCTCATATGATCCCGATTGCTGTGTCCGGGGCCCTTTTAGTACAGGCAAACTTCATAATTCAGTAACTAATGATTGAGACCACCTAGAGCAGTCAATTTCTTTGCAAATTGTAAAACTTTTTGTTGTCTGTAGAATGCCGTTGAGATGACATTGATACAACGCGTGGTTGCCCTGTTATGACAATTTTGGCGGCGATTTTTACCCGCGCATTTTGCCTCAAATGAGGCCTCCCGGATTCCTGCCAATATTTTGTTTTGCCTCATATGATGCCTCCCGGATTCCGAGGGTTAAACATTAGTAAACTCCTCCCTTGGGTAGCGCGGGTATATCGTACTATGACCGCGCCGCGCTACGCAAACACGCGCTACACAAAGCAAAGAACTTATGGGATTAATTCTATTGGTTCTGACGACTTCCCTAAAGTCACCTTTTTGACCATTTACCACCCAATAACCTTACCAAATATGGATCAAACATTAGTAACAGACAACCTAACCCTATTTTACAGATCATATCTATGAAATGAGACACACAGGTAAGTTACTGTTCATTATTTATTAGTGGCCCCTCCATCATTGACTATTACTATTACTATTACTATTATGTCTATTACATAAGGCATCCTCTTCAAACACTCATTTACCGTAGTTTGAATCTACCGCGCAGAGCATAAAAAATTGAGGAGCCTTCATCATGAGCGCACGCACCCTCACTCATGGTTCGTCATTATGAAATTGGGTACTCACTACGAAAAAACTTCGTAAAAAATAATAAATAAAAAGAAAATAAGAATAACTAATCATAAGCTTTCCATAACTTCGTGGATGTACTTGTGTAGATCTTTGACCAGACGCTGACTTCAGGCGTCATTCTTCCTTCTCTGCTCTGCGCTCAACCTGCCCTGACGTGTCTCCCCACGCTCCGCTCGTTCCGCATTTGCTGCGTCCCTATTGAGTTTTTTCTCATTTGTTTACTCTGGGATGTATCGAGTAAGGTTAGGATATGCGTAGCAGGAGTATCATGGGCGGGCTGCCCGCAGTTCAGTGTATTTGGGTCGTGTGTTTGGGACGCCTATTTCGGGCGTACCCTCGTGGTCCCGTGGTGGACGCGTGAAACATTTTCGCGGTTAGCTAGCCTAGTTATTTAGTTGGCTTTAACTACGCGTTATTAGGCTTCTTTTTATCTTTCTGATGAAGTTGCCTTGTTTGTTTGTTTTCTGACGTTCCTAGCGTATTTTTCTTCACTTAGTGAAGTTTTTTCTAGGTCCTGTGTCAGTACTTCCCTCTCCCGGGTTTATTTCTTCGAGGTGTGATGGCGGCTGTTCCTGTTGTGATATAATTCAGTGCTTTTTGTTTTTATTACGACATGTTTAAGCGATACTCCGTCTGCTTAGGCCTAGCCAGCCTCTCGTAGCTTTTTTACATGTACAATTGTTATTGATTTATTGTATAAATATGTACTACTGTGTCATGTGTGTTCTGGTTAAGTTGTGTATTGGCTTTTTCCAGGCACTATTTGTGTACCTCCGATTGCATCTGGTTGGTGTGGGTTACCGTTTCCGGCGGGTTTTCTCGATTGCTCCGTGAAAATCCGGCTGGTTCTCCGATTGCGTCTGGTGGGTGTGGGTTGCCTTTTCCGGCGGGTTTTCTCGATTGCACCGAGAAAATCCGGCTGGTTGCCGAGTTTTAATCACGCGTGGTTAAAATAGGCTTGTTTCCCCCGGCGAGTGGTGGCTTGAGGGCTCTCCAGAACTGCATCTCTGTAGTGGGGCCTATGTTCAGGCTTACTGTGTGTTTTCCCGGCGGAATGGCTTTACCCGATTCAACTAGGGGTTCATGCGGACACCTGTTGACTATAGTTTTTCCCGGTTTTGCAAAGCCGTTGAAAAACTGGGCTGTTTTGTTTGATTAGTCTTAACACCCCGGCGATCTTTTGCAAAGAAGTGGGGATAGGAACAATTGGGGTTAACTTTTCTATTAATTTTCACCCGGCGGTTGAACCTCGGGAGGGTGGGAATCACGGATTTGCAATTCGGTAGGATTAGCCAAACAATTGAGGGATACAATTGGGTATCGAGACATTCAACTTACGGCGATCTATGAAGGCTTCGAGAGGAGTCAGATCTAATGATTAAGATGGGCTTAACCTGGTTAACTGCGTTATAATAAGGAGGCCGGCGTCTTATTATGGGTTCCCGGTGAACTTTATATCACAGGGAAGACTGTGTCATTTATAAAGAACTGCTCGTCTTTATATCATGTCAGAGGATATTCTTAAATCTTTTGGACACGTAAAGATATTCAAAAATCTTTACATATGAACCTACAGGGTAGCGAGAGGTAATAGTGGTGTAATACGTCTCGTTGCTCGGCGGATTCATTAACACTTGTGTTAGAACATTTTGGGGTAACCTTATGAGCATTAATTCCTGGAAATTTTCGTTTTTCCAGGGCGGAGTCCCGGCGGGTCCACAGAGGACCAAGTGAGGCCCGGGGGGAGTTAGCTTTTACCCAGTCTCTGCCATGGCTGCTCTAGCCCCTGTTTTTGCTCTTTGCTCAACGCCCTCATGTTCCGGGATCCCTATTTTTGCATACACTCTGTGCATTCGTTGTGTCAAATGCTTGGACCGATCAAGGGGTTTGTGGGTAACGAAGAATTGTACCTTTTGTAGTCAGCTCAGTATTAAAGTATTACAGCACAACAATCTGGCCGCGGTGGTTGCATTACGCGAGGTCAGACAACTTCTTACTAATTATGCTACTACAGTGGCTCATAAAGCACTGCAGTGTGATAATGTAATTCTATGGGACCGTTTGTTGATTCAGCACCCCCCAATTAAACGTCCTCCTTCCCGAAGTAAAGTCAATAAGTCGGCAGAGACTGGGCTGGGTAAAGGGCTTCTTCCCTCTCCCGGCACATCTAAGAGACCGCGAGAGCCGTCTCCCCCGGCGACAGCTTCGGAGTCAAGATCTACTGTAGGTCCAGGTCACGGTCTCCTCTCAGAAAGCAGACTCATAGTCACTCGACTTCACCTTCGCGGAAGAAGAGTAGGACAGACAAGACCAAGGACAGTTCTAGTGATACATCAAAGTCGAAGCGGAGTCATAAGTCTTCTAAGAAAGAGTCTCATGTACGAAAGTCCTCCCGGCGTTCGCCGGAGCCTCGAACCTCGCTTTCTGCCTCTACTCCCGACATGTCTCATGTCCAATCTGACAGGTCGGAAGTGGAGTCAGAGACTGTGGTGGGGGATATACCGGCGGACAGGTTGTCCCCAAATATTATTCCCAGTTCCAATATTCTCACTTTAGATTTAGAGGGTTCTCCCGTCAGTGATAACCCGCTAGAGGGCTCGAGTGAGGGCTCAGTCATTGGGGTGGGGCCTGGCTCACTAGTGAGTTCCGGCCAAGACCGGGGAGTTTGGAGGTACTCCCAGCCATGGAGGGACATCTCTCTTTCATCTCAGGCAAAACAGGTAGTGGCTGAAGTCCACCGGGACGCGAAGATCCCGTCTTCCATCCCTGACTTAACATGGCAACATGAGGGGGTCCCAGCCTCGACGGAATCCTCTCAGGAGGGACCGGAGGCAAGGGATGAGGGCTCTATTATTTCTGAGGTGGGAATTCACGAGTCTAGTTCAGTCGTAGATAACTCTCAGAATAGGGATGCTTCACCTAATAGTTCTTCTGCTCAATTTGTCACGGCGGATGAGATTAATGGGTTACTAGTGAGTGCTTTAACTAAGTTTTTTGGCCAGCAACCGGAGCCTCCTATAGTTAGTCTGGGAGCTTCCACGCCAACATCGACTGTCCGACCTCTGGCTACTTCCATTGCTATGACACAAATTCCGCTCACTCCCCTTGTATCACCTACTATTGTTACTAGGCCAACTTCGGCGGCACTAACTACTTCCAATGTGCGAGTAGTAGCAGACGTAAATCCTCCCCCGTTAGACAAAGCCCCGATCAGAAAAGGGGCTATGCCTCTCTTATACGGGCCAGACAATTCTTGGGTATCATTGGTACCAACAAAGCCAGAGGGAGCACAGTCCACTATGTCAGGGGAGCTTCCGGTACCACGAGAGTGGGTAATCCAAGGGAATAAATCTAGGAAGTTAAGGGCTCTAGATATGCTGGGAAATGTACTTGATGTTAGTATTAAGGCCATCCCCAACTATTATCATCATGATTATTTTGTATATTCTTCTACACCTGCCCTACCCCCTGCGTCAGCTTAAAAAAAAAATTCGGACTGGACAAAACATGACGGGTTCAATGATATCAAAGCGCTGTCGGCTATAACACCTGAGTTAGGTTTAAAGACATTCACAGACTCAGCCACGAATCCAATTTTGAAGATGGAGCAGTTAGGTCCGGGACCTTGGGTGGACTGGGAAGTCGAGGCGCAAAACTTTGCAACTACATTCACTTCTAAAGCTTCACACCAAATTCCACAAGAAAGCCATTCTTGGTTCTCTCTCCCGGTATACTCTGCCGGCGGAGTTCCCTCTGCTCTACAGTGGAGCCCTCATTTTCGCTACACCGGTCTTCGTTGATTCAATTCTCGCACCACACACCAAATATTCCCAATTTCAATTCTCGCGCCAAAAGACTCAATTCTCGCATCAAAATCCCAGCCGAAACCCGAAAAAATAGCAAAAATAACGAAAAACTCTACATAAAACTAGAAAACAAACAAAAACAATAATTTTGTTTTAACATAACGAAAGAATCTGCCAGGTCCTTGCCGTTTAGACGAAATCCGAGTGAATCCGAGATCCGATCGTCAAATGCACAAGATGCCGCCATCTTTGTATGACGTCATCACTAAGCAGACGCTTGCAGTTTAGCTAGTATCTGTGTTGACAAAACAATTGTTTGCAAGCTTTTTTGTGCCTGAACCCCTTATCTCTCACGTTAATTATAACCTCTAGTACATCTAGTGATAGGGATGGTTGGCCTGGTGGTAGCAATGAAGGAATTTCATGCTCAAAACACAGAGCAAAGACCAGTCCATGTCGGACGAAAGCGATTGAAATGCCTAGCCTAGACGATGTTAGCCTTGGCTAGGCTAAATATGACTATGATTTATAATAAAATCTGTGTGGTAAGTAATCTTCTCATAATACGTATTTATACGTCTTTTCCTCATAATATGTATTTATTAGATGTATTTGGGGGCGAAATGGGTACTTGAGGGGTGGCTGGACGAATTTAGAACCTAGGCCTAGGCTAGGCCTAAAATTGTTCACATGATAGAAACAATGCCCCAATCTACAGTATTTATGGTTAGGACTGTCATTTAGCCATGTCTACATTATTTTTTACAATGCATAAGATTTAGGCCTAGGCTACTTGATGTAGCCTAGACAAAACACATGTTTTCATAGCCTAACACTGGGAAAAAGTGCGGTAATTGTTTAGATATTGGGCCTTTTTTTCTAGTTATTAAAAAATTATTCTATGGTGTATTATACGATACAGTATAATGCATAAAATTTAATTTGTGTACAATACAACATGTTTTCATAGGCAAAAAATAGAAAAAGACGCAAATTTTGGCATGAGCACGGAACCAATTGAATTTTCCCCATAAGAACAGTGCCCCGATCTTGGCTGTTTCAATCCTAGCTCTATTTCTGCAGAACCGATTAGCAGCTAGGATGGGGGCTCCACTGTATTTGCTTTTTTAGCTGCCCCTAAAATTAATCTATGCGAGCTTAAAGATCCCTTTTCTACACCTTCCACTGCTCACCTAGACCGGGAGTTTAGGCTACGGGGAAAGGCGTATAGACTATTTTCTCAGTATATAGTTACGCAACAGGTAGCAAAGTCAATGCTAAGATCTGCTCAGGCTATCGCGGACACAGAAGTCCGAAAGGCGATCGAACTGTCTAGACGCTTGCTTCTCCAGACTTCTATACAGTCACTGGGAGATATACGTACGGCCTTGTTAGAGGCGGTGCGGGCAAGACAAGATCTAAGGATGTCTCTAGTCCGAAAGCTCCCGGATAGGATTGCAAATCAAGTAATATTGTCCCCAGTTCTAACTGCCTCTTTAATGTCCCTGGAGGTGTGGAGGATGGTGTTTAACATGGCTCAGGCCTTGAAGCACAGTCCCGCCCCGTCTAAGATCATGTAAAATCTCTAGGATTCAAGGTAAACCTGGTAAAGTCAAACCTTGTTCCCTCACGAGTGGTCCAGTGGATAGGGCTGGTCTGGGACACAGCTGCTCTCACTCTGAGTCAGAGTGTGGACAATCGAAACAAGTTTTGCAAGAAACTGTTTCTGTTTCTTCACAGTCTGACTACGACACGGAGAGTCTGGGAATCTCTGGTCGGCTCTCTCAACTGGATTCAACTAACTGTAAAGTTGGGCCGGTTGAAAGTCAAACGTTTAATTTTGGAGGGCAACAAATTTTTTCCACTATTGCCGGCGGAAACATTATGGCCCATCCCAAAATTAATACACGCCTTACTAGCGGTCTGGGCGAAGAGGGAAACATTGCACTCAGTCATGTCATGGACCTCTCCTCCGCCGACGGTATGGGTGGACACGGATGCGTCAGGCACGATCGGTTGGGGCTTTCAGTCAAGCCAAGGGCATCAGGGTCAAGGGCTTTGGTCCCATTCAGAATCCTCCCACATAAATGTCAAAGAGTTACTAGTCCCCTTGTATTTCCTTCAGGCTCACGACTTTTCTTTGCGGGGTAAATCAGTGGCCTTCAGGATGGATAATCTGAATGCGGTTCACTGCGTTCAGAAACAGGGGTCAGCGCGATCTCAGAGGTTGCTAAACGTGTCAGAAAAGATTTTTGTACTAGCCGACAAGCTGGACATTCAGCTTCACGCTTCTTATCTCCCCGGCGTAGCGAACGTTTGGGCAGACGCTCTATCTCGGAGACAGAGCACAACAGTAGAATGGGCACTCAAGCAAAACATTTTCGACCTAATGATTACGAAGCCTTACCGTCCACAAGTGGATCTATTTGCGTCCGAGGAGACTCACAAACTCCCGCTGTAGCTAACCCGCCGGACAATAACGCCGGCGGGAGGACCCGACGCACTGGTGACGGACTGGAACATGTGGAGTTCCATTTATCTGTTTCCGCCGCCAGACGCTTCTCTGATGTGCCAAGTAGTAAACAAACTACAGGATTATCGGGGCGTAGTCTCGTTAATCGCGCCCCTGTGGCCGGCGCAGGCGTGGTACCAGCAATTAAAAACGTGGTGCACAAACCCAGTGTCGCTCCTGGTCGGGTATTTCCACTTAAACACGATTGGCAACCTAGAGACCTCGCTGACTTTTGCATTATGGACATTCAGGAGGCCAAATGGCTAGCTCCGTATGGTAGAAACGTGACCGATAAATTCATGAATCAATACACACAATCTACTAAGAGACAGTATCATTCGCATTGGCAGTCTTTCACTTCTTGGATACTCAGAACAGAACAATCCGTGCCTTCGGTGGCTTTGGTTTTTAATTATTTAAACTATCTGTTTGAGCAAAAACGTCTATCTGTAGTAACGTTAAAGAATCACTTAACAGCAATTAGGATGCCATTCTTGGACCTTACAGGTCTAACCATACCATTAGCGGAGGAGACAGGTTTCATGAGGGCATGTTTTAAACTCCGCCCACCTCCCCGTCAGCTCATGCCTACCTGGTCTCTGGACAAAGCGTTGTCATTACTTCATTCCCGGCGGTACCAAAATACTGCAGATTTTGACTTACTTTTAAAAAGGGCAGTATTCCTTATGGCTTTGGCTACCGGGAACAGGATGTCTGAGCTGGCGGCGATGAGCAACACACCTAATTGCATCAGGTTTGGTAGGCTCAATGATTGTATTCATATTGCCCCTTCCCCGGGGTTCATCGCCAAGAATGAACACAGTGATCACGTGTTTTCAGAATTCACGGTGCCGGCGTTGAAAAGGGGAAAGGTGCACCATAATTTATGTCCAGTGCAAGCGCTAACCAAATATATGAAAGTCGCACCTAGGAATCAACAAGGTGCTTTATGGGTATCAAGTACGGGTAAACGCGTAATGAAACGTAAACTGGCTTCTCTCTTAGTTAACGTCATTCAGGAAAGTAATCCCGGCGTTGTGGGTAGAGCTCACGATTTACGCAAATGGGCGACCTCTTTGCGTTTCCTTAAGAATTTTTCTGTTGAGGACATAGCAGCCACGCACCTCTGGTCCTCTAATCATACTTTTTTGACTCGATACCTTTCCGTAGCTTTAGACAGGCCTTCCATGCCATGTATAGCTTTACGGCAGAGGGTCTAGGTGGCCTCTGGGTCACTTAGTGTTTAGATGAAGAAAAGAGAGGGGGGGGGGTGCAGTCAGTGTAACATAGGACACCCTAGACCCCGCCGGAGTACGTGTGCGAAGCTTACGAGCTGTGATACAGGGTGTAGTTGCTGTGATATAAAATGTCTCTGTAGTATTCATTACAGGAAATTGTGCTAACGTACAATCATAGTAGAACGACAATGCTTGTTGTAAAAAGTTTTGGCTGTGAAGCAATATAAATTTAAGTAATCTTAGTAGTTGCGGCCGCAACTTGTATTTGTAATGTAAGTACCTCTGCAGAAGTACAGGAGTTCAGTACTTCTGCGACAGTACACGAGTTCCTTTTATTTTTAGGGTATAATTTTAGATATATATCCACGAGTTAATGGGGTTTATATGTACACATGTAAACTTTGATGTTTTTATTTTTCACCACTTACTTTAAGTGGGGTGCCTTCTTAACTACCAGCTCTGTGTACAGAGTCTCGGAGTTAACCCCTTTTTTGTCCAAGCAGGCTTCTTCGAAGCACGCTCCTGCTTGTCACCTTTTTTGTATATTTATATGCTGTATAAAGTTTATGCACACAAATATATCTCTTTTTTACAAAGTAAGAATACTATGTGGTTGTTTGAGTATCTGCTTTTGCTAGAGTTATGATATGATTACGAATGTCCCCCTCCAGTCTTAGATATCAGGCATAATCGTCAATGATGGAGGGGCCACTAATAAATTATAGGTTTGACTCCTGCAAGGAGATAAAGAAAACCTAATATTTAGTAGTGGCCCCGTAATCATTGACGACTAGGGCCCTCCCGACCATCCCCTTCCCATTCGTTGATGTATTAAGGATTTTGGTTTACTTGATATGTCAGTGAAGGAAGAATGACGCCTGAAGTCAGCGTCTGGTCAAAGATCCACACAAGTACATCCACGAAGTTATGGAAAGCTTATGATTAGTTGTTCTTATTTTCTTTTTATTTGTTAATTTTTACGAAGTTTTTTCGTAGTGAGTACCCAATTTCATAATGACGAACCATGAGTGAGGTTGCGTGCGCTCATGATGAAGGTTTCTCAATTTTTTATGCTCTGCGCGGTAGATTCAAACTACGGTAAATGAGTGTTTGAAGAGGATGCCTTATGTAATAGGCATTATCGTCAATGATTACGGGGCCACTACTAAATATTAGGTTTTCTTTATCTCCTTGCAGGAGTCAAACCTATAACCTTGTCGAGTGGTGCTGTGGATGTGGTGCGTCGCCTCCCTCTCTCTCCCGCCCGCCCGCCTGCCCCCTCCCCTCCCCTCCCCCACGACACCAAGATGAGCGTCACTGAGAGGAGGTTGAAGGCCTTGAGGAGGTTGAAGGCCTTCCCAGGTTCTGGTCGTCATCGCCGAACCCTGAGAACAATGACATGTTGTCGTCAATGTCAACGTCAGAAGGGAGGGAGTCCGAATCGTCACCCAGCTGGCGTTCTTCCTCCTCCGAATCATCACCCTGCTGCCATTCCTGCTGTTCCTGGCGGTCACGGAAAAGCTCTGTGATCCTTCTCTGTTGGCGAGCATTGACCCTCTCAGTAAACATCTCGGAGTAGTGTCTCAGCAGAGTTGAGAGTTGCATAGACGTTGCTCAAGCCCTATCCCTATTTGGATCCTTGTTCTGGATACGGTCAGCCAAGCGATCAGCCAACTCGACGATCTCACGTAAGTCACTGGTGATAGGGTCTCCATCGTTAACTGCATCTTCGGCAGGCGCTTCTTTATCCGCTAGTTCCTCATCCTATTCCTGCAGTAAGTCCTCGGGATCCTGCTCAGGTGGAACAATCATCTCTCGGACTTCTTCCTCGTTGATATCTTGTAGGCCTGCCACGTTACGAGCTGCTGCCACTGCCTGTTCAACCCTTTACCCTCTGACGCTCACCTGGCAGGTCTAGCTTGTGGTCAGGTAGCCCCTCCAAAATATTCCTCCATGCATGGTGGATAGTGGGCTGGTTGATTGAGTTCCAACTCTCGACAATGAAGTCAATTCCCATTTTTATGTGGAATTGCTTCCAAAATTGGAAGACTGTAAGGGTGGCTGGATTTTCAGGGGGATCTTGGGCTTGTGCAGAGGCTGGATCTTGGGCTTGTTCAGGGGCTTGGTCAGGGGCTGGATCTTGGGCTTGTTGTGGGGCGGCATTGGGGTCATCAGGATCAGAATCCAGGTCGGACATCTGATCAATTTCTTCATTTGTGTCGGTTGCAGAATCCAACATTAAGAAGGTCTTCGTGGCATAGGCAGCTTTAAGACAGGTGATGATCTGATCTAATGGCTGTAGAAGAGAGGTTGTGTTGGGTGGCATAAACATCACCTTTATTGAAGGGTGTCTGTCAACTAGCAGGGGCGAATGACCAGGTGCGTTGTCCAGCAAGAACAGTATCTTAAAAGCTAGATTTTTTCGCAGACAAAACAGTTCAAGTTCAGGTACAAGATATTTATCAAACCACTCAAGACTGAGGGCAGCTGACATCCAGGCTTTCTTGGTGGACATCCAATGCACGTTGAGACGTGACATGTCTAAGTTCCTGTAGGGGCGAGGTTTCTTAGCTCAGTGGATGACTAGGGGCTTCATCTTGCAAGACCCTGAAGCATTGCACGTCAAGAGCAATGTTACCCTATCCTTTGCCCCTTTGAAACCCTTGGCGCTCTTCTGCTTCCTGTGGATGTAGGTGCGTTTGGGCATTTTTTTCCAAAAAAAAACTGTCTCATCGGCGTTGAAAATCTGGTCAGCTGAATATCCACCCTCTTCTATAATCTGGCGTAGGTAGGCAGGAAATTCTCGGGCAGCTGCAACATTGGCACTTGCGGCTTCTCCAGTTATTCGCACATTCTTAACCTTCTGCTGATTAAGAAAAGACCAGAGCCATCCGTGTGACGCTTTAAATGGTGGCGGGTTAGGCATGCTCAACTTGACAGCAACTTCTAGATAAAGTTTTTTTGGCCTTCTGATGAATAGCTTTTCCATCAAGAGGGACCCCCCTCCTGCTTTGGCGATCAATATAACGACCATCAAGTTGCAGCTGCAGGGCGGGTGCCCAACCCCGAAAGGAGTTGAAATAGGGGAGCTATCCCCCCGCCAAAGGCGGCTTTCTAGGGCCTTTCCTAGCTGATGCTGAGAGGATTGGGTTCTAGTCATGTGGTGATGGGCTGGTCTATCCGAGTGAGAACTGAGCGATCTCTGCCATACCCATAGCTTACTCTGACTGTTTCTTTTACTTATATATCTTCTAGATCTCAAGTGGCGGCGTCTTTTCCGTGGATTGACCTCCCTACTGCCAACCTAGAAGTTGGCAGATAGGGAGCCAAAGCGTCACATTTTTCCCTTACCCCTCAACTTTCCCTTCATAATTGCTGAGGGGCACAGGCCCTTGGGTGGGGCTTTGGTTTCCCGGGCATTTCCGCACCCTCCTCAGCTCCCTGCCTTGGAGTGGCTTCGGTCACCCGGGCTTTGTTAGTGGTAAGCAGGGAGGATTTTGTGGGGGCGCTCGTTTATGGCCTTGCTCGAGACCTTGGGGCTGTTCGGCCAGACAGCCTGGGGAACAACAACAACAACAACAACGACCAACAAGTTTCTCAGTCGTCTTGAGAACAGGGTTGGCTACCTTAAAGGCATGTTGACTCGCTACGCCTGGGTTACCCTTGAGAACTTTTCGTATCTTGTCTCTATTCTTGAAGATTGTTCGTATTGTCGATTCATTCACCCCATAAGTATGGGCAATATGTGCCTTCTTGGTACCAGATTCCACCTTCTTCACCACCTCTAGCTTCTCTGCATAAGTGAACTTGCGGCGCTTGAGTGGTGGGGGCATGGTTGCGGTGATACTTGGTAGAACAGAAACAATTTGGGCGGGCACTATGTTATTACGGAGAGACGCGGCGTAGGACTAGGCCTACCCAAGCGTGGGGGAGGCCGAGCCGAGCCGAGCCTAGCCGAGTCTGACGTCACAAGTCTACCGAGTCTGACGTCACGGCCGAGATATGGCGAGAGATGCCGAGCCCCCAGCCGACCACAGAGCGCGCTACATTAATAAAACCGTGTTAGATGCTGACTCGGCACACTAGGGGTACCCGCGTTAGACCAAAACCGCACTGTCCAAAGCCGCGCTACCCGAGGGAGGACTGCTGTATATCAACTAGAAACAGCTCAGGTTTTCTTTCTGTCTCTTGAAATGTACTCTATACGGTATGTTGAAGATTCTCACTTCTCACATAGACTAGGAATATCAGTTGAGTATATTTGTGGTCATTTTTATATAGGGTAAGACGGGGTAATTTCGCCGAAAATCGCGTATTTTGACGAATAGAAACTGCCACAAATGGAATTTTTAAATTTTAAATTTATTATCTATACATTCAGCCTTTCTGCTATAGATGCCCAAAAAACGAAAACAAAAATATAATGTTTTGGTCATGCTGCCGAATTTTTTTAAAAAGTCACTCTCGCGGCGAAATTACCCCGCCCGGCGGGGTAATTTCGCCGCGACCTATTTTACGCATCATCTAGCTAGTAAACTAGATAATATTACAGTAAACTTCCGTTAATCCGAAGGGCAGCGGACCGGCCCTCGTTCGGATTAGTGGATTTTTCGGATTATCGGACTTTACCCCTATGAACCTGTGTATGACGAAAACATTGAGGCATTAGGCCACCCAAATGACACAATGGTGCACACACACATATCATATGTTCATGAAATCACTTCAAAAGTTTACCATTGTCATTGTAGCCTATTACCTACTTCAAAACATTCAGATTAATGATCAAAGGAATCTGCTGATATAAATGTCTTCTTCTTCTTCTGTCTACTAGCGAGTTTGTCTTGCTCTTGAAGATCAGATCAGATGTGGTTCGGGAAGTAATGCCTTAACAACGGCACTTCCCTGAGAGGTTCTTGTAATTTTCATTTTGTGATTTTCCTTTTGTGACGTGCTCTGTTATATTATATTGTATTGAAAGCACCCTTGTCTTGTTGTCTTGAAAACACCCTTGGGACGCTCCGATCACTGAACTATAAATAGTAGCGTATCGGAACGTCCAAAGGTGCGTTTTCAAGCTCAAGACTAATACGTCCAAAGGTGCGTTTTCAAGCTCAAGACTGAATGCGCTTGCAGAAAATGCGGTTCAAGCCAGTAGCGCATCGGAGCGTCCCAAGGATGCGTTCAAGAGCAAAACAAACTCTCTAGCAGACGATGTGGAAGAAGAAGAAGAAGAAGAAGATGTTTACGTTTATATCAGTAGCTTCCTTTGACCATTAATCTGAATGTTTTGAAGTAGGCTACAATGACAATGGTAAACTTTTAAAGTGAATTCATGAACATATGATATGTGTGTGCTCCATTATGTGTCATTTGAGTGGACTAATGCCTCAAAAAGGGGACTTTGGGACTTCTTGAAATTCGGACCATCGGGTGAATTCGGATTTGGCCTCAAATTGAAAAATTCGGACTATTGGGAGATTCGAATCATCGGTCGTCGGATTAACGGACTTTTACTATATATGATTAATGGCCAGACAAAATACTAGCGCGCAGGTAAAAGCAATGAAAACATTAACAAACTCAAACTGACACTAAACATGCCAATAGAAAAACACACAACTGAGCAGGGCGGGCAGAGATGCAGGTGTGTCACACGTGTAGGCCTAGGCGCCACCGTGTCTGGTGCGGGTGTGGAGTTGTGGACATGTAGTGCGGGTGTGGACGTGTCTAGTGCGGTTGTGGACGTATTTATTAGGCCTACGGGTGTGGAAGTATTTAGTGCGGGTGTGGACATGTCTCGTGTGGGTGCGGCGTGTAGGTTGCTAGTATAAAGTACCAGGCAGTAGCTGACGGCTACTGCCAACACTGTGTCACACGCAAATATACAAACAAACAAACACATATACAAATCACCCACAAACACACCTGACCATACCGTCAGACGTGCCGCTAGCCCCGGCTCCAGGCCCCGCGAAACTGCAACAAAATCTAAGCCAAACTAGATCTACAACCTAAGCCAAACTAGCTATATAACCTAAACCAAACTTTGCCTAATACCTAAACCAAAACTTCTCTACAACCTAAGCCAAACTGCAGCCGAATCCATGCAATAGTTTCGGAGATATCAGCGTTTGAATGCAAATTATTAGCGCCGCGGCGAAATTACTGCGCGGCGAAATTACCCCATCTTACCCTACATGTATGACTGATTAAATTATTTAATTCTACCCCCACTTTAACCATTCTGATTTCTTCATCTAAATAGGTTTGTAGGGTTTTACTATGGACTCATTTTATCCTTTATTGTATCCGCTTATCCTTTTTACCTATTAACCCTCTCACGTTCTTGACGCAATTTTGAGCCTATTAGCGATACTTTGAAGCCTTTGTTACCATTAGGGGTATCTAGAAACCTTTAGTTTAGTTACTTCAACCTCTGCAGTTGTCTTTCAGTTAGCTGTGGGCAGAAAACTAATTTTGGAGAGGTAATTATAAGAGTGAGAGAACTCTATTTATTATTGCTAATCTGGCAACCTCTGCGTCATAAAAACGTGAATGGGTTAAGAGTAATACAGTTGACGCTCGATTTAACGGACTAATAGGGGGGAGACCGAGGCCCGCAGTACCAAACGTTCCCTTCCCTCGAAGGTATCCTTCCTTTCAAAATTCGTAGTATAGAAACATTCTTTGGGATTTGTTTGGCTGAGCGAATGCTTTCGTAAACGGTCGCCGCGACCGTTTACGTCCAATATTATTGGAATCTGAAGAGGACCTTCGACCCTTCTCTTCGATGGTCGTCGGATCCCTTCGTTTGCTAATTGAATTTTATTATGTGTATTATTGTTTCAATTCGTAAATTAAAGGTTACAGAAGACATTCTTTAATACAAATCAATTGCATAATGTACGAAACTATTAATATATATTAATATGGGTTACAATTAGCACATTTCCAAAGACTTTCGATATATCTTCAATGACGATGTTGAACTTGACAGGAGCCGTTGTACAGGCACCTTCATCTGAGGCCTATGTCGGCCAGCCTTGACAAATTGTAGATCACTTCATCAGATTTTATTCGCCCAATTACTACCCAGGTAAGGAAATTCACGACATTCCATTATACTTGCTTGTATTTTTGGCTTGGAATCCTCATTTGGTGACTATTATTATCTATCTATTTGAGGCATATTTCCTGAAATAAGTCTTGCAATTGACGAGGATGGGTGTGAATGGGATCTGCCGTGTGTGGGCGTGTCAGCTCTGCAGACTAGTTATATATGTTCATTTATGGAAGTATTTAAAGTAGGCCTAGGCCTAACCCAATCAGGGAGAACATGTTAGTCCCTATTTATAGCCTACTTTAGTAGGGTAGGCTAGGCCTATATTTTTTAATCCAATAGGCCTAGCCTATGTTAAAATAGCCAACAATAGGGTACCTAGGTTAACAAGTCCCAGATATTGAAAGAAAAAGTGGTAAAAATTGAAGAGACCTTGGACAGCCTTTTTAACTAGGCCTAGGCTAGGCCTATAATTATGTTTTGTTAGGTTAGGTAAAAAGGCCATCGTTGACTATTTTAACATAGGCTAGTCCTATTGGATTAAAAAATATAGGCCTAACCAGCCTACCCTACTAAAGTAGGCAATAAATAGGGACTAACATGTTCTCCCTGATTGGCCTAGGCCTACTTGAAATACTTCCATAAATGAACATAAGATAACGAGTCTGCAGAGCTGACTGGCCCACACACGGCATATCCCATTCACACCCATCCTCGTCAATTGCAAGACTTATTTCAGGAAATAGGCCTATGCCTCAAATAGATAGATAATTATGGTCACCAAATGAGGATTCCAAGCCAAAAATACAAGCAAGTATAATGTAATGTCGTGAATTTTCTTACCTGGGTAGTAGGCTAATTGGGCGAATAAAATCTGATGAAGCGGTCTTAAGGACCTATCCATATGGAAGCATACAACAGGAGTTGTGATTAGATGATACAATATTATATAACGGGTACCTATGTATGTAAGAATTGCAATAAATTATATGAAATTATTGTTCATTCTTTATGCGGTACCTATAATTGTCCAAGCATCATATATTTAGTCATTTATAAAAGTAAACCTGCCTACTAGACTTTCTGTTTTTGGTACTGTATAGTACTGTAGACAGGGCAGGTGTCAATTTGATGCAGAATAAGTATTGAAAATAAATGGTTTTCTATATTAGCCTAGTCAAAGGGGGTGATTACATTACTATTAACTTGAAACCCGAAACTTTATGATATTGCTGCACTGCCACTGAATGGTACTAGATTAAAACCTGGCACTTTTCATGTAGCAGAACTGTACAGTATAAAACTTGGGGCAAATTGGTGCAGCTGTGGTAAAATGTGGTAAGCAGTATCGTTAGGCTACACTACTTCAAGAAACCTATCATAGCCTAGGCCTATTCCAAATTTGTAGGTTAGGTTAACTCAGAAATCGCTTTCCCCATTAGCTAACCTAACCTTGGCTATATTAATTTGCCAACAATTTTGCATTGTTTAAAGAGTAGGCTACATGTTGATTAAATATGCAAGTCCCATGGAGATTAAAAAATACTATTTAGCCATGAAATCTTTTTCTATAATTAGGCTAGGATAGGTGACTATCCCTAGATGTCTAAAGCCGATGAGAACAATTGTGTGATCCAAACACTCCCTGCTAAATTTTTGGAAAAACTCGGAGAGTCGGAGGTTACCTCGCTTGGATAGCTAAAATAGATTAGTTTTATTAGGTTACCATGGTTATTATAAACTAAATAATCCACTAGCCTCTCATGCCTAACCCATCGTCCAAAATCCAACCCTGGTAACCTCTTAAGGTTAGGCTAGGCCTACCCTGTTTTCAGTAGTTTTAATATATCAAGATAATTACTTTAACAATATAGGCTAGGCCTAGGCTAAATTCTCATCAAAATTGTTCATAGCCTATGTCCAATTTAAGCATTTCTTACTATGAAATGGAGGACTCGAAGCTTTACCTTTCCCGTTTGGGAAGGGTCAGCCAGGGGATAGATAGCCTATGGCAATTTACAGCCCACTATCCTAGCTCTGGCCCTTTTTGAGTTAGAGATAGGCTAGGTTAGATTTCACAATTTATGGCCATAGGCCTAGATCTACTTGGAACAGGTGAACAGGGCTAGGCTTGAATATAACAGAAAAGCTTGCTTGATATTATAACCAAGCCACTTTTCCAGAGAGCCAAGCACAACCCAATTATTCAGCGAAAATCCATACCACAACCCCATTGCTATTCCTAAACTCAAAAATTGATTGGTGGTTGAAGGGAAATTAGGCTAGAGAAATTCAATGGTCCTCTGGGGAATCACTAGGGCCTAGGCTACCTTATTTTCGTCAATTGAGAATGTCCTAAATACAGAATAATAAGATTAATGCAATAAACTGGGTAAATAATACACCAGGGACCATCAATTTATTACGATTCGATTCCGTCTGTACTCCTGTGAGGCTGCCCGAGGCAGTAATTTGTAAACAAAACGTTCCTCAGGTATACCAACCGTAAGAAATGCACCGCGGCGAGTTTGACAGGCTTACCAACCATACGTCCGACGGCATCGCACGAGAGATTCTCACAAGGAAGCAACTGGTGGTACCACCTTCACGTGCGAATCCGACGTGCGAATCCTTCGTCGAAGGGATCGCACGATTATCTGGTACTGCGGGCCCGAGTCCGTTGCTGGTAAAAGTCCGTAGCTGGAAAATTGCCTTCGTATTTCGCCTTTTTTTTTTTTTTTTATTGAGGGACACGTTGTGCTGTACTGTCCCTGAAAACATAATAAAGGTCGTATTTGTCATTGATATGATAAATTTCACATGGGGAAAAAAAAAAAAAAAAAGGAAGGATATCCCAGCACTGTAGGCCTACTCCCTCCCCTCCCCGGCCCGGCCTCAACCCCGTTACTGTGATAATGTTGATAAGCCTTGTGCTACACCCTATTGATAATGCAAAACTATTGAACACACTTAAAAGTGTATGTTATTTGGTCTCTATATAATCTGTGAATCATTTGCGATATGATAGAATTAAAGACATTTTTTTCCACCAACTCATAATCAGCAAAAATGACACAAATGTCAATTAAAAACATGTTATAATATTTCCCCATCATTTTGTGTATACCGTGGGAACAAAAAAAAACAAAAATCTATCAAACGTAAATCTCCCGTCTCGAAGCTCGGGCCTAGACGGAGGGGAGGGTTGAACTATTTTTTTTACTATCTTATTTATTGTTGTTGCTCCCCAAGCTGCCTGGCCGAACAGCCCCAAGGCCCCGAGCAAGGCCAAGGCCGTAACCGAGCGCCCCCACAGAACCCTCCCCGCCGACCACAATAAAGCCTGGGTGACCGAAGCCACTCCATGGCGGGGAGCTTGAGGAGGGTGCGGAAACGCCCGGGAAACCAAAGCCCCACCCAGGGCCCTGTGCCCCTCAGCAATTATGAAGAGAAAGTTGAGGGGCAAGGGAAAATGTGACGCTTTGGCTTCCAATCTTGGTAGATTGGGAGGTCAATCCACGTTAGAGACGCCGTCACTTGAGATCTAGAAAATATATAAGTAAAAGGAACAGTCAGAGTAAGCTATGGGTATGGCAGAGATTGCTCAGTTCTCACTCTGATAGACCAGCCCATCACCACATGACTAGAACCCAATCCTCTCAGCATCAGCTAGGAAAGGCCCTAGAAAGCCGCCTTTGGCGGGGGGATAGCTCCCCTATTTCAACCCTTTTCGGGGTTGGGCACCCGCCATCTTATTTATTGTTTATCTATGTGCTGGAAGGATATTATATTTTTCAATTCCATCGCATTAGAAATTATTTAAAGATTACAAAAAGTCCAAATAAGACATATTTTTTTTTTTAATGTATAAGGGATTTAGGTAGATGAATTAGAGAGATAGATAGATAGAAAGAGAGTGTATATCGAGGGAAAAAAACAAAACAAAAAATCTATCAAACGTAAATCTTCCGTCTCTGCTCGCACGGAGGGGAGAGTTGAAATATTTTGTTGACTATCTTATTTATTATTTATCTATGTGCTGGAAGGAATTTTTCAATTCCATCACATTAGAAATGATTCAAAGATTGCAAAAAGTCCAAATAAGACATAGTTATGTTAATGTATAAGGGATTTAGGTAGGTGCATTAGAGAGATAAATAGATAGAGCAACGGACTTTGCTCCAACTTTTTTCGAGCAACGGACTTTGTCCGTTGCTGGGTCTATTGTCCGGCTACGGACAGAGTCCGTTAAATCCGAAATCCGTTGTATCGGGGTCCGTTAAATCGAGCGTCGACTGTACTCTGTTGTAGTTGGCAACTCTTTTCAGAGGACAGAGACAGAGAATGACGACTGGGTAAATATACTAAATGCATCTAGTGTTTGTTTCTCTTTATTTATTAGTGGCCCCTTCATCATTGACGATGCGCCTTACGTAGGTAATGGCCAATCTTTGAACACCAAGCTTGCTGTTCAAACTTCCCACCCAAGGAGAACTCAAAATACGATTGCCTTACATCGTGAGCGAAACGCTCTTAATAACCACTCACAGACTCGTCCTTATGATGTGGGTCCATTACTAGAAGAAACTATTAAAATAAATAAAGGGCGGGTGCCCAACCCCGAAAAGGGTTGAAATAGGGGAGCTATCCCCCCGCCAAAGGTGGCTTTCTAGGGCCTTTCCTAGCTGATGCTGAGAGGATTGGGTTCTAGTCATGTGGTGATGGGCTGGTCTATCAGAGTGAGAACTGAGCAATCTCTGCCATATCCATAGCTTACTCTGACTGTTCCTTTTACTTATATATTTTCTAGATCTCAAGTGACGGCGTCTCTAACGTGGATTGACCTCCCAATCTACCAAGATTGGAAGCCAAAGCGTCACATTTTTCCCTTGCCCCTCAGCTTTCTCTTCATAATTGCTGAGGGACACAGGGCCCTGGGTGGGGCTTTGGTTTCCCGGGCATTTCCGCACCCTCCTCAGCTCCCTGCCATGGAGTGGCTTCGGTCACCCAGGCTTTATTGTGGTCGACGGGGATGGTTCTGTGGGGGCGCTCGGTTATGGCCTTGGCCTTGCTCGGGGCCTTGGGGCTGTTCGGCCAGGCAGCTTGGGGAACAACAACAACAACAACAACTATTAAAATAAATAAATAAAAATTTAAATTAAACTTGGCCTAGCTTTGCGCTTCCCAGGCTTCAGCTCTTGGGTACCGCTCGCCATCTTGTTCACCCCGAGCGTTCCTCCTTAAAACTCCTGGGCCCGCATCGTTAATACGGGTATCCCCGACGCTCCTGCCAGCACCCCATTCGTCACTTTTCTTCATCATAGGCCTATAGTGAGTCCTTGCTCATTTGTCCATGACAGTGCTGAAGTTAGGTTAGATTATCGATCAGGTGTAGGCTGAGTGTTAAATACGGGCCCTGGAGACTATTTTTCTGGGTCTAAGCATTAAGTTAATTAAGGAGTGCTCTTGTTGTGATAAGGCAAGTCACCCTAATGCGTTGTTTTTCTTTATCCTAGCCCACTATTAGTTCACATATTAGTCATGAGGCTTCTTTTAGGGTGAACTGGGGCCTGTTGCTCAGTCCCTTCAGGGCGTGCAACAAGTATGCTTCGGGGCTAGTACCTTTGGATTTTCTCACTTAGTTGAGGAATCCGGCACGGAGCCATTCTACACAGCAATCTACAGGTAGCGGGGTCGACGCTGGATCGCAGGTTTGAGCCATTGACGTCATCATCACCAAGGGCTCCCATCTAGTTGGCCTCATTAGGTTACATATATAGATATGGTTAAAGGGTCTTATAACAGATTATTGATTATTTTAATAAATAACCATGCCACGTATGTAAACGTTGTTCATCCATCTACAGTATATATACAGTAAACTTCCGTTAATCCGAAGGGCAGCGGTCCGGCCCTCGTTCGGATTAGTGGATTTTTCGGATTATCGGACTTTACCCCTATGAACCTGTGTATGACGAAAACATTGAGGCATTAGGCCACCCAAATGACACAATGGTGCACACACACATATCATATGTTCATGAAATCACTTCAAAAGTTTACCATTGTCATTGTAGCCTATTACCTACTTCAAAACATTCAGATTAACCTCTGAAGTGCGCATGGGGGTAATTGGAAACGTCCCCCTGTGCTGACGTATTTGAGGTGTTTCCGTCACTAAAATATTCATTGTGCCATTAATAGCATTAATACTTATCCATATGCGCCTATTATGGGTTGATTATAAAGGTATTAACCTGAAACAACAATAAAACGAGTGAAAACAGCGTTTGGATGGTCAAAATCGGAGATATAGCCCGCGAGTTGTATAATGTATGGGTGAGGCAATCTGCTTTCCCGCCAATTTCCCCAAGGCCACTGAGACACAGTCGATCGATACTCTCTCTCTCTCTTGCACTCGCTTGCTATCAGTGATGACCACACCCTCCAATCGGATTTCTAATGTTAGCACGAAAATATACCTCAGAATAAGGGAATAACAGGGAAAATAGGTGATAACTGAAGGAGAGGAGGAAAGTGGGGAAGGAGGGGAGGTAGAGGACTGAGATTTTGCATGGCCCAGGGGCCAAAAAAAATAACAAAATATTTTTTTTTCGATGTCAAAAGTTGATTTTTTTTTTCTCTGACTCTTAAGAGTCTCCCCGCAGTGCGCCGGGGGAACTCTTAAGAGTCTCCCCGCAGCTCCCGGGTTAATGGTCAAAGGAATCTGCTGATATAAACGTCTTCTTCTTCTACCGTCTACTAGCGAGTTTGTCTTGCTCTTGAAGATCAGATCAGATCAGATGTGGTTCGGGAAGTAATGCCTTAACAACGGCACTTCCCTGAGAGGTTCTTGTAATTTTCCTTTTGTGATTTTCCTTTTGTGATGTGCTCTGTTATATTATATTGTATTGAAAGCACCCTTGTCTTGTTGTCTTGAAAGCACCCTTGGGATGCTCCGATCACTGAACTATAAATAGTAGCGTATCGGAACGTCCAAAGGTGCGTTTTCAAGCTCAAGAAAGGTGCGTTTTCAAGCTCGACTGAATTCGCTTGCAGAAAATGCGGTGCAAGCCAGTAGCGCATCGGAGCGTCCCAAGGATGCGTTCAAGAGCAAAACAAACTCTCTAGCAGACGATGTGGTGTTTACGTTTATATCAGTAGCTTCCTTTGACCATTAATCTGAATGTTTTGAAGTAGGTAATAGGCTATAATGACAATGGTAAACTTTTAAAGTGAATTCATGAACATATGATATGTGTGTGCTCCATTATTCTTACAGTTTCTTACAGTAGATCCTCTGGAAAAAGGCAAACTATGCCTGTGTATCCAGCTCAGTACCAGTACTTGCACTGCTGCGGTCGTTCACGGTGTTGGCGGCGGCGGTAGCAGACGCAACATTTTTACTATTCTGTATTTTTGTTTTATAATCAAACTTCAAATCTTGTCTTCCCCATGCTTTATCAAGATTACTTTCAAACTCCCTTCTTGATTCGGAATCGACTACATACTGGGGCAGTGCGTTCCACTCATTTACCACTATCACAAAATGAGTTCTTTGCCTTCTCAAGCCTATTTCTTTCTTTGTAAATTTTCTTAGAGTGTCCTCTCGTTCTTGTGTGTCATTTGAGTGGACTAATGCCTCAAAAAGGGGACTTTGGGACTTCTTGAAATTTGGACCATCGGGTGAATTCGGATTTGGCCTCAAATTGAAAAATTCGGACTATTGGGAGATTTGAATCATCGGTCGTCGGATTAAAGGCCTTTTACTGTAAAATGAAGGGTCACCCTTCCGCCGGGATCTCTAGATATAAAATGAAGGGTCACCATTACGCCGGAATATCTATACAGTATATAAAATGAAGGGTCACCCTTCCGCCGGGATCTCTATATATAAAATGAAGGGTCACCCTTCCGCCGGGATCTCTATATAGAAAATGAAGGGTCACCCTTCCGCCGGGATGTTTATGGTTCAGTTCTACTCAGTTTCTGAACATTAAAACAATAACGTATCTCAGGGTGTTCCGTGGGGTCCCTGCCGGAAACACTCAGAGTTAAAAACATTCAGTATTCACGGCCGTGTACGGGTATACTATGAATTCAAGTTGGGTTATTTTAGGCATGTAGTTTACGCCGGCTAGTCCGGCAGACTACTACGGAACTGAAGACATGTAGTATACGCCGGCTGGTCCGGCAAACGACTACGGAATTGAAGACATGTAGTATACGCCGGCTGGTCCGGCGGACTACTAAGGAATTAAAATTGAGAAGGGCAAGGGCGCAGCCTCCTCCCTCATAATCACGTATTCCGCCGCCAATAAAATAACAAACAACAATGCGTTCTTCTGGCCTAAGACAGACAAATTCAATATCCCACGACTGTCACAGTCGATAAACAAATTTACTTTGGGTATGTAGTAACAGTATGGTACTAACAATAATTTGAATTTCGAAGGCTAACGGCGACGCCCCCCCTCGTAATCACGTCTTATGCCACCCACAATTAACATCTTTTGGCTTTAAAAAAGAAGACCATTCCGCCGGCCCATTTAAAAAAAGTGGAGAACCACAAATCGCTGCGCAAAATCAAGGCTAAGCATTGCCACACAAATAACGGCGACGCCGGGAAATAAACTCACCTTTTTGATCTTGTAGCTACCAGTTCGACTGTTGCTTTATCATGGGCGAATTACCCGCCGGATATAGAATAAAAAACACTGTGTTAGCGCTCGAAGATCGCCGGGGTTGATTCATGTTTCACAAGACTAATGAGGTCGGTGTTTTACGCACTAGGGTAAGAAGTTTATTAATTGGTAGCACATAATAGGCTAGTAGGCTACACACACACACTATCACAGACACAGTGGGAGAGGAAGCGGTCCACAGGCTCCAGCTGATTTCTACTTACATGATTGCAGGCGGGAGTGAGCTGTAATCTATCTCCTATTCATATGTAAAGGGGACTCCAGGGATAAGGATGGTGATAAAAAACAAGTAAACTTAGGCTGGCAAGTGGGAAATTAGTGACTAATAATAGAGGGTGTGAGTGAATCATCGGAAGAGACCGCACAATATTGTTGTTTCGGTGCGGGAAGTTCTCGGCTCAGTATGGTGAGTAAAAGTATATGCCATATGTAAGTGTATTATAATAATAATAATAATAATAATAATAATTCTTTATTCCAGACACATAAGATAGATACAGTATAAATACAGTACGACCTAATGGTCCATATCACATACACTTCTCGTCAGAGCACAGATAATAATTATACACAAAGATATATTAATAAAGACACAATAAAAATAAAAAATACAGTAGGCCTATTTACAGAATAGAGCACATATCACATTTTGTCACAATATAACACAGATAGGCTAACTAAGGCTATTGCTCAATGTTGGTTAACACCTATTGCACAGATCATTGCTCATAGTTCAATTAGACCTATATATTACATTACAGTACATACTATGTGTGCAGCAGCTTCTGCCAGTGAGATATAATACGGGATTCATAGATATGATCACTAGACCAAAGAGCTACAATCAGCGTGTTACTGGAGGATTGCAGTCGCTGCGAAAAGCTGTACACCAGTCTCCTGATGACAGCCCGACAGCACTGCACATCCAACAGTGTGCACACCATACTAGTGCTTTCATATTTAGAGAGACCAATGAACATCTTGAGTATATTATGATAGGATGTACACAGACCATTTATGGTGGCTCTCTTATACTTCCACCACAAATGGGCCGTGTACATAGAGGAACAATATGTCCGGAACAAAGTGACTTTAGTTTCCCAATTACACATGTGGAATTTTCTCAAGATGGTGTTACCACGTAAATATAGCTGTCTGTGCTGACGGCCGATATCTGCATCATCTGAGCAATCGTTTGAGATAATGTGTCCCAGGTATTTTATTTTGTTTACTTCTTGAATAATTTGATTATTGAGTGAGAAATTTGGCAGTTTACTTTTATACAGTAATTTTGATCTAAATATAAGAACAGCACTTTTCAGTGGGTTGAATTTAACACAATGTTTACTACCAAAAGATTCACATATATCAAGAAGTTTGCTCAGACCCGCAGAAGACGGTGCTATAATGACCAGATCATCAGCATACATGAGATGGTTGATGATTTTATTCCCACCATAACATCCAATCTGCTCTTTATTCAATTTATCACTTAATTCATCCATATATACATTGAATAAGTAAGGTGAGAGAATACTACCCTGTCTCACTCCATTGGTTACTGTAAAGGAATCCGAAATAATGTTACCCCATCTTACATTAAATGTTTGATTGGCGTACCAGTACTTCAAGATTCTCAGTATATAGGATGGCACTCTCCTTGTTGCTAATTTATCAAACAGGATATTGTGGCAGACTCTGTCAAATGCCTTACTAGCATCAAGAAAGCATGCAAAAATAGAGCTGTTCATTTTGATGTACCCATCCACTAGCTCCTTCAGAGTGTAGATGCACTGGTCCGTACCATGATTCTTTTTAAAACCAAATTGATTACTATTAGTTGAGATATACACTGAGATTCTGTCTAAAATGATTAACTCTAGTATCTTACTTACAATACTGGCAAGGGCAATAGGTCTATAGTTGTCTTTTGATGTAATTTTGCCAGCCTTGTCTTTAATTACTGGTATCAAGGTAACGGACATCATAGATTCTGGTAGGAAACCATGGATTAGAAAGCTGGTAAAGCAACTGCTGAGTTTCTCCAAGAGGAGAGTGGAGGAGTACTTCAAATGTTCAGCATATATACCATCAAAACCACAGGATTTGTTAGCATCTAGCCTACTTATTGCAGCCTTGATTTTTTCACTTGTAACTTTAATTGTGTCATATTTTTCTTCTTTGTTACACTCTGTTGTAGCAGCAATGGTATTTCCTTGGTGCCCAACAGAGTTAAACAAAGTTTGGTAATGTGTTTTCCAAAGATTGGCTATGTTATTAGTACCAGAGATCCCATCTACACTAACGGGTAGAGGTGTGCAGCTATTATGCATTTTTTTAATATCCTTCCAGAAGGCCAATGTGTCTTTGCTAGCAAAGTTTTTGGCCAATGCTTCTCTTCTTAATACATTTTCATTGTTTTTTATATATCTGATTGCATACTTGCATCTAGCCTTTAGTCTGGTGAACATGTCAAAAATGGGTCCCTGTCTCGGTTTGTTATGATCCAGCCATACACTACGGGCATCTCGGGATGCCTGGTATAGTTCTGAAACATGGTCATTCCACCCAGGTTTGTTAAAAGAGTAATTTTTGTTATGCTTGTGAAATACTATGTCACTAGCCTTAGTAAGACAAGATATTACCCAGCACAAGAGGCAAGATATTTGGTTCCAGCTACAAGAGGAAATAGGTGGGGAAGATGGTTAATGAAGGTGACGAGGGGGCTGAGGAAGAGACGGGTGATAAAGGCGGGAGTGACGAATCGGAGGGAGAGCCGGATTTTCCCAGTTTCAAGAAAACATGGACGGCAGAGGAAACTGGAAAATTTTGCTACATGCTATTGAACAAAATCAAGAACTTGGAGGACCGAGTGACCGGCTTGGAGACAGTTAAGAAGGAAATTGTTACAGAGAATGGTGAGTTGAAGAACAGGTTGGAGTTAGTGGAGAGAGAAAAGGCAGTGATAATGACTAGGCTAGACACCAGTATCTCTGAAGGTAAAAATGCTTGGGGCATGACTAGAGACCAAGTGGTAAAAGATTTAGACAGTGTAAGGACGGCAAACAGTGACGAATTCAGGAAGATAATGGATGAACAGAAACAGCAAGATGTTAGGATAAAGGACCAGGTAAAAAGAATGGTTAAGCAATGCATCCACGAAAACTCTCAGGCCATCCAGGAAGAAAGTCGTAGGGCTAACTGCCTCATAATATCAGGGGTGGAAGAAAAGGAGGAACTAGACTGGACAAAAAGAAGAGAGAAGGATGAAGGTCGCATCAACAAGATTCTGGAATCTATTAAGGATGAGGAGGACACCTGGAAGGAGGAAATATCAGACATGTTTAGGCTGGGAAATATACAAAGGATTACAATAGACTGGTAAAAATTTAATTTAAGTCAAGAAGGACATGTGATGAAATCATGGCAGTAGCAGCTAGGCTAAAAGGGTTAGAGGGTATGGACAAAATCTACATCAGGCGGGACATACCAGAAGAAGAGTAAAAAGGAGGCTGAACTAAGGAAAACCGCCAAAGAGGAAAATAGCAAGAGGACAGAACAAGAAAAGAATAAGTTTTTTTACGGAGTAAGAAAGGGGAAGATTATGAAACTTCCGGTAAAGAGAAACTAAAGGAAAAAGAGGGTAGGGAACAGACCGCCGCAGATAAGGCACTTGGAGCAGGAAATGGGGGACTAGAAAGTATAAGGATTCTATATAGCAATGTCGATGGGCTAATCTCTAAGAAATTAGAACTAACAGACTTATTCAATACTAAGAAACCAGAAATAGTATGTCTCACTGAGACAAAACTAAGAGAGGAACTTGATATAAATCTGCTAGGATGGTCTGAATACAAGATTTGGAGGAGGGACAGAAAACTTCGACATGGAGGTGGAGTGTGCATCCTTACTAGGAAAGATTTGATTGTGTGAGATAAAACTAGAAACTTCAACAGCAGAAGTTTTAGCACTAGAAATTGGTGGAAACGAAAAAATTGTGGTGATACTAGCGTATGTACCTCCCAAGACGAAGACATGGAGTAAGGAGGAGCATAGCCTAATGCGTAAGGAAACAATTAGTGTGCTAGAAAATATCTTGGCTTCAAAGGATGAAATAGTCATGTGTGGGGACTTTAACTGCAAGGAAGTGAATTGGGAAGAACTTGAACCCGGAACAGGAGAGGAAAGTTGGGGTTATGAATTTTTAAGTATGGCAATGGAAAATTCTATATACCAACATGTAAAAGAGTCAACAAGAGTAAGGGGAAGTGATCAACCAGCTAGATTGGACCTTCTCTTCACAAGAAGGGAGGAGGAGGTTCAAAGTATTCAGTACCTATGCCCACTAGGAAAAAGCGACCATGCAGTTCTCGACATAGACCTACTATTGAAGCATAATCTACCCAAGGAAAGGGAAAAGCACAAGGAAAATCACTGGATGTATTCCAGAACCGATTTCGCAGGACTACGGGATTTTTTCAAGTCACAAAATTTGGATCAGGTGTTATCTGAAAATGAGGTAGACAAAAAACTCAAGGCATTCATGGAGATGTATGATACTGGTATAAAAAATTTTGTCCCAAAGTACATTAACCCGTACAGCCCCAGCGACGCGTCTGACGCGTCGGCGATGTATGTAACGCACAGCCCCAGAGACGCGTCTGACGCGTCACCCTAATTGCGCCGACCGTAACCTCAGGTGTAGCCACTCAAGAGGGCTCAGATTTGTATGGGAACTGTGTACGTATCCCACGCAACCGTGCCGATGGTTGAAAACTCTCAAAGTCCACGTGCGTGCGCGTGAGCGCGCAATAACCTGTTTTTTGGGGGTAATTGCCTTAAACAAATTTACTCTTGTAAAATACGTTTTTGGGGGCTCTGTAGGACCATTCTTTAAGCTTTTTGAGCGGTTTTTCGTGGTTTTTCCTTCATTCCTAACCCATTCGCTATTGTTTCTGGAATAAAACCATTTTTTGAAAACCGGCCGGGTTCTGGTGAACAAACATTACAAAACTAGCCGGGGCTCCACGGGTTAATAACAGAAAAAAAGGAAATCGCAAAGAATGGTTTAACCCCGAATGTAGGCAAGCACAGGAAGCAAAAAACAAAGCCTGGAAAAAGATGAGAAACTGGGATTCGGAAGATAACAGGCAAAAGTATAAAGAGGAGAGAAACAAATACACAGAAATGAGGAGGAGGTCAGAGGCAAACCATGAGAAAGGGATAGTGGAGAACTATGAAAAGAATCCAAAAATGTTTTTCAATTTTGTAAACGGCAAAATTAAAATGTAAAACTTGCAAACTAAACAAACCAAAATTGGGACAAGGACAATATAAAGTCAAATTAAATTATCAAAATCGCTATGTGGAAACAACGCTTACTAAAATGAAAATTATTAAATAAAAGAACACAATCCACCACATAGGGTGTACATTACTACATGAGCAAGTTAATCTGTTTCCCAAGCAAACTATTCGCACATATAACAACGCACTATCGTCACGTTAAAGGAATTAGTCAAGTTTGGTAAGTCCGGGACGTTCTGGTAAATTTGACTAAACTCTGCATGAATAAAGAAACTACATGTTAAATGTCAAAATATTATTTAAAATCAAATTTGCAACATGACAAGACATTAACAATAGTACAAAATACAAATATTGATAAGATATCTATACTATTACAAAATTATATATAAAATACAGTACAGCACTCACTAACGATAGTGCTATCGGGTAGGTACCTGTAAGCATAGCATGTCTCAAGTGACCCCTATCAATAACTACCCTACAAATAACCTACATTTATCGCACAAATAAACTAAGGAAATCGCAAAAGCAAGCAATTGATACTATCGACAATGAATACATATAATATAAAGACAAATAATTGCAAAATATGAAGTAACAACAGATTTAAACAAAGAGTACTCTTTTAACAAGAACAATAAATTTAAAAAATCATCAATATTATATCAATAATAGAAAAAGAAAAAGATAAACAATAAATACAGACAAAAAGTAAGCAGAGGTTATACAAGAAACGTTTCAAGTTAAAAATGCTTGATTAAAATTATTGATGTCAAATTTTAGAATACAGTCACAATAATTGACCCTAAAAAGATTAAATTTATGGAACAATTTACTTGCCTCAAAACCTCTGTCCACTAAGAGTCTGTATAGTAACCTAGCTCTAGCCCAAAAGTTATCTACTTTAGTGCAGATTTTACAAAATCTTATTAACTGGGAATAAAAACAATTATAAGTTATTTTACTATCGATATTATTAAAGGAAGATAAAAGCCACAATCCTAAAGATTAAAAGTGGAAACAGAATCATAGAAGAGGATACAGAAATTGCGGAAGAACTAAATAGAAATTTTGCATCAGTATTTACAAAAGAAGGAGAATTCATTGCACCAGAAACCAATGAGATAGGTACAGAGGAAATGCCGGAAGTCACATTTAACAGAGCAGAGCTCATAGACATAATGAGTAAGGTGGATCCAAACAAAGCCGCCGGACCGGACGGAGTATCAGGCTGGATTATTAAAGAAAATGCCAAGGAACTGAGTATACCATTATATGATATAATGACCAAATCATTGAACACAGGGATAGTACCTACAGAATGGAAAAGAGCAAACATTATTCCTATATTTAAGGGAGGAAGCAGAGATAAACCACTGAACTATAGACCTGTATCACTATTGAGCATCCACATGAAGATTCTGGAAGGATTAATAAGGGACAAATGGGTGAACTACCTGGAATCCAAAAGATTAATAAATAATTACTGACCGACAATTTGGATTCAGAGGAGGCAGATCATGTGTAAGCAACTTGTTGAGTTTTTACTCTAGAGTAATAAACACAGTGGACCAGAGGGAAGGATGGGTAGACTGTGCCTACCTAGACTTTAAAAAGGCATTTGACAAAGTTCCACACAAGAGATTGCTGTGGAAATTAAAACATGAGGGAAAAGTAGGAGACAAACTGCTGAAATGGATGGAGAGCTACCTTAGCGGAAGACAGATGAGAACAACAGTAAGGGGGAAATCGTCAAACTGGACTCAAATTACGAGTGGAGTACCACAAGGATCTGTCCTAGCCCCAATCATGTTTTTAATATTTGTAAATGACTTACCTGAGGGACTAACAAGCTACATGAGCATGTTTGCGGACGATGCCAAGCTGCTTAACCCTTCGTTCCCGGAAGGGCTCTTGAACGCCCATAAAAAAGCATACCCGAGCTGCCCGGAAGGCTCTTGAACGCCCAGTGGTTGAAAGCCTGTGAGCTTGGTGTGCGAGGCGTCGGTCCGACGCATGTAAACAACAGCCGGCTGGACCGACGCCCCGCATCTCCGGCCACAAGAAGAAGTGCGTCGCTTGTTCGTGTGTGCCTGTATGTTGTTAAGTATCGAAAAGTAGTGTAAAGTGGCTGTTTTTGCCATAAAGTTATCTCCAATGAAATCATAATCACAACTGAACCAGTTGACTTAGAGAGCTGTACTTAACGCCATTCTACAGGTAAGAAACACATCTACGCTTGGGGATGCGCGGGAATGCGGAAGCAGTCAGAATAACAAAGATACGGTAGCCTAGGCATAGACGTTTTTCGGACAAAACCCCCGGGTTTCGGGGAATATATATATATAATACATAGCCGGGGCTGGAGGGTTAAAACGATCAGAACCCAGGAGGATTGCCTTGAACTCCAAGCAGATTTGCAAAAGATCCATGAATGGAGCATCAAATGGAATATGGAGTTCAATGCAGGGAAATGTAAGACTCTAGAAATGGGTAAAAGCAAGTACAGACCTAGAAAAGATTATAAACTAGGAAACGAAGTGGTTCCCAAAGCAGAAAAAGAAAAAGACTTGGGGATAGAATTTAAGGATAACATGTCTCCAGAAAGCCACGCAAATAAGATAGTGAGAGAATCACTAGCACTATTGGCAAATATCAGGATGTCTTTCAATTATCTTAATGAAAACACCATGAAACAAATAATAACGGCAATAGTAAGACCCAGGATGGAATATGCATCTGTAGTGTGGTCCCCTCACATGAAGAAACATATCCACAAAATTGAGAGGGTACAGAGAGCAGGTACGAGGATGATCCCAGGTTTGGAAAATTTGGAGTACCAAGAGAGGCTCGAGAGATTGAATCAACCTACACTGGAACAGAGAAGGAAACGAGGACAGCAAATTCAGATATACAAATTTGTTAGAGGTATTGACAAAATCGACCAAGAAAACTTCATAGAGAGGGATGGAGGTGAGAGAACAAGAGGTCTCAGCTACAAACTGAAAGTGCCTAATAGTAAATCTGATCTGAAAAGTAAAAGATTTCCTACCAACTCGATTAGTGGGTGGAACAAATTGCCAGCCGACGTAGTGTCTGCACCATCAGTGCATAGTTTCAAAGCACGGTATGACAAACATATCTTAGGAGGCGGGAATTAACGAGCATGCTCAGTCCCGCAAATACAACTAGTGTAAGTACAACTAGTGTAAGTACAATACTCAATTACAATTCGGAGGAATGTTTAATGTAAGGGGAATTAAGATTGTTTAAGAGTTATTCAAACTTTATTTCTTTTTTACAAATTAGTAACTCACCCTTTTCGATCTTGTAGCTCCCAGTTCGACTGTCATTGGCGACTTATCCGCCGGATCTAGAATAAAAAATCCGTGTAGCGCTCGAGGATCGCCGTGATTGATTCATGTATCACAAGACGAATGAGGTCAGTGTTTTTGCACTCGGGTAAGAAGTTTATAAATTGGTAGCACATAATAGGCTACACAATACTCAATTACATTTCGGAGGAATGTTTAAAGTAAAGGGAATTAAGATTGTTTAACTCCTTCAGACTCATATGACACTAGAGCGTCATATGGAACTTATGCCAAAAAAACTCGTATGACGCTAGAGCGTCATATGGACTTATCTACATAGCTCTCTAATAAGTTATATGACGCCCTAGCGTCATATGGAGCTCAGTAAGTCCGGCAAGTTAGATGAAAATCTGTCGGTTGGTGGCAACCCCAGGTTTCTCCGACAATTCTAACGGTCAGCAGTGTGGTTTTGACAGTTGTGTGGTGCAGTGGCAATGATCCCGGGTTCCCGCCTCTGTGGACTTACTGGAACATAATATGTCTGAAGGAGTTAAGAGTTATTCAAACTTTATTCTCTTTTACAAATTAGTAGCACATAATAGGCTACACAATACTCAATGACATTTCTGAGGAATGTTTAACGTAAGGGGAATTAAGATTGTATAAGTGTTATTCAAACTAAGGTGTCTTAGATCGCCTCGAACCTACACAATGAAAGTATTATAGCCTGTATGGTGGTTACATAATTAAATACATACTTAGGTGGTACATTAAGAATATCAGTGAGTAAAGTATTGTGGTTTGTATATTAGAAGACTGTGATTGAGAGACGTATAATATGTGGAATGAATTGGGAGAGAGAGAGAGACCAAATCGGGGATGGAAAAGGGACCGGGGATCTCGTTGGGGATGGGGGTTTCGCTCTCAGGATTTTCGTTCCTGTGGCTCGTTAGGGGTGGAGGTTTCGCTCTCAGGTTTTTCGTTCCTGTGGTATTTTAATATATATATATATATATATATATATATATATATATATATATATATATATATCCTACAGTATATATTTATTAGTGGCCCCTCCATCATTGACGAACATGCCTATTACATAAGGCATCCTCTTCAAACACTAATCCGCCGTAGTTTGAATCTACCGCGCAGAGCATTTAAAATCTGAGGAGCCTTCATCATGAGCGCACGCGACCTCACTCATGGCTTCAGTCATTATAAATTGGGTTCTCACTACGAAAAAACTTCGTAAAAAATAAAAAACAAAAAGAAAATAAGAATAACTATCCAATAAGCTTTCCATCATATCGTAGATGTACTTGTGTGGATCTTTGACCAGACGCTGATTCAGGCGTCATTCTTCCTTCTCTGCTCTGCGGTCAGCCGGCCCGGACGTGTTTCTCCACGCTCCGCTGGTTCCGCATTTGCTGCGTCCCTAGTGAGTTTTTTCTCATTTGTTTACTACGGGATGTATCGAGTAAGGTTAGGATATGCGTAGCAGGAGTGTCCTGGGCTGGTTGCCCGCAGTGCAGTGTATTTTGGGTCGTGTGTTTGGGGCATCTATTTCGGATGTACCCTCGTGGTCCGGTTGTGGACAGGTGGACTTTTTCACAGTTAGCTAGCTTTGTGATGCAGGCGGCTTTCATTACGCGTTATTGCTTCCTTTTATCTTTCTGATGAGGTAGCGTATTTTTGCTGACGTTCCCAGCGTATTTTTCTTCACTTAGTGAAGTTTTTTCTGGGTCCCGAGTCAGTTCTTCCCTTGGCCGGAAGTATTTGCTACAGTGGTGTGTTGGCGGTGGTTCCTGTTGTGATATAATTCAGTGCTTTTTGTTTATATTCCGACATGTTAATGTTATCCGTCTGCCTAGGCCTAGCCAGCCTCTCGTAGCTTTACCACATATACAAGTGTTATTGATTTATTTTCTAAATATGTACTACTGTGTGATGTGTGTCCTGGTTTAGTTGTGTATTGGCTAATTCCACGGACTATTTATGTGTCCTGGGTTAGTTGTGTATTGGCTAATTCCACGGACTATGTTGGGCCCGGCGTTAGTTGTGGTTTGGCTACGCCTCGGTCCTGTGTTGCGTTCAGATGGTATCTGGACGGGGTGGGTTATTTCCGGCGGGTTTTTCTCGGTTACATCATGAAAAAACCCGGCTGGTTGCCGAGTTTTGGCCACGCGTGGTTTAAAAACAGGCTTGTTTCCCCGGCGAGTGGGTGTCTGTGGCTCCCCAGGACTGCGTCTCTGGGGTGCCTGTTTCAGGCTCCTTCTGATTCCCGGCGGGTTGGCTGTACCCATCTAACAGTGTTCATACGGACACGTGTTATTTGCAGTTTTTTCGGTTTTGCAAAGCCAATATAAAACTATGCTGTTGTTGTATTTCCTCCCCGGCGATCTTTTACAAAGATGTGGGGTTAGGAACAATTGGGGTTAACTTTTAAACTTTAAATCACCCGGCGGGTGCAACCTGGTAGGGTGGGATGACCGAATTTGCAAAATTCAGTTTAGTTGACCAGACAATTGAGGGATGCATTGTGTATCGCCTCCTTCAACATACGACAATTTAAGGCACAATTGGGGTTAACGTTTTTTAAACTAATATTCACACCCGGCGGGTGCTCCCTGGAAGGGTGGGAATAACGAATTTACAATTCAGTTAGTTAACCAGACAATTGAGGGATACGTTTTGTATCGCCGCCTTCAACATATGGCGATCTCAAAAGATACTTCGGGAGAAGTTAGATCTCGTATATTTGTCAGGCTTCCCAGTTTTTGATCTACGAGATAATTCGGGGGCCGGCGTCTTTTTTTTTTTTTTTTTTCCAAAATTGAATCTTGAAACAAACACCACCGGAAAGACTTAATCAGTTATAAACGCCATGCTGGTCTTTATATATTATGTCAGAGGGTATTCATAAATCTTTTGGACAAATTAAGATATTCTGATATCTTTTACTTAGGAAACACCACCGCGTAGTGTGACGCCTCCGGCGTTAACAGAATGGTTGCGTGGGGCATTGCAGCTCGCTAGCGCTCGCCAGGATGGGGGGATGGGCTACAGTTGTCCTAGAATGATCTGCTTTATGTAATTAGTGTCGTGTGGCCACAGACAGTCTAGAAATGGTCTTTCTTTTGGTCTGTGACGCGCCTTATATTTTATATTCGCTATAATATAAATGTTGATTGTGTGGGAGGCGAGCGAGAGAGGGTGAGGGAGTACACCTGGCAGCGGGGTGAGCTATCACGCGGCTCGCTTGGGCGCTGACGGCGTTGGCGGCCGGGTGGTCAACTAGTCCCTGCCTATCGCGGCCTCGTGTTTTTTACCAGCTCAGAGCTTGCCTGACACGCGTATCGTCTACATCCTTTGCAATTCTGTCCCCCCATACTCGCCACTTTGCATACTATTTCTCTCTCTCGACTTCTCCTTTCTCATTCTCTAATCTTTATTAAACTCAACATCCCTTCTGGTTTCAGCATAGACGTTCACCGTCGACCAGTCGTATTGTACGCGAAGCTCTCAGATATTTCTATGTATGAGGTTTGGAGAGACGGACTTTTCCGTATGTGTCCTCTATCGGGAAGGTTGTAGACCGGTATATGTCTCCGTGGCAAGGTGTTGAGTGATTCTGCTTGGTTATCTAAAGCTAGACTAGGGGTAGGGTTACTGTGTCGTTGTCTCCGATGTGTGCAGTGTTAGCTAAGCCCTGCACGACATCGACAGGTACTGTGAGAGCCTAAGTTGTCTTCGGGTGGGTTTACTTTGCGAGCACAGCGCTGTGGTGTGAGAGGGCCATAGCCTATCCCTCACAACATAGTGCTGCCTCTTTGTGTTGACTTCTGAGGGATCGCCAGGATAGAACTAGGTACTAGAGACCTAGATTTATCAAGAGAGCATCCCCGTCATATAACGTAATCTTCATTATACCACCTTCGGACAACGTTAGGCTACGAGCCGCATGCTCGCCCATTGTTGCCCTGCCTTGATACCCCAGCTAGACTTTATTAACTGAGCAGACACTGGTTAAGAGATAAGCCCCCATTATTATATGTATGCAGCATTATTATTCACTGCACTTTTGAGCCGAGGTTGTTGTTGAGTTGCACAACCCTAGTAGGCTGTTGCGTTGTGTCACGAAGCATTTCTTTAGTTGTCGAGCATTACTACCTTTGCGCAGTCTTTATTATTCGCCTGCCTATTATTACTATATGTCCTAGTATTTATTGTGACCCGTATTCTGCATTATAATTGTTCAAGATTCTTTACGAACATCTTCCCAGCATCAGACTTATTTCAGAAGTTTCCAGTTGATGTTGCAGGACTAGCATTGCACTTTCTTTAATACAGGAGTGCCAGTTATTTGAGTATCTACCGTAACGTTAATTAATCACGTTAACTATCTTTTCTTTGTGTAACCTAATCGAGTAATCTTTTACTGTTTGAGAATAGGCTGTTTCATCGAGCGTCAGCCTAGTGTGTGTGCACCAGTTACCGAGTCAGAGGATACCTCGTTGTCCAGGCACGACTCAGGGCGGTAATGGTGTTTTGTTTTCCAGTGTTTAAGGCAGGGGTTGGATCTAGTGTTACCGTTGTTGCATTTTTGCCATTATCTAGTCCAATGTTGAAGAGCCCTGTGTCTTTGAGAACCTGGATCGTAACAAATGGCGACCTAGCTCAGGATCTTGTGAACTAAGAGATAATTGCAGGATTGTTGTGGTCATTTGTTTTATTGAGGAATATAGTGGGCACGTTAATTTTTTTTGGCAAAGTAGTATAGCACTTGAGAGTCTTCAGACATTTTTGGCAATTGAATAGTGCTACATAAGAGTTTGGGGTACTTCTTTTCTGAATATTGTGGTGAGAAATTTTTGAGAGCATCATGTCTTATACCGGATCAGAGGAGAATGGAGACACAGTACGTAATGTCGAAACTGAGGAACAGCAGCATGATGAAAGGGTTAATCGGGTGAACTGTGAGGAGGATGCTAGGATATTTTTGCAATGGCCTGTTACTGCCGAGCGGTTGGAGGGTATGGATCGGTACGGTCTTCAATGCCTGGCCACAGCTATCGGTCATGCGGTTACTAGCAGCATGATCAGGGATAACTTGATAACGTGTGTACTGGGCAGGGTGACTGGTGAGCGAGATGGGTTGAGTGCTCAGAGCCCTTCGGCCATGCTTCCCCTACACTCGACTCCCAGCCATCCCTGTAGTTTGCCGACCCCGGGTACGCTTCCGCAGTTGGGTGGTGACTGGCAGGGTGGGTTGCCCCTGGGGGGACCACCGGTAATTTCAAACATTGTAGCACCTTCACCTCCTCAAGGGTTAACTCCAGAATTATTGCTTCAGCTCGAATTAGCTAAGCTTCAGCAGCAACAAAGGGCATGTGAGCTTCAGCAGCAATTAGAATTAGCCAGGATAGAAGAGAGAAAAACTATCAGTCAAGCAAAAATCCAAGCTGAGTCGACTAGGTACTGTGCCGACATGGACGTAGAGAAGTCGCGAGTAGAGACAACGGGACAGCGACTTGGGGCTGGTAACCGTGTTCATGAGCAGTCTCTCTCGCACTTATTGAAACTGGTTCCGGTGTTTGATGAGAGTGGTGTAACAGAATTTTTCACACGCTTTGAGAAGAAGTGCCAGGAACACCAGTGGCCAGAGAATAAATGGGCAGCACTTGTATCCTCTAGATTAATAGGCAAGGGTCTTAAAGCCTATGATGTGTTGCCTATAGAGTCTTGTATTATCTATGAGGAACTCAAGGAGGCTGTCCTGAGAGCATACGAACTACAACCAGAGACGTACAGGTTGAAGTTCCGGGGTGTTACCAAGGGTCAGGAGAGCACCTTTTTGGAGCATGCCCGGGAGCTGTCCGATTCTTTTGGGAATTGGCTGAGGTCGGAGAAAGTTACTACGTTTGACGACATTAAACAGTTGGTGCTTTTAGAGCAGTTTTTCAAATGCACGGGCGGCGACCTGACGTTAAACCTTAAAGAAAAGCAACCAAAAACTCTACAGGAGGCAGCTGAGATGGCTGACCTCCGGCTATCACTAATTCGTGGGTGCGGGTCTGCCCAGCGTAGTGAGGCAGGTAACAAGGGGCGTGACGCCCCACCCCCCCGAGTTAGTGATATACCTTATGCAAACAAGTACAAGAGCCATGATACCAAGACTGACCACAAGACTAGCACCGTCCCATTTAAGAAGGGGCCGGGCCCTTCCCAGTACCAAGGGAAGCCCAAAGGGGAGTTGGAGTGTTATCATTGTCATAAAAAGGGGCACTTTGCAAGAGTCTGTCCTAGCAAACCACCTACAGCAGCTGTGTCTTTGGCCTGCAACATTGGTGTGTCTCCGAAGCCATCTGAGTTTGCCCGGGGCAGTTCGTCAGAGGCTGAGGCACAGCCAATGCAGAAGCACCTGGGAGGCTCGAACCCTGCTCAGGATGTTTTTTGCGACCATAGAGGGCGGGGTTGCGTGATGTGGGCGGGGCGCAAGCATGGAGTAGAGGTCTTGCGTGATACAGGTGCTTCCCAGACTCTGATGAAAAACTTGACTGGCTACCCTATAAACGCGGCTCGGGTGGTGGTGGTGCAGGGTATTAATGCAACTCGGTCATACCCGCTGCTGCGGTTGGAGTTGGAGGTGGATGGTGTGGCATGTGAATTGGATGTCGGGATTGTGGAGAAACTGCCAGTGGAGGGCGTTGACCTTCTTCTCGGCAACGACTTTGCAATGCCCGCTTCTGAGGTTCTACCCTTAGTTGTTGCCGAGAGGCCGGCCGACGTGAGTAGGGAAGAGCAAGAGTGGGTCGAGCGGTGCCAGACACAACCCATGGCGTGTGTTGTCACCCGAGCTCGGGCAGCTAAAGTGTCACAGCCTAGTCCTCCGTCTTCAGACCAGCGGAGGAACGATCAACAGGAGGAGGCTAAAGCTGGAGTTGGTTTTAAGAGTTTTGACTCGGCGGCTCTCCTGGGTGATTCAGTATTAGCACCATTACTTAATTCTGGAGTAGCCCCTGGGCCTGTCATCGAGAGTGACGAGGCTGGGCATGACGAGTCTCCACGACAGCAACGTTATGTACATCGAGAGAGACAGAGGGAGCAGCCCAGTATCGGGGAAGGTCATGCATTGCTCCGGGAGCAGTTAGATCGCTTGGCACCCTCATATATACGTCGGTTGCAACTAGAGGACCCTGAGCTCCAAACGTGTGCTAATGGAGCTGTAGAGCTCGACGAGGACGGTGATGCACAGCCAGGAGATTTTTTTTATTTAGAAGGCATCCTCTATAGGCGTTTTCAAGACCCTAAACGTAGTTGGCAAGAGGGGTCCGGAGTAGTGGACCAGTTGGTGGTGCCACGGGAGTGCAGGGATAGCCTACTGAGGTTGGCGCATGACATACCACTGGCAGGACATCTAGGGGTGAGAAAAACGGTGGCGGCTTTAGAAAAATTGTTTTGGTGGCCGGGGTTGAAGGGGTAGGTGGTAACCTGGATAGCAAGGTGTCATACGTGCCAGAGGGTTGGAAAACCTAACCAAACAATTCCGAGAGCCCCGTTGCACCCCATTCCTGTCAGTGGACCGCCCTTCAGTAAGGTCATCATTGATATGGTCGGACCCCTAACCCCTACTAGTGCCGGTAATAAATTTCTATTAACTATCATGGATGTGGCCACTCGTTATCCTGATGCATATCCAATGAGAAATGGCACGGCGAAAACTGTTGTCCGGAACCTGCTCTTGTATTGCTCGCGGTATGGTTACCCTCAAGAGGTGCAATCGGACCAAGGTTCTAATTTTACCTCTAATCTGTTCAAACAAACTATGATTCAGCATGGCATCAGCACTGTCGTCTCTTCTGCGTATCACCCGGAGACTCAAGGGGTGTTGGAGAGGTGGCACGCCACGCTGAAAAGCATTCTTCGATGTTATTGCGCAGAGAACGGAAAGGATTGGGACCTTGGACTGCCGTATGTTTTGTTCGCGGCAAGAGAAGTACCTGGAGAGAGTCTCGGTTTCAGTCCGAATGAGCTTGTTTTCGGGCATCAGGTGAGGGCTCCTCTCCACATGGTGAAGGAGATGTGGGAGGGCACTGGGCATGTTGTTCTGCGAGATGGGTTGCAGCCTCTTGGTCCTGAGCGACGGGAGGAGTTGTTTGCGGGGCTGTGGCAGTCCGTCCGCATGTTTGTTGCTTCTCCAGGCCTGATGTGCGGGGTGGAATCCGGCATGGAGGCTGGAGACAGTGCGGGGCTCGAGTTGGTTCCCTACCATGTGAATCCTGCTCGACAGCCTGTTGTGAAGGCGGAGCTGGACAGCGTGTGGAGAGGGGGTCTGAGGGATGAGGGATATCGTGAGTGGTCGTTGCCAGTGGCTTTGCAACCTGAGTTTGGTGGCAGAGTCCGTGTGTATGTTGATTGCAAGAGTGTGGAAGCATTATCCCTGACAGACGCCTATCCATTATCCAGAGTTGACGACACCGTAGACCGCTTCGGGGCTGCCTCGCTCATCACGAAGGTAGAACTAGTGAAGGGTTATTGGCAGGCCCCGTTGCCAGAAAGAGCGAAGAGAAGTGCCAGTCTTGCGATCAACTGGGCAGTTTATCAGTGTCAGGTGTTGTTGTGCTGCCGGAACACAAGTTGGATGTGGGGCATGCTAAGGGCACTGATAATGTTTTGGCTTTGTTTGCAGGAGAACCCTCGCTGTTCAGTCAGTGTCTGTCGTGGGTGGAGGATCCGGGGTAGGCTACCACAGTATGTTGGTATAGCCTCCTGTCTTGGCTCGCGGTGTATTTTTGCGCTGGTGCTTGTTGGCTCGCGTGTGTAGCATCAGCGTAGGGTCGCAGGGCAGGAGTTGTTGGCTTTGATTCAAAGAAAATTAGGCTACATCTATAGTAGCCGCCAAAAATAACATTAAAATAAAATATGAACAAAATTAAATAAAAACTCTTTCTTTTTGATAATTAATTTTAAGATAATATTGTAGCTGAGTACTGAGTGCAGATGATTTTCCCTCAGTAGGCTGTGCTTCTTAAAGCTCGCTCTGGGAGCACAATGTTATGAATTAATGTATTATATTTGAGAAGGGTGATAAGATTTTTTTTTATATATAAATGTTGTTGTATTTTTTTTTTGAGGAGACTGAGCTTGCATTCCATGAGTGGCAGAGTGGTTAGGAGTGGCAGATTCTAGCGACATTCTGTCTGTTCAGATATGTGCCCATGGTTGAGTGTCCCATATCTTGGGGGGGGGGTGTGACGCCTCCCGGCGTTAACAGAATGGTTGCGTGGGGCATTGCAGCTCGCTAGCGCTCGCCAGGATGGGGGGATGGGCTACAGTTGTCCTAGAATGATCTGCTTTACGTAATTAGTGTCGTGTGGCCACAGACAGTCTAGAAATGGTCTTTGTTTTGGTCTGTGACCGCGCCTTATATTTTATATTCGCTATAATATAAATGTTGCTTGTGTGGGAGGCGAGCGAGAGAGGGTGAGGGAGTACACCTGGCAGCGGGGTGAGCTATCACGCGGCTCGCTTGGGCGCTGACGGCGTTGGCGGCCGGGTGGTCAACTAGTCCCTGCCCATCGCGGCCTCGTGTTTTTTACCAGCTCAGAGCTTGCCTGACACGCGTATCGTCTACATCCTTTGCAATTCTGTCCCCCATACTCGCCACTTTGCATACTATTTTCTCTCTCTCGACTTCTCCTTTCTCATTCTCTAATCTTTATTAAACTCAACATCCCTTCTGGTTTCAGCATAGACGTTCACCGTCGACCAGTCGTATTGTACGCGAAGCTCTCAGATATTTCTATGTATGAGGTTTGGAGAGACGGACTTTTCCGTATGTGTCCTCTCTCGGGAAGGTTGTAGACCGGTATATGTCTCCCTGGCAAGGTGTTGAGTGATTCTGCTTGGTTATCTAAAGCTAGACTAGGGGTAGGGTTACTGTGTCGTTGTCTCCGATGTGTGCAGTGTTAGCTAAGCCCTGCACGACATCGACAGGTACTGTGGGAGCCTAAGTTGTCATCGGGTGGGTTTACTTTGCGAGCACAGCGCTGTGGTGTGAGAGGGCCATAGCCTATCCCTCACAACATAGTGCTGCCTCTTTGTGTTGACTTCTGAGGGATCGCCAGGATAGAACTAGGTACTAGAGACCTAGATTTATCAAGAGAGCATCCCCGTCATATAACGTAATCTTCATTATACCACCTTCGGACAACGTTAGGCTACGAGCCGCATGCTCGCCCATTGTTGCCCTGCCTTGATACCCCAGCTAGACTTTATTAACTGAGCAGACACTGGTTAAGAGATAAGCCCCCATTATTATATGTATGCAGCATTATTATTCACTGCACTTTTGAGCCGAGGTTGTTGTTGAGTTGCACAACCCTAGTAGGCTGTTGCGTTGTGTCACGAAGCATTTCTTTAGTTGTCGAGCATTACTACCTTTGCGCAGTCTTTATTATTCGCCTGCCTATTATTACTATATGTCCTAGTATTTATTGTGACCCGTATTCTGCATTATAATTGTTCAAGATTCTTTACGAACATCTTCCCAGCATCAGACTTATTTCAGAAGTTTCCAGTTGATGTTGCAGGACTAGCATTGCACTTTCTTTAATACAGGAGTGCCAGTTATTTGAGTATCTACCGTAACGTTAATTAATCACGTTAACTATCTTTTCTTTGTGTAACCTAATCGAGTAATCTTTTACTGTTTGAGAATAGGCTGTTTCATCAAGCGTCAGCCTAGTGTGTGTGCACCAGTTACCGAGTCATAGGATACCTCGTTGTCCAGGCACGACTCAGGGCGGTAATGGTGTTTTGTTTTCCAGTGTTTAAGGCAGGGGTTATAATAATAATAATAATAATAGTTCTTAAAGCTAGCGCATGCTAAGCTAGCTAAGGATAGCTCAATAAGGCCGATTAGGCGTATTTCCATTGGGGTCCTGTACTACTACCCCATCCCTTTGCTCATGAGGGATGGTAACGACTCAGTGCTTGTGAAAAATCTTTAATGCGCCGAGCGTGGGCGCGAACCCGGGCCTTCTGGGTGGAAGTCCGAGACGCTAGTCACTACACCAAGCGAGCCGCTTGCATCTAGTGTTACCGTTGTTGCATTTTTGCCATTATCTAGACCAATGTTGAGGAGCCCTGTGTCTTTGAGAACCTGGATCGTAACAGTAGCGAGCTGTAGTCGTTGAGTATTACGTCTCGTTACCCGGCGGGTTATTTAACACTTGTGTGCGAACATGTTTGGGTTAACCTTATGAGCATTAATTCCTGGAAATGTTCTTTTTTTCCAGAGCTGGGTCCCGGCGGGTCTATGCAGAACCTGGAGTAAGTATCCCACCAGTCTCTGTCATGGCTACCTTTGCCCCGGTTTTTGCTTTATGCATTACGCCCTCCTGTTCAGGTATCCCTATTTTTGCGCACACCCTTTGTATAAAATGTGTTAAAATGTCTCGTTTGGTGTGGGTTACCTTTCCGGCGTTTTTTCTCGTTGCTCCGAGAACACCGTTTTTGTTTACCGAGTTTTAGTCAGGATGGCTCAAAATAGGTAAGTTACCCCGACGAGTTTGGTCGCTTGAGGGCTCATAAGAAACTGCGTTTTCTGTGGTCGAGCCTGGGATCAGGCTTCCTGTGTTATTCATTGCTTTATGCATTACGCCCTCCTGTAATGTATAGTTTAGTGTGGGTTACCTCTCCGGCGTTTTTCTCGTTGCTCCGAGAACACCGTTTTTGTTTACCGAGTTTTAGTCAGGATGGCTAAAATAGGTAAGTTACCCCGACGAGTTTGGTCGCTTGAGGGCTCATCAGAAACTGCGTTTTCTATGGTCGAGCCTGGTATCAGGCTTCCTGGTTTATTCCCGTCGAGGGGGGCTCCACACAGTTTTCTAGGTGATCAGGCTGACACCTGTTGGACTTGGTTTTCTCTGCTTTTCAAAGCCATTGAAACAATGCTGTCTGTTTGTTTGGTCTTTACCTCCCGGCGACCTTTTTACAAAGAGGTCTGGGGCAGGTATAATTGGTTTGACATTGCATATAAAACCCGGCGGTTGTACCTTCGGGTGGTTATATTAACGGATTTGCGATTCTAGATAATTTGCCAAACAATTGATTGATACAATAGGGTATCACGGCCTTCAAGACGGCGATCTATGAGGGCTTCTGGGAGAAGTCGGATTAGAGATTAAGATAGGCTTAGACTTTTTATGGGATAATAATAATAATAATAATAATACTTTATTTCAGACTCACACAGTACAGAGGGGAACCATACTGGGGTCCATATATACCTTACAGTAACATAAATATATATAAATATATATAAGCTACTGTACATAGGCTACATAAAATAAAAATAAATTAAATAATACCCAGCTTGCTATCATGTAGTTCACAGCACTGCCTCAACCAAAAACAGTGGTCATCAAACTACTGTGTTACCAAAACCACTGTCCTAATTGTGTACAGTACCATGCCTCACATCATTTAGCTTCCGGTACAGTATGTTGCTACAGTACAGTATAGGAATATCGGTACTGTACTGCACTATGAGGTTCAGTACCGGTATGCTAATTCTGTAGAGTAACAGACCTGAAATCATTACTTAAGGTTAAATATAGAGCAACTTCCTCCAGTGTGCCTGGATCCTAGAGGTGTACACTATGCTTGGAGTTTGTAGCATTTTAATGATACTGTTCTCAGAAGTGTTAAGGCGCTGAATGAATTTATATGTTAGCTTTCTAATGAGTGATTGGTAACAGTGTAAGTTCATATAGGCACATAGCGTACTTGTACTCTCATATTTTGAGAGCCCCAGAAACATTTTCATGATATTGTGATATGAGATACTTAGTCTATTCACTGTCATTTTCTTACAGTTCCACCATAGTTGTGCTGTATACATTGGTGAGCAGTAGGAGTTGAACAATGTTATTTTTGTATCCCATGTGCACATATGAAATTTTCTTAATATTGAATTTCCCTGCATGTAAAGTTGCCTTCGCTGACGACCCATACCCTCATCATCTGAGCGATCACATGAAATATAGTGTCCTAGATACTTTACTTTACTTTCTTCTTCTATAATTTCTTCATACAAATGGAATTTAGGTAGCTTTGATTTCAATAGAAGGTTAGATTTAAATATTATGATATTGCTCTTTATAGGATTAAATTTGACTGAATGTTCGATTCCAAATTTTTCACATACTCTTAATAATTTATCCAGTCCTGCTCCAGAGGGCGCGATTAAGGCTAGGTCATCAGCATACATGAGAAGATTTACAATGGTGCTGCCAATACAGCACCCAGTGCGAGTCTTGTTCACCTCCAGACTAAGATCATCCATGTAGACGTTGAAAAGATACGGAGACAATATCCCCCCTGCCTAACACCATTGGTTACGGCGAAAGAGCCTGACAGGATGTTGCCCCATCTTACACACATTTTTTGATTAGCATACCAGAAAATAAGTATCCTAACAATATAGCTAGGCACTCCCCTGTTAACTAATTTTTCAAATAAGGTTTTGTGACACACCCTATCAAAAGCCTTACTTGCATCAAGAAAACAAGAGAAAATTGAGCTATTTAGTTTGTTGTATGTATCAATCACTTCTTTCAGCACATATATGCATTGGTCTGTGCCGTGATTTTTCTTAAAGCCAAACTGATTGCTGCTGGTGACAATATATGCAGACATTCTTTCTAGCATTATCATTTCAACTACCTTACTCACCACACTAGCAAGTGCTACTGGGCGGTAGTTGTCTTTTGCTGTAATTTTACCTGATTTATCTTAATGACAGGAACAAGTATTACGGATATCATAGACTCCGGCAGGACACCATGCGTAAATAGACTGGTGATGCAAGAACTAAGTTTATCTATTAACAACTTATCTGCATATTTAAGATGTTCTGCATATATACCATCCAGCCCACAAGCTTTGTTTAGGTTGAGTTTTCTTATGGCATTCTCAAGATCACTTTCAGTCACTTTAATGTCTTCATAATTACTATCTTTCACATATTGAATTGCACCATTAGTAGACCTTTGGTTTACACTGTTAAGTAGTTCCTTAAATTGAGTTTTCCATAAGTCAGCAATGTTCTCCTCACCCGTAACCCCCTCAACACTGACAGGTAATGGTGTGTTACAATTTTGCATGGATCTAATGTCCTTCCAAAAACAGTTAGTATCCTTTTCTGCCAGACTCTTTGCAAGGGCTTCCTTCCTTAATTGGTTTTCATTTTGCTTAATAAATCTAATGGCATATTTGGTCCTAGCCTTTGCTCTTTTGTGAAGTTCAAATATAGGCCCCTGTCTAGGCTGTCTAGGCTGATAAAAAGATGCCTGAATCTTACTAGTGTCTCAAGTGTAAAGGGATACTTGAAAGACTTCATCTTTAATAAAGATATGCTTCATCTTTATGAGGATTAAGAAGTTATTTTTAATTCTTTTGGACAGGTGAAAGATATGCTGAAATCTTTAATAAGCCATTGAAACAATGCCGTTTGTTTGTTTAGTCTTTCCCTCCCGGCGACCTTTTTACAAAGAGGTCTGGGGCAGGTACAATTGGTTTGACATTGCATATAAAACCCGGCGGTTGTACCTTTGGGTGGTTATATTGACTGATTTGCAATTCGCGATCTTTGTATTTCCTCCCCGGCGATCTTTTACAAAGAAGTGGGGTTAGGAACATTTGGGGTTAACTTTTAAACTTTAAATCGCCCGGAGGGTGCAACCTGGAAGGGTGGGATGCCCGAATTTGCAAAATTCAGTTTAGTTGACCAGACAATTGAGGGATGCATTGTGTATCGCCTCCTTCAACATACGGCACTTTAGGGCACAATTGGGGTTAATGTTTTTTTAAAAACTAATATTCACACCCGGCGGGTGCTCCTTGGAGGGATGGGAATAACGAATTTACGATTCAGTTAGTTAACCAGACAATTGAGGGATACGTTTTGTATCGCCGCCTTCAACATTCGGCGATCTAAAAAGATACTTCGGGAGAAGTTAGATCTCGTATATTTGTCAGGCTTCCCAGTTTTTGACCTACGAGATAATTCGGGGGCCGGCGTCTTTTTTAGTTTTTTTTTCTCCAAAATTGAATCTTGAAACAAACACCACCGGAAAGACTTCATCAGTTATAAACGCCATGCTGGTCTTTATATATTATGTCAGAGGGTATTCATAAATCTTTTGGACAAATTAAGATATTCTGAAATCTTTTACTTAGGAAACCCCACCGCGTAGCGAGCTGTCGTCGTTGAGTATTACGTCTCGTTACCCGGCGGGTTATTTAACACTTGTGTGCGAACATGTTTGGGTTAACCTTATGAGCATTAATTCCTGGAAATGTTCTTTTTTTCCAGAGCTGGGTCCCGGCGGGTCTATGCAGAACCTGGAGTAATTATCCCACCAGTCTCTGTCATGGCTACCTTTGCCCCGGTTTTTGCTTTCTGCATTACGCCCTCCTGTTCAGGTATCCCTATTTTTGCGCACACCCTTTGTATGAAATGTGTTAAAATGTCTCGTTTGGTGTAGGTTACCTTTCCGGCGTTTTTTCTCGTTGCTCCGAGAACACCGTTTTTGTTTACCGAGTTTTAGTCAGGATGGCTCAAAATAGGTAAGTTACCCCGACGAGTTTGGTCGCTTGAGGGCTCATAAGAAACTGCGTTTTCTGTGGTCGAGCCTGGGAGAAGGCTTCCTGTGTTATTCATTGCTTTATGCATTACGCCCTCCTGTAATGTATAGTTTAGTGTGGGTTACCTTTCCGGCGTTTTTCTCGTTGCTCCGAGAACACCGTTTTTGTTTACCGAGTTTTAGTCAGGATGGCTAAAATAGGTAAGTTACCCCGACGAGTTTGGTCGCTTGAGGGCTCATCAGAAACTGCGTTTTCTATGGTCGAGCCTGGGATCAGGCTTCCTGAGTTATTCCCGTCGAGGGGGGCTCCACACAGTTTTCTAGGTGATCAGGCTGACACCTGTTGGCCTTGGTTTTCACTTCTTTTCAAAGCCATTGCAACAATGCTGTCTGTTTGTTTGGTCTTTCCCTCCCGGCAACCTTTTTACAAAGAGGTCTGGGGCAGGTATAATTGGTTTGACATTAATAATAATAATAATAATAATAATAATAATAATAATATTTATTCAGTTAGCAATTTACAGAGTTGGTACCACATAGTATGTTATAAATATGACATGTAACAGCCTTGCATAATTCCAACTAAGGATAGCCCAATAAGGCCGTTAGGCGTATTTCCATTGGGGTCCTTGTATATAAAACCCGGCGGTTGTACCTTCGGGTGGTTATATTAACGGATTTGCGATTCGAGATAATATGCCAAACAATTGATTGATACAGTAGGGTATCACGGCCTTCAAGACGGCGATCTATGAGGGCTTCTGGGAGAAGCCGGGTTAGAGATTAAGATAGGCTTAGACTTTTTATGGGATAAAAAGATGCCGGAATCTTACTAGTGTTTCAAGTGTAAAGGGATACTTGAAAGACTTCATCTTTAATAAAGATATGCTTCATCTTTATGAGGATTAAGAAGTTATGCTTAATTCTTTTGGACAGATAAAAGATATGCTGAAATCTTTAATAAGCCATTGAAACAATGCCGTTTGTTTGTTTAGTCTTTCCCTCCCGGCGACCATTTTACAAAGAGGTCTGGGGCAGGTACAATTGGTTTGACATTGCATATAAAACCCGGCGGTTGTACCTTTGGGTGGTTATATTAACTGATATGCAATTCGCGATAATTTGCCAAACAATTGATTGATACGATAGGGTATCACGGCCTTCAAGACGGCGATCTATGAGGGCTTCTGGGTGACGCCAGATTAGAGATTAAGATAGGCTTAGACTTTTTATGGGATAAAAAGATGCCGGAATCTTACTAGTGTTTCAAGTGTAAAGGGATACTTGAAAGACTTCATCTTTAATAAAGATATGCTTCATCTTTATGAGGATTCAGAAGATATGCTTAAATCTTCTGGACAGGTAAAGATATGCTGATATCTTTCATATGATACTAAAGGACAACGAAAAGTAGTGGTGGAGTGCTACGGTTCGTTGACCGGCGGTTTTGAGGCACATATTTTGTGCCATTTTTTGGGTGTAGCCCTATGAGCATTAATCCCCGGAAAATTCTCTTTCCAGGGTGGATTACCGGTGTTGCACCAGGTGACAGGTAGTTCCCGGGGGCGGGGTAGTTTTCCCCCAGTCTCTGTCGTGTCGGCACTTGAACCTCTCATTGGTGTATGTTCAACGCCGTTAAGCTCAGGTAGCCCTATCTTATTTTTATTTGTTAATGAAATAATTTAATAGCTGAATCATAATAAACATATATATTTTCTATGATTATATTATGATAATATTGTTTATTTATAGTAATTTATCTTAATACAATTAAATATAAATTCAATTAATTAGTATACTTCATCTCCCAACAATTTGCGTATTGCTACTTATAACTGTAGGGGGCTCCCTAAAACCAACAGAGGGCTTCTCCTACGCCCTGATGTAGTAGACGTATTTAATACCAGTGATATTGTGTGCCTGCAGGAGACTTGGTATTTTAAACAGGATTTGGGTAACCTCAGTACTATCTGTGATAATTTTCATGGGTTTGGGGTCTCGACAACCGATGCTATGGATGGTCTAGTAGCAGGTCACCCACCGGGAGGAGTAGCTATTTTGTGGAGGGACTCTTTAGACAGCCGGGTTAAACCACTTGTAACAAATTTACCATGGTGTACAGGTATAGAAATAGAAGATATCCAACGGAAAGTAGTTATTCTTAGTGTGTACTTGCCCTACCAATGTAATGAAAATGAAGAACAATACCTGGAATGCCTTGAAGAGCTAAGTGCTCTTTTACAAGAACTAAATACCACCTGCTACTCTGTAATAGGGGACTGGAATGCTAATCTGAAGGACATGAGTAACTCTCTGTTTGCTAGTCATATGACTAACTTCTGTGGTGAGCATGATCTAATTATCTCTTCTCAGCTCATGCTCCCTCATAGTAGTTACACATGTGTCAGTGCAGCATGGGGCTCAACGTCTTGGCTAGATCATACCGTAGCTAGTGCTGATTTCCATGATATGATAACAAATATGGAAATTCAGTATACATATACAGATGAAGATCATATCCCATTGACCTTAACAGCTAGTTTGGAAAGAGCGCCAGAATTAACCCAGTGAAACAATAGTGTAAATCCAAAACTGCCATGGGGCGGGCTTGACGAGGAGGAGTGTGAGCAATTTTGCACTTTAACACACACTCTCCTTTCTGAGCTTGATCCTGGCAGTGAGGATGCCATTACCTGTGAAGACCCCAATTGTGTTAATGCTAGTCATCGAGAAGAAGTCAGCAAGCTGTACAATAATATTATATCTTGTCTTACTAAGGCTAGTGACATAGTATTTCACAAGCATAACAAAAATTACTCTTTTAACAAACCTGGGTGGAATGACCATGTTTCAGAACTATACCAGGCATCCCGAGATGCTCGTAGTGTATGGCTGGATCATAACAAACCGAGGCAGGGACCCATTTTTGACATGTTCACCAGACTAAAGGCTAGATGCAAGTATGCAATCAGATATATAAAAAACAATGAAAATGTATTAAGAAGAGAAGCATTGGCCAAAAACTTTGCTAGCAAAGACACATTGGCCTTCTGGAAGGATATTACAAAAATGCATAATAGCTGCACACCTCTACCCGTTAGTGTAGATGGGATCTCTGGTACTAATAACATAGCCAATCTTTGGAAAACACATTACCAAACTTTGTTTAACTCTGTTGGGCACCAAGGAAATACCATTGCTGCTACAACAGAGTGTAACAAAGAAGAAAAATATGACACAATTAAAGTTACAAGTGAAAAAATCAAGGCTGCAATAAGTAGGCTAGATGCTAACAAATCCTGTGGTTTTGATGGTATATATGCTGAACATTTGAAGTACTCCTCCACTCTCCTCTTGGAGAAACTCAGCAGTTGCTTTACCAGCTTTCTAATCCATGGTTTCCTACCAGAATCTATGATGTCCGTTACCTTGATACCAGTAATTAAAGACAAGGCTGGCAAAATTACATCAAAAGACAACTATAGACCTATTGCCCTTGCCAGTATTGTAAGTAAGATACTAGAGTTAATCATTTTAGACAGAATCTCAGTGTATATCTCAACTAATAGTAATCAATTTGGTTTTAAAAAGAATCATGGTACGGACCAGTGCATCTACACTCTGAAGGAGCTAGTGGATGGGTACATCAAAATGAACAGCTCTATTTTTGCATGCTTTCTTGATGCTAGTAAGGCATTTGACAGAGTCTGCCACAATATCCTGTTTGATAAATTAGCAACAAGGGGAGTGCCATCCTATATACTGAGAATCTTGAAGTACTGGTACGCCAATCAAACATTTAATGTAAGATGGGGTAACATTATTTCGGATTCCTTTACAGTAACCAATGGAGTGAGACAGGGTAGTATTCTCTCACCTTACTTATTCAATGTATATATGGATGAATTAAGTGATAAATTGAATAAAGAGCAGATTGGATGTTATGGTGGGAATAAAATCATCAACCATCTCATGTATGCTGATGATCTGGTCATTATTGCACCGTCTTCTGCGGGTCTGAGCAAACTTCTTGATATATGTGAATCTTTTGGTAGTAAACATTGTGTTAAATTCAACCCACTGAAAAGTGCTGTTCTTATATTTAGATCAAAATTACTGTATAAAAGTAAACTGCCAAATTTCTCACTCAATAATCAAAATATTCAAGAAGTAAACAAAATAAAATACCTGGGACACATTATCTCAAACGATTGCTCAGATGATGCAGATATCGGCCGTCAGCGCAGACAGCTATATTTACGTGGTAACACCATCTTGAGAAAATTCCACATGTGTAATTGGGAAACTAAAGTCACTTTGTTCCGGACATATTGTTCCTCTATGTACACGGCCCATTTGTGGTGGAAGTATAAGAGAGCCACCATAAATGGTCTGTGTACATCCTATCATAATATACTCAAGATGTTCATTGGTCTCTCTAAATATGAAAGCACTAGTATGGTGTGCACACTGTTGGATGTGCAGTGCTGTCGGGCTGTCATCAGGAGACTGGTGTACAGCTTTTCGCAGCGACTGCAATCCTCCAGTAACACGCTGATTGTAGCTCTTTGGTCTAGTGATCATATCTATGAATCCCGTATTATATCTCACTGGCAGAAGCTGCTGCACACATAGTATGTACTGTAATGTAATATATAGGTCTAATTGAACTATGAGCAATGATCTGTGCAATAGGTGTTAACCAACATTGAGCAATAGCCTTAGTTAGCCTATCTGTGTTATAACACAGATATCTGGTGTTATAAGTTCTTGTGACAAAATGTGATATGTGCTCTATTCTGTAAATAGGCCTACTGTATTTTTTATTTTATTGTGTCTTTATTAATATATCTTTGTGTATAATTATTATCTGTGCTCTGACGAGAAGTGTATGTGATATGGACCATTAGGTCGTACTGTATTTATACTGTATCTATCTTATGTGTCTGGAATAAAGAATTATTATTATTATTATTATTATTATACTTTATGATTTTGCTCACCAGCTCTGCTTTCAATGTGTTAATGAGCTATGGGAGCTTTTAATTATCATAAACCTTTACGGGACTCGGACGAGGGCTCCCGTTCAGGGAGTATACCGAGCTCGCAAGCGAGGGACAGCCACAGCCAAGGTGTATGGCGATACTCACACTCGTACCTCACCCGCCGGACGATAACGCCGGCGGGCGGACCTGACGCTCTGATGACGGACGAGAACAGGTTGAGTTCCATTTATCTCTTTTCCGCCGCCAGACACGGCTCTAATGTGCCACGTAGTCAACAAACTACAGGATTAGCGAGGCATAGTCTCGCTAATCGCGCCCCTGTGGCCGGCGCAGTGTGGTACCAGCATTTGAACACGTGGTGCCCGCACCCAGTGTCCCTCCTGGTCGGGTTGTTCCACTTAGAACACAATTGGCAACCTAGAAACCTCGCGGACTTGTTCATTTTGGACATTCAGGAGGCCAAGTGGCACCTTATGGTAGCGACGTGACCAAGATATTCACGAATCAATATACCCAGTCTACAAAGCGACAGTTTCAATCGCATTGGAAAGCTTTTACGTCTCGGATTCTTAGAACAAAACAAACTGTGCCCTCGGTGGCGTTGGTTGTTTATTATTTAATTTATCTGTTCATGCAGAAACATTTATCTGAAAGTGATTTATGTGGGCAGGTTTTAAACTCCGCCCACCTCCCCGTCAGCTCAGGCCTACATGGTCTCTGGACAAAGCATCGTCGTTATTCTCGTTCCCGTATGTACCAAAGACTGCAGATTTTACAAAAGGGCAGTATTCCTTATGGCTTTGGCTACCGGGCACAGAGTATCTGAACTGGCGGCGATGAGCAACGCACCTAATTGCCTCAGGTTTGATAGGCTTCATGAGTGTATTCACATTGCACCTTCCCCAGGATTCATAGCCGAGATTGAGCACAGTGAACACGTGTTTTCAGAGTTCACGGTGCCGGCGTTAAACAGGGGAAAGGTGCACCATCTTTTTTGCCCAGTGCAAGCTCTAACCAAATATTTAAGAGTGGCGCCTCTAAATCACCAGGGTGCTTTATGGGTCGCAAGTCTGGGTGAACGATTGATGGAGCGTACACTGGCTTCTCTCTTGGTCGAGGACTTTAAAGAGAAGCATCCCGGCGTTGTGGGTAAGACCCACGATTTACGTAAGGGGACAGCCTCTTTACGTTTCCTTAATAATCTTTCGGTGGAAGTTATTACGTCCACACAGTTGTGGGCCTCTAATCAGGAGTTTTTGCCTCGATACCTTTCGGTAGCTCTGGACAAACCTTCCTTGCCATGTATAGCTTTACGGCAGAGGGTCTAGGTGGCCCTTTTAGTCACGTTTTGTTTAATTTCAAGAAAAAGGGGGGGAAGGGTGCAGTCAGTGTGACATAGGACACCCTAGACCCCTCCGGAGTATGTGTTCGGAACATACGAGCTGTGATACTGGTTGTAGGCATTGTATTATAAAATTTCTCTGTAGTATTCATTGCAGGAAATTGTGCTAAAGGCCAATAGTAATGTTACGACAATTCTTGTTGTAAGTAGCTTTGGCTGTGAAGCATTAGATTTTTGAGAAATCTCGGTAGTGGCAACTACGACTTTTACTTTTGCAGTAATTACTTCTGCATAAGTACACAAGTTCAGTACTTCTACGAATATACAAGAATTCATTTATGTTTGGTTATATTTTTAGGAATATATCCACTAGTTAATGGGGTTTATATGTGCACATGTAAACTTATAAGTTTTTAGTTTTCACCACTTACTTTAAGTGGGGTGCCTTCTTAACTAGCAGATCTGTGCACAGAGTCTCAGAGTTAACCCTTTTTCAAGCAGGCTTCTTTGAAGCATGCTCCTGCTTGTACCCCTTTTTGAAGATTTAGGCTGTATAAAGTTTATGCACCCGAATATCTCCTTTTTTACAAAAGTAAGAATACTATGTGGTTGTTTGATTATCCGCTTTTCTAGAGTTATGATATGATTACGAATGTCCCCCTCCAGTCTTAGAAATCAGGCATGTTCGTCAATGATGGAGGGGCCACAAATAAATTATAGGTTTGACTCCTGTAAGGAGATAAAGAAAACCTAATATTTAGTAGTGGCCCCGTAATCATTGACGACTGGGGCCCTCCCGACCATCCCCTTCCCATTCGTTGATGTATTAAGGATTTTGGTTTACTTGATATGTCAGTGAAGGAAGAATGATGCCTGAATCAGCGTCTGGTCAAAGATCCACACAAGTACATCTACGATATGATGGAAAACTTATTGGATAGTTATTCTTATTTTCTTTTTGTTTTTTATTTTTTACGAAGTTTTTTTCGTAGTGAGAACCCAATTCATAATGACTGAAGCCATGAGTGAGGTCGCGTGCGCTCATGATGAAGGCTCCTCAGATTTTAAATGCTCTGCGCGGTAGATTCAAACTACGGCGGATTAGTGTTTGAAGAGGATGCCTTATGTAATAGGCATGTTCGTCAATGATTACGGGGCCACTACTAAATATTAGGTTTTCTTTATCTCCTTACAGGAGTCAAACCTATAATTTATATACTATATATATATGAGGTCCCTCCTAATTTGAACAAAATCACTTTGGTGTCTTCACTTTATCTATAATGATTAATTAATAGAAGTATATTGAATGAGGGAAGAAGAGAGAATGAGAATGAATATGGGAGGTGAAAGAGGTCATATACACTTATCAATCAAACTGTCCAATATCAGCTGCTATATAGATGTGTTTACAGAAGCCTGTGCGAAGGATGGCAGGGTCGCCGAGAATCGAGGACTGCGGGTCGCTCATATAATGGTTTGACTATAGTAGTAAGTTGACTGTGTAGCATTACACATTTGTTCTTTTAATATACTTTTATATATCATCCAGTAGTTAAACAAATAATAATATTACAGGGTTTATTTTGTGTGTATTTATGCCCGTGCTTTTACAATGTAGGCTATTCTCACAACCACAAAACAACATTTACACTATTATCTGCACTTTTGTACACAATCTACACTATTTTTGTACTCTACAACACAAACAACGATGAACATCATGGCTGTAACCACATACAAATCTCACATTCACTATTGCCCGACACTTATATGTACAGAAACACATACACACACTTGGTGAGTATACCCTAGGGCCAGCCACTACAAAATTTAGACCTAATTATAATAATGTTATGCCCTGTTTTTCTACAGGATTAACTTGGGTAATGTGAGTTCTAACTGACTGGGTATATAATGCTGCATGCACAGAACAAGGTATGAGGAATAGAGAACACAAAATAAGCACACGGTAACAAGACACACGATCACGTTTATTGATGTACACACTTCTATAGTTTTCTTGATGATGATTAATATGAAGCATACGAAGATATGAATACTCGTACAAGACAAATGATAGAATTGAACAACACTAGCATTAAGTGGATCTGGATGGAGCCTAGTCTCCCACTTCCAACGTTCAGGTATTAATCTTCTGATCACTGGCTTTATTCACAAGTTTATATACTGGAGACCATAAATGTTACTTATAGATTCATATTCACTGTTAGATTTATCACTGGTAGCTCTGGTGCACAAGTAGTAGTTCACAGACTAGATTAGACATGCGTATTTTAGAGCACAGGAATTCTAGTAACCTCAGGGGGGTACTGATCTAAGTTTTATATTCTTGTGTCAGAAACACATAGAACGCAAATCAGTGGGCGAACATCAGATATCACTAGGGTTTCACTTCTATGTAATAATATCTGGATATATGGGTAATTACGAGAGTTAATATCGCCTGTTAATTAATAAACACTGATACGCTTAGCACTTCCTAATGGAATGGTTATAGGGCCTATATAAATTATACTGGGGCAAAGATATAGCCACTTCATAGAAATATTAATAAGTGAGTCTCTAAATAGCACTGTAACACTGTAGCACTGATAGAGTGAATCTTGGGTAGTATTTGATTGGTCTGGTCCTGGTTATCTTGCGTCCGTGATGTTGGGGGCTAACAACTGGTTCCGCGGCCGTCCAGATGGTCCATATGTAGAAAGTTCTCAAGACGGATTTCTTAGCGATCGTTGCTGGTTACACTCTTATATACCCTCTGGTTTCTAGACCTGAATCACAGATATTAGGATCTTCCTGTCAATCTGGATCGGAATTAACGCCAAGCGCATCTCACGTCGATCGCTCAGCTTCCCGGTCTGTATGAAGGTTATAAGGTGTACGTAGATTTCTTTTACGTGGACAGATCCTTCTATCTAAATCTGCCACGGAGTCTGCCGGCTCTGGAACTCAATTCTCAGGAACAAACAATGATAGAGCTAGAGGTCAACACAAGGGACCAGCCACTGTTTGGTGTCTATCTTTCAACTGATTTTACTGGGGGCTGGAGCTCGGTTTATAGGTTCGGTTTTGGACCCTGTAGGCAATAGGGATCTCGAGTTTTGATGGACTTATTTGAGCTCTCCATTGATACGGAAACTAGGTAAGGTGGCGATTACTGTTGTGGCACATGGCTGTATGGAGCCTTCATAATGTGATATAACTGAGCCTTAGTAAGAGGTACTATTTTGGCTATACTGGAAGTATTTAGGGGAGAGAGACTGGATCTACTTTGCGAGGAGGTTTGGGACATCTTTGATAGGAGCGTCTCTCTTAGATTGCTCAGTCTTTATTCTATGGTATAGCTGAGGTGCTAATTTGGTTATCGGAGTATGCAAGAAAGGTTAATGGGTTATTGTGGGTTAATAGAGGTTAGTAAGGGTGTTAGTCATACATGGTTAGTTCATTGATAGGAAGAATTCCTGTGCTACCTGGCAATGACCCGGAAGTCAAAACAGGGGTCAGGTGTACCTCCGCAGGGGTAGGGGTGTCCCTCCTCGGGTGGGTGAAAGGGGTAGGTGCGCGTCCTCTCTCTGTGATGGTCGTCTGGGCGGCTGTGGCTGGGGGCTTGCCATATTACAAGTGTTTGTAATAACCCTCTGTTTATGAGACAGATGTGGGTGTTCGAAATACCAAAACCGAAGGTGCCTTGATCAGCTGGTTTAATTGGTTGGGTTGTTAATTGCATGGTTTGTTGGATGTGGTGGAGACTGGGTTGCTAACTCTGCCACATTTATCTGGAAGTATGGCACTAGAGGTTAGTCACTGGCGAGGCGGCTAGCCTCGCACTGACGATCATTTGGTACAGGGTTGTGAATGGGTTGTGAGGGAATAGATGGCATGCAAAGGGTTAGTAAAGTTCTAATGGTGTTCCTTCCTACTGGGGGAAGGTAGGCTGGATAGGAGTATATATACAAAAGGTTTGAGAATGTTAGTAACGGAAAAGTTAAGGATATTCAGGGGGTATGGTGGAGAGGCTAGGTCAGGAGGGAGTCGAGGAGCGTGGGGGGTTAACGAGAGGGAGAGGGTTAAGGGGGGCTACGTGGAAGTTTGACCCTAAGGTCTCTGGGCGTAGGGGTGGCATTAGGCTACAGTTGGTATCTTAGACTGGGGGTTAACGACAGGGAAGGTAGGTTAATCAAACGCTACCAGGGGGTGAGCAATAGGTGGTGGTATATGAGTCTGGAAATTATAGAATCATGTGGACTGTGGGGAAGATGAGGTTAGCTGTAGGTGTGTGCTTGACTGTGGATAAAAGTAGAGAAAAACATAGTGTATTATTACTCGTCAATACGATGGGTTATGGACACTATTAGTTGACACGATTTCTTGCTGATCTAGTTGTCCCTGGGAACGGCGTTTTCTATGAAATATATACCAAAGAAAGCGGCAGTTCGTAGGGGTAGCTTCGTTATTGTTTCGTGGTAGATATGCGTCGAGACAATGGTAAAAGAGGGTTATCTATACAATCTCTGGTTGGGGTAAGAATTAGAGTTACTGCATGGTTGCTAACATCTTCAGTCATTATCTCTGTCTAGGTCTTACAGGAATAATGGTTATACATACAATGGTATACCCGTGGGTATCATCGTGTACTTAATCTAGGGGGGGGGGGTTCTTACATAAGATTCCCTGGTTTGATGAACATGGAGTAGAATTGGGCAATACAGGAACAATGGAATTTCCTATACCATCTCGTCTGTGCAGGAATATAATTACTGGATTGCTCGCGGCATCTTCAGTCGTGAGATCTGGCAAGATAGGGCAGGCGTAATGGTTGCACGATGGTGTACCCGTGGGTATTATTTATTAGTGGCCCCTCCATCATTGACGAACATGCCTATTACATAAGGCATCCTCTTTAACCTGATAAGCGCTAAATAGCAGTAGGAGCTAGGGTAGTTATTTGTGCATTTCTGCCAAAATATTCGATCTCACAGAATTTAAAAAAAAGTACCTCAATGTCTTGGAAATAAGCAGCCACATCCGCCAATATATATATATCCACCCTAAAAAAATGTGGGTGTGGAGTTACGGTGGCTGCAAGTTGAAAAAAAAGGGCTGATAGGCACGACATCCCCGAGCGAGCGAGTGTGTGTGAGTGAGTCAGGCGGGAGGAGAGAGAGAGAGGGTGGAGGCAAGAACGTGCGATTGATGAGAAGCAACGCTCTATATCTCGCCTAAAAAGCACCTTTATGGTTTCACCTGTTCATATTCATGAGTAAGGCAGCCCATGTGAATAATATACACTGATAAATGAAGCGCAGAGAGGCATACGGACGAATAATAGGCGAAATAAGAGTGGTGTATTGAGAAAGGTGGGTGGCGCGGGAGAGAAAAGGGGTCAGATTACAGTAAGTAGATGAGATTAGCGTGGGTGTATGCACAAATTTAGACCTTATAGACACTTTGTGTTGTCGTTGCTATATTGTAAACAACGATAAGACTTCTTGGATGGCGCAGTATGTTAGAGTAACCCGATATCTCATTACACAATTTTTACGCACTATTTGCTTGCAACTCATGGATGAAAGGTTATTTATTTACTTGTAAATTTCTTTACTGTTTGTTCGTAATGATAGAATATGTTAGGTTATGTAAAAGTATTATACATACTAAATACTTCGATATACACAAGTGTATCGAGGGTATATATATATTTTTTTTTGTCAAGCATTCGTCTGCCCGAAAATACGTACGCACTAATCGCTGTCAGTATAGTGTGAACAGTCATGGTCTAGTGGTTAGAGTGATGGACTGAGTGAGATGTAGGCCTAGAGACGTAGGCCTAGAGACGTGGGTTCGAAACCAGAGAGGTTATGGGGATGTTTTTGGAGTGTTTATATCACTTGAAATTTTTTTTTTTTTACATACTTACGCCCTGCTATTCATAAAGTCGAAAACTTTGATGAATAGCAGAGCGTAAGTATGTTTTTTTGTGTTTATTTATTTGTTTTTTTGTTTGTTTTTTTGTTTGTTTTATTATTACAAAAGGTTGTTACAAAAGGTTAGTACATAAGTATAATATTACATAGGTATATATATAAATAAAACAAAATATTGCCTGGCTAATGAATTAAACTGAAATAATAAATGAAAATATTGCTTATATATACAGTATACTGTATACAATAATATACTGTGTATATATATATATATATATATATATATATATATATATATATATATATATATATACAGTATATACCAAAACATATGAACTTATCCTACAACTATAATTTGTACATGTTATGATAATATTATCACGTTGGTCAGGTACGGGCAAGTAGGTAGGCAGGCAGGTGTTTTGAGATCACGTTGGTCAGGTACGGGCAGGTCAGGTACGGGCAGGTAGGTAGTGAGGTAGGTAGTGAGGTAGGTGGGCGGGGCAGGAGTTTGGCTGAGATAGGGCGACACAGGTACCACTCCTAGTAGTACTTGAGTGAGTGGTAGTCCCTGAAGCACTCGCCCAAACACAACCCAACGTTGCATTCCTTGCACATTGATGTGACTCGGCTTCTTCTTTGTGGCTTTCTGGTGGAGTGGGCACAGACCTGGCACTGTACTTGCAGCCTCCGGGTGCCAGATAGCTCGGTGTGGATAGGGTAGTGTTTGTCATATCCATCAATGACTCTGTCTGGGAGGTTGACTGCACGGCGACCCCTGTGACCGGAGACTGGTTGGTGTTTTTGTAGGAGTTGGTAGGCGACGTTGTATATGAACTCCCTGAACTTGAGTTTTTTGTTCGGGGCCATGTCTTTTTTTACAAGCCACATGTTGTAAGCGTTGAGCATCGTGATGTCAACAAAGTGAAGGAAAAGCTTGTGATACCACTTCACTGTTTTTCGTAGGCACTCAACGCCTGCAAGCTGGCAATCAGACTTGTCCACAAGGCGCATGTACTTGGTGTAATCCACCACCATATCAGGTTTCTGGATAGACTTCTTGGTACGGTAGTGGAATTTACCAGAGTCCACTTGGGCACCTGTATGGACAGTCGAAAGCAGGTGAACTGGTCGCTTATCGAGCCACTTTACCGCCAGAACTTTCCCAGACTTCTCCAGCTGCTTGTAGTGCTCTTTCTTCTTTCTTCTTGGTCTGTCCAGTCTGCGGCGCCTTTGTTCCTCTGCCAAGTCGTCATCAGAAGCGGTGTCACTGTGGGAGGGGTTGTCCAGTTCTATGCGATTGCCTTGGAACTTAGGCATGAACTTCCTGTTAGTTCTGACAGTCCCACATGCCCCCGTTTTGTGGTCATGGAGGAACTGGCAGAGTGCAGGACTTGTATACCAATTGTCGGTGTACAACGTGTGCCCCTTGTTCAGGTAGGGCTCCAGCATCTTTTTCACAATGTGCCCTGACATGCCCAATGGGTCGTTGCCACCGACTTTTGGAATGTCTACATCAGTGCCGGTGTATACGATCATGTCGAGCACTATTCCACTTTCACAATCGCACAACACAAAGATCTTGATCCCGAACCTGTGTCTCTTCAAGGGGATGTACTGCTTGAACACCAGGCGTCCTTTGAAAAGCACGAGCGACTCATCAATCACCAGGTTGGCAAAGGGGTAGAAGAATTTCCTGTACCTTTGCAACAACATGGTCAACACATCCCGAACTTTCCATATTCTATCAGCTCGGTTTGGATTATTATTGTCTGCGAAGTGCAAAAATCGCAGAAGCAAGAAAAATCTATCACGAGCCATATATTTCCGGAAAATTGGGGTGTTGATGATTGGGTCGTGCTTCCAATAATGCTCCATTACATGCTTCCTGCAGAGAGGCATGATTAGCAACAACGCAAAGAGCACAAGGAGCTCAGGGACAGTCGTATCAACCCATGCACGAATTCTTGCTCTAGGAGATATCATATCAATTCTTTCCCTCACCCAGGTAAAATAGCCATTGGTTTGGGAAACGAGATGAGATAATACCTCCTGGTCAAAAAATGCACAGAAGAAATCAGATTCCGTGGACTGGTCATTGCAGGGCCAGTCTGCTGTTGAACCAGCCAGATTGGCATTGAACTGGTGCAAATCTGGTTGGAAATGGGACCCTTCAGACCAGGCAAAATTATACGCCCGTGGGGGATCAGGATCAGCCCCTCCGTCAGCCACGTCGTCTGCGCCTTCGTCGTCAGACAGGTCTTGGTCATGGTCACGGTGCAGAAGTACATCGTCGTCTTCCGAATCCTCTGCACCTCCCTCATATTGGTCTTGATCCTCCTCAGACTCGCTCCCACTATCACCACCCCAGCCATAGTTCCTGGGATCGAAGGCTTCCCCTTCTGCAGCGTCGTCGTCAGAGGAGTCAGGAGGGAAGAGGAGGGCGTCAAACTTGGATGGCGTTAGACCGGCTGCCAAAACTCTACGAGGCCCTCCAACAGCAGCAGGGGCATGGGTGGGCGTGGGTGGTGGAGCAGGGGCGTGCGTGGGCGGTGGTGCAGGGGCGGCCGTGGTGGGCAGTGGTGCAGGGGCGGCCGTGGTGGGTAGTGAGACAGGGGCGGCCGTGGTGGGTGATGGTGGTGGTGGCAACGCGGGGGTGGTAGAGGCGGGAGGTGTCACCTTACTCCTCTTGAACTGATAAGGGTGTCCTTTACCCTTACCCTTCTTGCCAACTACCCCCGATGCTCCTGCATCCCCAGGACGGCCACTTGTACTTCCTGTGGTGGTGGGCGCCGTGGGCGTCGTTGCCACAACAGTAGAGGCAGTAGTTGTTGTGGTAGCAGTTGTCAGAGCAAATGCTGAGGACAATGACCTCTTCGCACTCGTCGTGCTTGGTGCACGTGTCGTGCCTCTCCCACCACGTGTCGTGCCTCTCCCAGCACGTGTAGGTCTTCTTGGCTGCACTGGCTCATCATCCTCAGAAGTATATACGTAGGAGGGGTCCCTGGCACGTATTCGTGTCCTGCCACGAGCACTAACACCGCCAGCAACAGGGTTGGGCGAGTCAACAGGGAGCGAGTCAGGGGAGCGTGTAGGCTCCATGGTGACTGAGAGCGTACTGCGTGTGTAGACTGTGTGGGGTGCGTGCGGCGGGTGGTTGTGGGTGCCATCGAGAGGTACCATGTCGCACTAAACGTGGCGCAATTTGTGACTCCCCAGACAGCTTGGCGCCGTTTTGGTACGCCTTTAAAAATCCTGCTTCCGTGAGGCCTATCGCGTTCCCTATAGGAAGCCATCCGTGAGGCCTATCGCGCTTGCCGGGTTAAACACTAATTCGCCGTAGTTTGAATCTACCGCGCAGAGCATTTAAAATCTGAGGAGCCTTCATCATGAGCGCACACGACCTCACTCATGGCTTCAGTCATTATGAATTGGGTTCTCACTACGAAAAAACTTCGTAAACAATAAAAAGAAAAAGAAAAATAAGAATAACTATCCAATAAGCTTTCCATCATATCGTGGATGTATTTGTGTGGATCTTTGACCAGACGCTGATTCAGGCGTCATTCTTCCTTCTCTGCTCTGCGATCAGCCGGCCTGGACGTGTCTCTCCACGCTCCGCTGGTTCCGCATTTGCTGCGTCCCTAGTGAGTTTTTTCTCATTTGTTTACTCCGGGATGTATCGAGTAAGGTTAAGATATGCGTAGCAGGAGTGTCCTGGGCTGGTTGCCCGCAGTGCAGTGTATTTTGGGTCGTGTGTTTGGGGCATCTATTTCGGATGTACCCTCGTGGTCCTGTTGTGGACAGGTGATTTTTTTTTTTTTTTCATAGTTGAGTTAGCTTGTGATGCAGGCGGCTTTCATTACGCGATTAATTCTGCTGCCTTTTATCTCTCTGATGAGGTAGCGTTGCTTTGCTGACGTTCCCAGCGTATTTTTCTTCACTTAGTGAAGTTTTTTCTGGGTCCCGAGTCGGTCTTCCCTTGGTCGGAAGTTTTTACTACAGTGGTGTGTTGGCGGTGGTTCCTGTTGTTATATTTCCAGTGTTTTTTGTTTATATCTCAACAGTTCTTGTGCCGTTTGCTTAGGCCTAGCCAGCCGCTCGTAGCTTTGCCACATGTACAAGTGTTATTGATTTATTTTATAAATATGTCCTACTGTGTCATGTGTATCCGGGTTTAGTTGTGTATTGGCTAATTCCACGGACTATGTTTGTTTCCTGGATTAGTTGTGTATTGGCTAATTCCACGGATTATATTTGTGGTCCCTAGGTTAGTCGTGCTTGGCTATCTCTCGGGTCCTATGTGCGGGCAGATGGTATCTGTTCGGGGTGGGTTACTTTCCGGCGGGGTTTTCTCGGTTTCACCATGAAAACTCCGGCCGTGAGCCGTGTTTGGCCACGCGTGGTTTCAAATCCGGCGGGTGTCCCCGGCGAGTTGGTGTCTGTGGCTCTCCAAGACTGCGCTCTGTGTTGGTGCCTGTTTCAGGCTCCCTATGATTCCCGGCGGATTGGTGGTACCCATCTAACATTGTTCATGCGGACATATGTTATGAAGTTTTTCTACCCGGTTTTACAAACCAAAGGAAAAACCCTAGCTGTTGTTGTGGGCTTTCCTCCCCGGCAATCTTTTACAAAGAAGTGGGGATAGGAACTTATGGGGTTAACGTTTAAGACATCAGGTCTCACCCGGCGGGTGTACCTTGTTAAGGTGGGATGAACGAATTGGTAATTCAGTTTAGTTAACCGGTCCATTTTAGTGATACTATAATGTATCGCCGCCCTCACCCTTACGGCGATCGAAGGCTTAATTAGGGTTAACGTATTTTTTTATAAATTGGCCACACCCGGCGGGTGCTCCTGGGAGGGGGAAATACGGGATTTACAATTCAGGCTAGTTACCCCATTAATTGAGAGATACGGCTCTGTATCGCCGCCTTCACCATACGGCGATCTATGTGACAATTCATTAAAAGTCAGGTCTCGTATCAGCCTACCCTGTGTTAATCTGCTAGACACTTCAGGGGCCGGCGTCTTTGTGGGGAGTTGTTTTCAAAATTGAATCTTGTAACAGTCACCGCCAGAAATACTTTATAAACGCCATACTGGTCTTTTATATTATGTCAGAGGGTATTCTTAAAACTTTCTTAAAAGACATGTCTAGATAGTCGGATATCTTTATAAAAAAAACGCCGCATAACGAGCTGTAATCATTGTGGGGTTACGCCTCGTTATCCGGCGGGTTATGAACACTTGTATGCGATCATTTTGGGTTAACCTTATGAGCATTAATTCCTGGAAATTTTCCTTTTTTTCCAGGGCTGGGCCCCGGCGGACCAATACAGACCCTGCAGTAAGTCCCCACCAGTCTCTGTCATGGCTACCTTTGCCCCGGTTTTTGCTTTATGCATTAATCCAACCTGTGCCGGTATCCCTCTTTTTGCGCACACTCTTTGTATCAGGTGTGTTAAATGTCTAGACCGTTCAAGAGGTCTGTGGGTGATGCGCAACTGTTCCTTTTTCTCCCAACTCAGTGCCAAAGTCCTCCAAGATAATGATAAGACCGCAGCGGTCGCCTTACGAGAAGTTCGGCAACAAATGTCAGCGTATACTACGATTGTGGCTCATAAGTCACTTCAATGTGACAACGTCCCTCTTTGGGATAGGCTTCTTCTTGAGCACCCTCCCCCTAATAAACGTTCCTCTCGAGTAACTAGTCATAAGCCGGCGGAGACTGGACAGGGTTCTGTGTCATCTCCTGCCCCTGCTACTTCGAAACGTCGCCGTGAGCCTACACCCCCGGCGGCAGTCTCCTCGTCTCCGGCGAGATCTAGGTCTAGGTCACCCCTTAGACACCAGCCACCCAGTCTTGCCTCTTCACCATCGAGTAAGAGGAGTAAGACAGAAAGTTCCACCAGGGGTCACGGCGATAAATCCTCCAAATCAAAGAGTAGTTCACGGTCACACCGCAGCCATAAATCTTCAAAAAAGGATTCCCATGATAGACAGGCCTCCCGACACTCACCTGTTTCTAGTGCTTCTCGTCATACCTCTACCCCAGACAGAGTTGGTGTTCGGTCTCAGGGGTCCAGTGTAGTACCTGTACCTAACGATGATTTACCCATTAACATTTTAACCCTGGAGTTGGAGGGTTCAGAGGACTCAGTGGTTGGGAGTGTTTCAGACTCCCACGGGAGTAGAGGCCAAGACCTAGGTGTTTGGCGATATTCTCGTCCGGGGCCTGACCACCCACTTCCGGCTCAAACTATTCACACAGTGGCTGACGTCCATCGGGACGCGGCGATCCCTTCCTCTACTCCTAACTTATCTTGGCGACGAGATGGTACCCCAGCTTCGGCGGGATCTTCTCAGGAGGAACAGGATGACAAAGACGAGGTTTCGATGATATCGGATATGGAAGGGCAAGAGTCAGGTTCAGGCTTCGATGCCGCACAAGATCTTAATGATTCATCAGTGAACACATCATCAAATCAATTTGTCACTGCACAGGAAATTGATGGGCTACTTGATAATGCTTTATCTAGATTTTTTGGCCAACAGCAGGAAACTCCCACAGTGGACTTGGGAGCTCCCACGACAAGCTCTACGGTACGGCCTCTGATAACTTCTATTGCTTTGCCTCAGGTCCCTCACCCCCCCTCTCTGTCACCATCGGTGGTTACTAAGCCTGCTACGGCGGCATTGACCACTTCGAATGTAAGGGTTATAACGGATGTCAATCCGCCCCCTCTAGACAGGGCGCCTCTCAAAAAGGTAGCTATGCCCTTGCTTTACGGACCAGATGAGTCATGGGTCCTTTTGACCCCCACTAAACCAGACCTAGCCCAACCTACCTTGTCAGGGGAGCTTCCAGTGCCGCGTGAGTGGGTCATCCAGGGCAATAAATCTAAGAAATTAAGGGCCTTGGATACTTTGGGGAATGTACTAGATGTCAACATCAAGGCTATACCTAGTTATTATCACCAGGACTATTTTGTTTATACTGCTAAGCCTGCTTTTCCCCCTGCCTCAGCTTCAAGATTGTTTTCTGACTGGTCTAAGCATGATGGGTTTAATGACATTAAGACACTGTCAGCTCTCACTCCAGAACTCGATTTGCAAACCGTCACAGACGCGGCAGCTAATCCAGTCTTGAAGGTGGGGCTGTTGGGCCCAGGACCTTGGTTGGAATGGGAGACAGAGGCTCAAAACTTTGCGACCACATTTACTTCCAAAACTTCCCACCAGATCCCTCAAGATACTCATTCTTGGTTCTCCATGCCAGTATGTTTTGCCGGCGGAGTCCCTTCGGCTTTGTTTGCTTTCTTAGCTGCCCCTAAAATTAATCTTTGTGAGCTAAAAGACCCCTTCACTACCCCTACCCCAACTCACCTAGACCGTGAATTTAGGCTACGGGGGAAAGCTTTTTGCCTGTTCTCTCAATACATAGTGTCTCACCAGGTAGCTAAGTCTTTGCTCCGGTCCACTCAGGCAATCGCAGACGCGGATGCCAGACGTTCGGTTGAATTGTCCCGGCGACTGCTTCTTCAGTCGTCAATCCAATCATTAGGTGACGTACGCACTGCCTTGCTTGAGGCGGTACGAGCGAGACAAGGTCTGAGAATATCCTTAGTCCGCAAACTGCCTGATCGCATTGCGAATCAGGTGGTCATGTCACCAGTGCTCACTCCCTCTTTAATGTCCCCTGATGTGTGGCGAACGGTTTTTAATATGGCTCAGGCCGTTAAACACAGTCCCACCCCTTCTAAGAAACCTGCCTTTAACTTCCCCAAACCCAGGCCAGTCGCTAAAGCTCAGCTGGGGGGATCTAAGCCCTTTCTTCCACCTAAGTCCTCCTCCACTCAAGGTCAGTTCAGGCATAGACAGGATAGGTTTTCAGGTCAGAAAGGACGAGGCTATAATAAGCCTCGCCCGTCTTCTGCCAACGCCAGCCAGCCGGCGAAGCGTCCACCACCTCCAACTCCACCACCGTAAAAAAACTAAGGTCTCTCTCACTCCCGGTGCCAGTAGTAAGGCCGGCGGATCCGAGGGTAGTAAAGCCGGCGAACCCTGGTCTGCTGACTGGGTCGTTCCGAACATGTCACAAAGCATGGCCGGTAAACACTTGGGCCCGGATGGTGGCACGCAAGGGCATCACTTGGCAGTGGCTCCGGCGACCTCGCTTACGTCATCCGACAACGGCGAATTTTGTTTCTTTAGAGGTGGAGTCACTGGTCCAGGAAATGATTGCCAAGAATGTCATCATCCCGGTCCCCCCAAATTACCCTATATTCACGTCCAAGCTCTTTTTGGTTCCCAAACGGGACAGTGTTCAGATGAGACCGGTCGTCGACCTGTCTTATCTGAACCTTCACATTCACAACGAGTCATTCCGAATGTTAACAGTACACCAAATCGGGCTAACACTTCCGTGGGGGGTTGGATGTGTTCCCTAGACCTGACAAATGCTTATTGGCACGTATCGGTCAACAAACGATTTCAAAGGTTTCTGGCCTTACGGATCAGGCACCAACATTTTTTTTTTCAGAGGATGCCATTCGGTTTGAACCTGGCACCTCGACTATTCACGAAATTAGTCCGGCAAGCCCTGATGCCGTTGCTAAAGCAAGGACTGAGAGTTCAGCCAGACGACTGGCTGGTGGTGGCAGAGACGGAGCAATTATGCATCACACATGTCAACATACTTTTAACTCATGTCAAAGCTCTAGGGTTCAAGGTAAATCTGGTAAAGTCAAACCTTGTCCCCTCACGAGTAATTCAGTGGATAGGGCTGGTTTGAGACACAGCGGCTCTAACTCTGAGTCAGAGTGTGGACAATCGCAACAGGTTTCGCAGGAAACTGTTCATGTTTCTTCACAGTCTGACTATGACACAGAGGGTCTGGGAGTCTCTGGTCGGCTCTCTCAACTGGATTCAACTAACTGTAATGTTGGGCCGGTTGAAAGTAAAACGGTTAATATTGGAGGGCAACAAATATTTCCCACTCTTACCTGCGGGAAAATTATGGCCCATCCCAAAATTAATCCACACCTTACTGGCGGTCTGGGCGAAGAGGGAAACGATGCACTCGGTAATGTCATGGACCTCTCCTCCGCCAACGGTATGGGTAGACACGGATGCGTCAGGCATGATAGGTTGGGGATTTCAGTCAAACCAGGGGCACCAGGGTCAGGGGCTTTGGTCCCACTTAGAAATCTCCCACATCAATGTCAAAGAATTACTAGTCCCCTTGTATTTCCTTCAGGCTCACGGCTCTACTTTACGGGGCAAGTCGGTGGCCTTCAGAATGGACAATCTGAATGCAGTTCACTGTATTCAGAAACAAGGGTCAACGAGATCAAGGAAGTTGCTAAACGTGTCGGAAGAGATTTTTACTCTAGCCAACAGGCTAGACATTTATCTTCACGCATCTTATCTCCCAGGCGTAGCAAACGTCTGGGCAGACGCTCTGTCCCGGAGACAGAGCACGACAGTAGAATGGGAGCTCAAGCAACCCATTTTCAACCTAATGATTGCAGAGCTCTACCATCCACAAGTGGATCTGTTTGCGTCCGAGGGGACTCACAAACTCCCTCTATACCTCACCCGCCAGACGGAAACGCTGGCAGGGGAGCCGGATGCCCTAGTGACAGAGTGGAACAGATGGAGCTCCATCTATCTGTTACCGCCGCCAGACGCGTCACTAATGTGCCACGTAGTGAACAAACTACGAGATTATCGAGGCTTAGTCTCGCTCATCGCGCCCCTGTGGCCGGCGCAGTTATGGTACCAGCAATTGAAGACGTGGTGCTCGCACCCGGTGTCGCTCCCGGTCGAGTATTTCCACTTAGACACAGTTGGCAACCTAGCGACCTCGCTGACTTTTGCATTATGGACATTCAGGAGGCCAAGTGGCTAGCACCGTATGGTAGAGATGTGACCAATAAATTAATCAATCAATATACTCAGTCTACGAAACGACAGTATCAATCACATTGGCAAGCCTTTACTTCTTGGAACATTAGAACAGAACAGACTGTGCCCTCAGTGGCGTTAGTATTTAATTATTTGAATTATCTGTTTGAGCAGAAACGTTTATCTGTGGTAACGTTAAAAAATCACTTAACTGCGATTAGAGTGCCCTTTTTAGACCTTACAGGTCTCTCCATACCGGTGGCGGAGGAAACAGGTTTTATGAGAGCATGTTTTAAACTCCGCCCACCTCCCCGTCAGCTCATGCCTACTTGGTCTCTGGACAAGTCATTGTCTTTACTTCACTCTCGTCTGTACCAAAATACTGCAGATTTTGCGTTACTTCTAAAGGAGGCTGTATTCCTTTTGGCTTTGGCCACCGGGAACAGGGTGTCTGAGCTGGCGGCGATGAGCAACACACCTAATTGCCTTAGGTTTGGTAGACTTAATGAATGTATTCACATTGCACCTTCCACAGGATTTGTAGCCAAGAATGAGCACAGTGCGCACGTGTTTTCTGAGTTCACTGTGCCGGCGTTAAAAAGGCGAAAGGTGCACCATAATCTCTTTCCAGTGCAAGCTCTAACCAAATATTTGAGAGTAGCCCCTCTAAACCCCCAAGGTGCTTTATGGGTAGCGAGTACGGGCAAACGCTTACTGAAACGGAGCTTCTCTTCTGGTTGAAGTCATTAACCCGCTGAGCCCCGGCTAGTTATAATATTTTGTTCACCCCAGTCCCAAGCCATTTTCACTTATTTTTTTTGTTTGCTAAAATGGAAGACAAGGATGAGAAATGAAAAAAAAACAAAAAAAAATCACCTCTGACATTTTTTTTGGGGGGGGGGCCGGTGGGGGTTGGGGGGGGGGAGCTTCAAAAAAATTTGTTGAGCCAAAATGGAAGAGAATGGTGAGAAATGAACACACAAATAAAAAAAAACTCATTTCGGTCATTTGGGGCGGGGGGGGGGGTTTCAATAGTTCGTCTCCCCCGCATGACCACCGCCCGGAGCACTAGGGTAAAAACTGAGTATGGCATTGTACGGCATACATCCTAAGGAGTATCTCACATAAATCTCAAGCCTCTAGCTCCCATACGACCGGAGTAATGAAGGTTCAAAGTGGCGGTAAACTAGGGGTGTAAACTATCCCCACTAAGCCCACCACCACCAGCCGCGCGGCTGTCTCGGCCCGCTCACACCTACTGGCCCGGCTCCCCCACACACTACGGTACCGCCCCCTCCTATTCTCCCGCCATTTCCTACCTTACGAGCCACGTAAGTGTTTTTTATATGTCGGACGCACGTGATGCGTCGCTGGGAGTTGGTGATCAAAGACTGCCGACGCAACACGTGCGACGCTGGGTCTCAACGGGTTAAAGAGAGTAATCCCGGCGTTGTGGGTAGGGCCCACGATTTACGCAAATGGGCAGCCTCTTTACGTTTCTTGAAGAACTTTTCAGTTGAAGATATTTCGTCCACACAGTTGTGGGCGTCTAATCATACGTTTTTGACTAGATACTTGTCAGTTGCTCTAGACAAACCTTCCTTACCATGTATAGCTTTAAGGCAGAGGGTCTAGGTGGCCCTTCAGTCAATTTTGTTTACTTTCAAAGGGAAAAGGAGAGAGAGAGAGAGAAAGTAAATTTCTCCAAAATATCATATATAGAACAATAAATATACGTATATATATATATATATATATATATATATATATATATATATATATACATATATATTTATATATATATATATATATACCGTATATTGATATCATCATTTTTTATAGGCGTATATATCACGGTGTAGGGTTGATTTCATACTATGAAATCAACCCTACACCGTGATATACGCCTATCAAATGATTGCAAGCAACATGGAGTCACGCGAAGAAATGAATAAATACATGAATACATGAAGGTAGAGAAAGAAAATCCTACTTGGTGGTACTGTGCCCGGGTGGCTGTGACGGTTGGTTGTTTGAGGAGTGGCCTACAGTAATCAGTAAGTCACACAAACACGATAGGAAGAAGGAGAGAGAGAGAGAGAGAGAAAGTAAATTTCTCCAAAATATCATATATAGAACAATAAATATACGTATATATATATATATATATATATATATATATATATATATATATATACCGTATATTGATATCATCATTTTTTATAGGCGTATATATCACGGTGTAGGATTGATTTCATAGTATGAAATCAACCCTACACCGTGATATAGACGCCTATCAAATGATGGTATTGATATTATTATTTAGGGAATGTAAGAGCGGTGAGACAAATTATGGATAATGTGATATGAATATTTCTCTGTTCTATTCAGGGCGAGAAATTTTCCTAGTACATTGTTAGTACAAACAACAGTGTTGTTATAGTAGTTTTAGCTGTGAAAGCAATTTAGTTTAAACAGTGGAGATCGTTTGTGAAACATTTCCACGAATATTATGGGGTTTATTATGTGCACATGTAAACTTATAGCTTATTATTTTTGTCACCACTCGTTGAGTGGGGTGCCTTTGTAACTACAGATCTGTGCGCAGAATCTCCAGAGTTACCCTTTTTTGTCAAGCAGGCTTCTTTGAAGCACGCACCTGCTTGAACCCCATTTTTGTATATATATGGGCTGCGCCATGTTTAAATATATTTTCGAAGTAAGAATACTATGTGGTTGTTTGATTATCTGCTTTTCTAGAGTTATGATATTATTACAAATGTCCCCCTCCAGTCTTAGAAATCAGGCATGTTCGTCAATGATGGAGGGGCCACTAATAAATTATAGGTTTGACTCCTGTAAGGAGATAAAGAAAACCTAATATTTAGTAGTGGCCCCGTAATCATTGACGACTGGGGCCCTCCCAACCATCCCCTTCCCATTCGTTGATGTATTAAGGATTTTGGTTTACTTGATATGTCAGTGAAGGAAGAATGACGCCTGAATCAGCGTCTGGTCAAAGATCCACACAAATACATCCACGATATGATGGAAAGCTTATTGGATAGTTATTCTTATTTTTCTTTTTCTTTTTATTGTTTACAAAGTTTTTTCGTAGTGAGAACCCAATTCATAATGACTGAAGCCATGAGTGAGGTCGCGTGCGGTCATGATGAAGGCTCCTCAGATTTTAAATGCTCTGCGCGGTAGATTCAAACTACGGCGAATTAGTGTTTGAAGAGGATGCCTTATGTAAGAGGCATGTTCGTCAATGATTATGGGGCCACTACTAAATATTAGGTTTTCTTTATCTCCTTACAGGAGTCAAACCTATAATATCTGCAACCTAAAGAGGCCAACTAGATGGGAGCCCTTGGCGATGAGTTCGTCAATGGCTCAAACCTGCGATCCAGCGTCGACCCCGCTACCTGTAGAACACATGATGATACGGTTGCAGAGTAGTATGGCTCCGTGCCGGATCCCTCAACTAAGTGAGAAAATCCAATGGTACTAGCCCCGAAGCATACTTGTTGCACACCCTGAAGGGACCGAGCAACAGGCTCCAGTTCACCCTACAAGAAGCCTCATGACTAATCAGTGAACTAATAGTGGGCTAGGATAAAGAAAACAACACACGAGGGGCGACTTGCCTTATCACAACAAGAACACCCCTTAACCCGGGAACTGCGGGAAGACTCTTAAGAGTTCCCCCGGCGGACTGCGGGAAGACTCTTAACCCGGCAAGCGCGATAGGCCTCACGGAAGGCTTCCTATAGGGAACGCGATAGGCCTCACGGAAGCAGGACCATAAAAAAAGCCTTCCATAAAAAAAAAGGGCCTATCAAAACAAAGGAATTTGTCTCTTGGTGAGATAATTCCCCTCCAGTACTCATCCATGTAAATCTCACCCACCCCCCTCCTCTCCTTCCCCACCTTATTCCCCCCTCCCTCCCCACCTCAATTATCACCTATTTTTCCTCTTATTATCATTTATCGGTTATTTTTCTCTCCCGCGATAATGTAGCACAAGTGGGTTGCATAAAAGATCGTTATGCAACACCCAGACACCGGCACACACCGCCCCGCTCTTCTCAGTTGACTCCCAGACAGCGAGAGGGGAGGGCTGCCTGTCTCTCTCTCTCGCCTGAGATTATGACCGGGTGGCCAATATCTTCGTTTTTCACCACCCAAATGCTTTTCCCACTTATTTTAGCACTCTTGAAGGTTCATATATACATCATATATGTAAAATAAAAGCATACCGAAAACAAATAATGGTTTATATTGTAAATATAACGAATTCTGTCAGAATCCAGGGCTAGAAATGCACAAATAACTACCCTAGCACCTACGTCTATATCGCGCTTGTCAGGTTAAGAGTCAGAGAAAAAAAAAATCAACTTTAACCCTTAAATGGCGGCGCGCAACATAAGTCGAGTATAATAAATCTGGATTATCTGGCGGCGCGCGACATAGGTCGTGTTGGTATTTCCCGCCGTAATTTAAGTGGAAAGCAAAATCTAGCGGTCAGGCAGTGTACTACTAAGTCCCACCCACACATCCCCACCGCGTGAGCTTGGCTCAGTACCGCTCTAGCCGCCACAATGGAGAGACAAGATTTGCCCGTGTTCGATTCGGTGCCCGGCCCCAGTACGTCGCGCCAGCCAAGGCGTACGGCCCCGCTCTCAGCCGAGGAGTTAGTTCTGCTGATGAACTCTTCAGCGGTATCTAGAATATCGTTGAATGAAAGCATGGAAGGGCTTGGTGAGAGTGGGGGAAGTGAGGAGGAAGAAGAACTGGAAGATAACCCTGTCATCGGTTTTCACAGACGCCATAACTTGCGGGGCGAAGATGGCGAAGATAGTGACGAGGAGCTTGGTGAACACACTGGTGTGGGTGTTGGTAAGTACAATGTACATTTATATTATTTGAGAGATTGATAGAGATTATATATATTATTATCTTATATATATCGGTGTACAGTAGAATACATTCCTTACGCATGTGACTGAAATTGCTCGCAAGTTTGATTGCAAGCGATTGAAGATTGTGGTGTTGGTCTTCATATATTACGTTTCCATTCATTATTTTTATAGGCGTAGGCTATATAATACATATATATCGGTGTACAGTAGAATACATTCCT